>JAPWDM010000003.1:11312173-11830474 GCA_035578155.1 Brachynemurus nebulosus
ATCCAATGAAATTTGAGAACAGTTCTCATAAGCGTGGGAAATGAAATTATTCTAATAAAAAATTTATTGTTTGTTTTAAATTATAAACCAGAAAAATTATAGTTTTAAAAAAAATTTAACCTCTATAGCATCACAATAAGTGGTTTATAGGTAATTCATACGATAACCTTGAAATTAGCACTTTATCAGCAAATATAAATTTTTTAAAAATAGTAATAATTATATACGTAATAGTCGCAGGTCTACCTAAAATTTAACATGTAATGTTATGGAGTTGACAGCAGAAAAATTTTCCAATACTTAAGTTAATTACAATGAGAAACATAATTAATGTATTTGGGACGTAAAAAAAACCAACAATAAAATAACCGCAGAAATCATCAGAAATCATTAACTAGAAATTTAAAAATAAATTATTTTTTTATATATGTCAATCCGATAATCAGTTTTGTAACTAAACTATTTAAAAAAAGTTTTCAAAATGACGTCAAAATTTGTAAGCAAACATGTCGATTCGACATGAAATTTCTATCAGCTTAAATATGTATACATTAATCGGCCAAAATTTAAATAAATATTCACTCCTGTTTTGGCATGTTATGATTAAGATCAATGTTTTTAGATTCATAAAGACTAATATTAATTAACATTTGCTTGTTTTCAAATTGTGAGGTCATTACAACAAGTCGTTTTTAATGGAAACTTTTTCAACGTTTTTCAACAATTGGGTTTTGACGACTGTTACAATATTTAACAAAAATAATAAAATCGTTTAATTAATACGAAAAATTAATGCAGTTGAATAATTTTTTTAATTTCAGTTAGTTACTCAAATACCCTAATTAAAATTAGAGTTTCTAATTAGGTACGCCTAAAGCCGCGTTAAGCTCCCGGGTAAAATGCTTAGTATTTAGTGTTTTAAAAACATTGAAAAGTAGTACGAAATAAAAAACAAGTATGGTATATCAGGCTGCCTCTCAATTTGAATTTCGATCCCTTTCAACAAATCTGTTTCTAATTCAATACCGGTTACATATGAACCCTATAAAGATGGCTAAAAAAGTACCATAATAATTCTAATCCCCCAGCAATATACTGAACACCCTTCTGATAAGAAAATTTAACACACTTTAACGCTGGGAATCGCTATCGTCTTGAAAAGATTGAGAAAAAATCATTTTTTTAGATTTATTTCATAAGCAGCTGTATTTACACAGCCCAGAAAACTTTCCTTCGCAAAATAGTGAAAAAAATTTCCTTCTTTTTGCATTTTTCCTACGTGTTCTATGTTTCCTACCCTAAATCTTATATTAATTTTCTGAACTAGTATTATTATTTTCCCTGTCAATGCCGTAGATATTGATTTCTTTGTCAATTCATTGTTAAAAGGCAAAATTACTCTTGTTAAAAAATTATAGAAAACTATCGTTTTATCGATTTACCATTATTCATTTATTAGGTAATATCAGAGGCGTAACTATAATGGAGCAAGTGGAGTAGCCACTCCAAGGCGCATGATAAAAAGAGGTGCAACAGAGGACGTGAAAAAAATTTGGAAAAGTAGTTCATGAGGTCATCCTTTAGGGAAAATAAGTTAGCTGATAAAGCAGGGCAAGGCAAAACTGGCGACGCTTTTTTTTTGCTCACCGCTTTTATGTTCCAGGAAAAAGTGGGACCGCGCTTAACTTAAAGTCGCTCCAGGGCACACAATTTGTAGTTACGCGCCTGATCAATATATATATATATATATATATATATATATATATATATATATATATATATATATATATATATATATATATATATATATACACATATATATATACATACATATATATATATATATATAATATATATAAATATATATATATATATATATATATATATATATATATATATATATATATATATATATATATATATATATATATATATATATATATATATATATTCTAGCAGAAATAATTAAAGGATCAAAAAAAAATTCCAAATTTTTAGCGACTTTTCGTATCTTCGTGAAAAATGATCGTATCGGAGTCGTAAGCAAAGCAATTTAAAGCTGGAAGTTTCTAGTTTCGAGATCTTGCGATTAAAAAATTTTCAAAGCAACGTGTGTGGAGCAATCCTAATAAATACACTGAAAAAAAAGTTTTCAAAATTTTTTCGTTTTTTTTTTTTTTTTTGGTCCACGGACTTGGAAAAAATTTTTCCGACTTAACCACCATATGAACCGGATAACTTGTTCATTCAGCTTTAATTTGCTTTTTTATGGACTTTTATACGACCACTTCTCGCTGAGATATCGAACTTTGAATGGAAAAGGATAATTTCGTCTTTGACCATCGATATCTCAGCAACTTTTTTTAAGAATTTTTTTTCTAAAATTTTTCAAACAAATTTTTGAAAAAAATTTTTGAAACATGCTTAAAAAAATATTTGCTTCTCTTCATCAACATTTTCAACTCTGAAAAGAACACTACTGAAATTTTTGATCGAATGGGGGCATTTGTGAATGACGTTCACAATTACCCCACAATTTTAAAATCATAGGGTAATTGTGAATTGGTAATAAATTGTCCAATTTCTTTAGCAGTTAATAAGGAACCCTCTCAGGGTTTACACCACTTCTTTAGAAGTATTTTTAACCATTTCTTACCTTTTAAAAAAAGAAAATTTATTTAAAAAAAAAAAAAAAATTGAGAATTGGTCGAAGTAAGATATATAAAATTTTGCAAGGGTTTTTTCAAAATAAAAAAAGATACTAATACTTGGAGAATTATTATCAAATTTTAATAGCATATTTAGAAAGGACAGAAAAACATACTAAGATTTGATTTTTAACAATATTAATGTTATTTTAGAAATTATAGGCGCCGTTCACAATTGCCGCAATTCACAATTACCCCGGTCAACCCTAATGATTTTATAATCATAATACAATTGCGTATTATCCGTTATAATACCTTTCTTATCGTACTTCTAAATATTAAGTAAAGCAACGAAGAATCGCGAGTAAAACCATCGTCGGATACTGCTTGCATATTTAGCTATTTTTCTTTTCAGCATTAACTTAAGTACGGCGAATACAGTTGAATGATTTAGATGATTCAGAGACTACACAGTACATATTCAGTTCAAATACTCGCGATTTTAAAAGTTTTCAAACATATTTGAAGCACTGTATATAATCGGAACGTCCACTTTATTTGTTTCAATTTTTATTATTGTTATTGTTGTTTTGTTTATAAGTTTGTTTATTGTTTCGTTTTGACATTGTTTATTAAAAAAAATTTCAATGAATGTGTTTTGAATTGTTTTCATTTTTTCTTTTTATTTATTTTGTGGGAAATCTTAAAAACCGAACACAATAGAAATATTTAAAATCCGGTATGTATTTATATCATTTATTTATTTTTGTAAATTATATAAACCATATAACGTAAAAGCCCCCATTATGGAACGGTATCTAATACTGGAACAGTTTTGACATTTACATATTAATGAAGTTATTTCTGAAAGAAACGTCTGATAACAAAAATTATTATTAATAGAATGATTGTTTTTCAATTTAAATTCACCTCGCATTTAATGTTTCCTTAGTACTAAAAAAAAAAGAACGACAAGCCCGCAAAAAGCAAGTGATAACAATCACCACATAAAATTCAGCATCAAAAAAGAAAAAAATTCAAAAATTAAAACATTAAAAAATAAATAAACCTAGGAAAAATAGAGGTCACGTTTGACTAGTTTCGACTGTATTAACAGTCATTTTCAAAAACAGCAGACCCTAAATCGTAGTCTATGAAATGTAACGTTTAAGAGAGCAAATTTTATCCACATCATTACGAAATTCTATGGTTAATGTTAAAATTAAATTACACTTTAAGTTTTAAATTTTTAACTTTTTAGAGAGGTTTGGAAACAAAGAAAATACGAAAAAAACCACACCCAAATATCAGACAAAGGAATAATCTAAAAAATGTTTCCTTACTTAATTAAAGAAATAAATATGTAAATGTCAAAACTGTTCCAATATTAGATACCGTTCCATAATGGGGGCTTTTACCTTATGTGATTTTTTAGCACTATTGTTTTTTATTGCCTTTTAACAGATTAAAAATTAAGAATTTATTGAATATTTTGTGAAAAAAAAAAAAAAAAAAAAAAAAAACAATTTGGTCCACGCAGGGATTCGCAAAGTATAACCCGCAGACCAAATGCAGCCTCCGAGACCGGATCAACTGCAACCTCTATTTCATAATTTTTCTTCAAAAACAAAAACTATAAGCTATAATATACTATAAATCTGATTGTATTATATTCAGATATTTTTCTATTTTAAAATATCAAATTTTAAATATATTGGTGATGTTCAACTATTTCTGATTGATCTACTTTTACATAAATCAGATTCTTCGGTCAAAATAATCAAATTCGTTTAGAAAATGTGATTTAATTTCCGCATGTTATTTTTCCACATGGCCTTACAATTTTATTCTGATTTTGTAAAAAATGAAAAAAGCGATGTTAAAAACCTATAAACAGGTTCTAGCATTAAAATTACGGTTTTTTTGGAGCTTTAAAAAATCTGGTAGACGTGATGACGTCACCAAGTTCAGTTTTTTCTTTTTTCAGTTAATATAGTTAGAGAAATTTGCGTAATCTGAGTCGTAATTTTCATTTTCTCTGTAAAAATGGGCAATTTGTAAATTAGAATAGGAGATCGACCGGTCTATTGCAATCATCGAGTTGAGTAGTTGAGTTAGTCGACGCAAAACTTTGGATACCCCTGATTCAGAAAGTTCTATCTCGTTGTGTCTTTAAACTTTTAAGAAATTTATTCCGTAATTCTCATTGTCAGTTGATTTTCTCAAAAATACTCCTTAGTTTATAAAATTATTATGGTTGGAGCGTTGGGAAGCACAATATGTAAACAACCGGTTAAAAATTATTGTAGAAGTACTCACAATCAGTAGTGTTACCAGTCGATCTAAACTACAGTAATTTTAACTGTTGAATAACGAGATTACGAGATATAATGAATATAAAGTTTAATTTTTTTTTTAAGGGAGAAACATTTAACTATAACATAATCAAATTTACTAGTTTTTCTAATAAAAAAATGTAAATCAGTTATCTAATTAAAAATATTTGATCAAAAATTATTGAAATCTTCTCAAACGCTTATTTATTTCATATTACAAGAAGAACACTTCTGAATAAAATTAGTCTTTTTTTTTTTAATAGTAATTTTACAATGCAAAGATCTATTAGAACAGAATTTGAATTTAATTATTTTGAAATAAAATAAAATAAAATAAATTAATTGAAGGTCTATTCAAATTTAATTTGTTTTAAACGAAATTAATTTGATTATAACATAAAATTTACCTAACTTCTTCTTTTTTTTGATAATAATTAATTTAATTACACAATTTTGAAAAATTCCTACGTTATTGTTCATTTTAAAAAGAAAATTAATAATAATTTTGGGATTTTTTTTATTTTACCTTGCATTATAAATAAAAAAATTTTAGGCAGAAAAAAAAAACAGAAAGTTGTAATAACATAACGTAAAAGATGTAAAAATTATAAAATCAAATTTATAATTCAGTCTTTAATTCAAGTTTTCCTTATTTGTTTGATTTTTATATTAGATTGACAAGGAAGCGATTATGCGAATATACTTAAAAAAAGACTTAAGTCAAAAATATTAAAACATTTAATTTATTATTTCTTTATGTTTAAGAAAAAAATTGATTAATATTTATGTGTGGATTCCCTGACCTTGTTACTTTATTTTATACTTGCGTATATAAAATCATATCTACAATTTTTTCTATCAATTATTTTTGAAATAATTTTTATTGCAATAAATATAGGTCGCAGTAAGCGTAAGTCTCTTAAGACCAACAGAATTGCAATATAGCAGTTATACCTTATACCTTGTTGAATGGACCGTTAAATTTTTTTTGATGTCACAAAAAAAAAATAAAGATAAATAAAACATAGTACCAAACCTAAACATTTTGCATAGATTTACAAACTTGTTTTTTATAAATCATGCAAGCATTTTTTTAACTCTTTTTGGAACTGTCTGGCAGGTTACATATACACATTGAACGGGTATATTAAAAACCCAACTCGATTAACTTTTTTCTTAAATTGTTAACAACGGACGAGGACTGAGATAGTGAGATGCATATTTCTCTATGGAGCAACGCAATTTATTAAAATTATTTTCGTAATCTGAGTTGATTCTGGTGTTCTTCAAGTTTAGAAGTTTCGAAAGGAATATTTCTATTACATATACTTACTTATTTAAATTAAATAAAATTAATCAAATAGGTAAAATAAATACAAGTCACGTGGCACTCATAATTATATAAATTTTTATAACACCTTAATGTGGTTTTTATCTATGTGCTTAATTAATTAAAGCATAAACATAAATACTGAAATATTAGTGGAAAAAAACTAGGTAAATTAATCTACATATTAAATTTCATTTTTAAATCAGGGACAATTTAAACTAGGCATTTTAAAAACGTTTCTTTCGTCAAGGTACTGGCGAAAAATAAGGCTTGCTTAATTTTATAAAAATTAAAAAAAAATACCCATTAAATTCTGTAATCAATTAAAATTTAGCTTCCTTTTGTTTTTAAAATCAATCTTCTAAACTCCTCCTTAAACTACCTTCGTTTAAAAAGTTCCACTTCTTTAACCTTCGAAAACCGTGTGTAAACTTACTGTCCACTAGGCAATCCTTGTAGGACTTTCTGGTCCTACAGCGAATTTTGTGCTTCATAAAGAAAATATCCAAATTTTGAAAGCTTTCTGAAATTATACAAATGCTTTCACTGCTCCTCATTTGCTGTAATGCCATTTTGAAAGAAATTGATTGCCGATTAAAGGTACGCGAGTAGTCTAATCGGCTGCATAATTTCAAAAAATTGTTGTTTCTGATAAGGGGGACAAGAACGACAGTTTAACGATTGTCATAAACGAATTCTGGAAAAAAGCCAAAATGTTGGTAATTTCAAAATCACTGGACCAACTGTAGGTAAATTTTACTTCTGTGAGTCTAATTTCATCTCTTTGACTTAATTTAGACACCAACATATGTACCTACCAATACTTTCTGGGTTTCTTATGCCCTCAAATGTCGCAATCTGATGAAAATTGCATATACCGAAATTGATCTGATTACCACATTTTCCCTTCGCTATAGTCTATGAATAGAAAAGTAAAAAAAAAATATTAAACATTTGAATCCTAGACAATGGTGTTTGAAAATCAGAAATTTTAACACATAATTTTTTAGCCGAATTACTGATTAAATCAATGCAACTATTTAAAATGAAAGTTACATAACAACTTGTGTTCATATTGCCGTATCAGAATTTTATGTTACGCTCAATTAATTTTTCCACATTATTTCGATTTTTTACAATAATAAAAATTCCTCTAAAGTAATAAAATTGTTTCATAGGAAAGTATTGTTTATATTGAATTCTTTTTTTTAATTGCTACGCCTCAAATAATCAATTATTATTTTTCTGAAAATATATACCCTAGGGACACTCAAACAAGTTTTAATCTAATTGAAATGTAAATATATTGCTCTATATATCTACAATAAGCTCCATAAACTTTTTTTTGAATAATTTTAAAGATGATTATTATTAAGATCATTAATTTTAAATAAAAAATTGCGACTTCCCCCCAGTTTTTCTATCAAAATATTGATTTTATTTTGGTCTATAAGAACCTGTATATCAAACAATTTAAATAAGCACGTGTCAGACACGCATTAAGTCAGGATTTCGTAGCTCGGTGATAGAGGTTTTCACAATTCTCGGGATAAAATATTTCTTGCTTTTATTATGTCATCGAAGATGACATTAATATCGTTGTGTGACTGAATAATTATTGAGTTGTACATCCATATTGAATAAACGCAAGAGGACTGTAGAGTTAACAACTATAGAGTTAACAAAAAATCATAAATTAACACTTTCACTGAGATGACATTACTTAGTGCGTGTCAAAAACACGCATTTGACGAATTTTTTTAATATTAACCCGCCGTATGCAATCTGGGTCATTTATGGCACAAATGAAACTATTTATGTGAATATTTTTGAAACAGCCAAATGTGTGTGATTAATATCTATTCATAAAAAATGTTTACAAAGGGTAAAGTCGCCTATACCAACTGGCGTCGTCCGGTCTTCATTAGTATTTGAAAAAATGTTTAATCTATTTGACGCAGGGTCATTAGTGACCCACATTGCAGACCGCGTTTAGGAGGCATGTTTACACAGTACCTGGGGTAAGTTTACACATTTCTAAAATGAAGAAATTTAAGGGTAATAATTGTAAATAAACACAAATAAATATGTAAATCGGTTTCATTAACAAAAAAATAAAGAATATCGTTGTTAGAACTAGCAAATTTCGTTGTTAGAACTAGCAAATCTTAAAAATATAAAAAATCTGAAACAGAGTTCGAAATTTTCAGTTAATACATGAAGAATTTTAATTTACAAATATTTTTGTTTAGTATTAGTTTATGCTCTGCACAGCTAAATCGATTTTCAAAAAATAGCACAATAGTTTGAAATGACCCCTCAATATGCAAATTAATCTTTTCATGTATTTTCCAAATGATTATCATTAAGGTAAAATATGAAAAATCAAAATACCCAAAATATTATATAATCTACTATCAATTTTTTTAAGAAAATCAGAACATCTAAGAAAATTTATAAAAACTAGTTTATTAATTGATTAAATCATACTTATTATGTATTTAGAGTTCATTAACCACAATTGGAAATAATAATTAAGTACACACATTTAAAATTTATTCCAGTTTTAATTAAATATTTACAAAAAAGCCCCCATAATAATATCTGAAAATATTATTACGTTGTAAATAAATACATATATAATATAGTAATTTATAAATCAGAACATTCATTTAAATACATAGGTACATTTATTTAAAAGAAAAAAAAAAAAATCAAGACAAATTTAAACATTGCTTCTAATTAAATTTATTGGAAATTTATTACGCAAATTAAAAACCACAACGTTTATACATTTTCATTTTTCAATTCAAGTTTAAGAAATAAAAAATGTATTAAAAGTAGTTGTTAAAAGTAGTTGATATGATTTTCAAGGATTTTTTGTAACAATTTTACAAGTTACAATTTTTTAATAATTGCTATATTAAGGTAGTTGGTCCGAAAAACGATTTTTCAAAGGATTTTAACGAAACTTCTCTAGACATTTATTTAATTCAATACCAATAATACGAGCCTATACCGAAAAACAAAACCGACTCAATTTTAAGAAAAACGGTTTCAAAGTTTTGTAATTTTAACACGGGCTTTTACGGGAAGTTGACATATTCACACGATTTTTTTGAATAAAATGAAAACGTGTCAAAGGAATTTGATAAATATTTAATACGTTATAAAATACAAAGTTATAAACCATATTTAATAAAAATTAAAATAATTGACCGCGATATTAAAATTAAAATATAATTTATAAACATCATTTTACAACGTTTTACAATGCTTTTATATTGCTACAACATAAACGCATGGAAATTAAAAAAAAAAAAAAAAAAAAAAAAAAAACAAGTGATATACAAATATAATAACTGAAAATTATTAATACATTATTTAATTTTTGAGAAAAGAAAATTTTTTCGCAATTTTTTCACTTTTGTACCTGACTATCTCGCACCAAATACCTTAGGTAACAGCCAGAAAACATAATCTTTTTGCGAACTTTTTGGATGTCATAAAATTTTTTGAACTGCTTGGTCTATGCCCAAGCGCTCAAGTAAAAGTTATCAAACTGGATCGGCTGGGACTCGAACCCAGGATCTCTTGACAACTACTCAAACGCCTTGCTCCTAGGTTACTGATCCCGGTTCAAGAGCCACTCCAATTTGACAACGTATCAATTAAATATATATTACCTACTCTCTTAGTTTATTCAATACTCCAATCCAGTTTAATGATTTTTGATTAAAACAATAATTTGGTCATTTATACTACCAAAGTGAGTCATGTGTTCAGGTTCAGCTTAAATATTAACGTATGTTTAAATGTGAACAAAAGTCCGCCATACATTGATAATGTTCACAAGCACATCGGTAATATTGAAATTAACTCAAATAGGTATAGGTAATAATTTCTGAATAATTAGAGTCAATTAAATAGTGACTCAACGTTTTCCTCCTATTTCGATATACTTAGTACAATATACACTTACTTTATGGTCTCATAACTTTTTCGGACAATTATCCGGGCGATCGCACCGGTCTAATCAGTTCTTAATTATAAACGAGTTACACACCGAAAAAGGTATTTATCGTATAATTTATCCATAATAAAACATCGTTACGTGAAAAGCTATTTTATATTTATACATTTTAAATATTTTCCACCTAAAATCAATTAAAACTATGGTGATTAATTTACCTAGTTAACAAAGTAATAATTCTTATTATCTAAATGAATCCCTGGTGATTTATATTTAAAAATAAATTAATAATTAAAATTGATTATACTTTACTTTAATTGCGACGTAACTAATTAATAATTACATTAAAAAATTGTTATTATAATTATTATGTAACAACAGGAAATCCTTGAAAATTGATAATAAAATTTACAGAAAAAGTGGAACTAAATTTTCATTTTCATAAACTTATATTAAAACTGTTTCAAAGCGAAACAGTTTCATTTCACTAGTCCCTTCAAAACTGAATTTAAAATGTTTTAGATTTAATTTCTAACCATAAGATGTAGATATTATTTGATTATAAAAAATCGATTTAATGGCGAAAGTATATGGATAAAAAATTATAAGTAAATAATTAATTTGTTTAGAAAGCGTTACATTCTCCTAATTATTGTAAAAAATTGATTAAAACCGTTAATTGTCCATTTAAATTGATTTTACTAGTTGGCTATACAAAAACTGAAATACGCATGCGTATATTAAACTCTCTCCATCCATTATTTAAAAAATTAATTACTAAAAAAAAACTTTATTTGTTACAGCCCTAAATAGAAAAATGGATATCCGACTGTCCATTCTCATATTTACCATCTACTTTACGACCAGAATTCACACAACCAATATCGGCGACCGGAAAGGACCACCATGTGAAGAATCAGACATCGGATCGATAACGTGCCAAGAAACCACTATCGATGAATTTAACACCTTCGCTACTGAATATTATCGTCCCATCAAGAAAGTTCAATTCATTAATTGTGAAATTTCACATATACCGCCGCATGCATTTCATATTGCCAACCTGACAACAATTGAAACAATGAATTTTGAAGATAATCATATCAACGAAATTGAAGATTCTGCCTTTGAAGATTTACCAACGTTAAAATACTTATATTTAAATAATAATCAGATTAAAAATATATCTGAGAATTCGTTTAAAAATTTAAAAAATTTAGAAGTATTAGATTTATCTTGGAATCACATAGAGAATATTTCTCCAACCGCATTCGTAATTTTTAATAATACATTACAAGAATTACATCTACATCATAATAACTTGCAAACAATTAAAAAGAACCAATTCAACGGTTTAAATCAAATAACTAAACTTGATTTATCATTTACAAATATCAATACCTTTGAACCAAATTGTTTTAACGGATTAGATAACGTTCAAACATTAAATTTAACTAAAAATAATATCAAAATACTACCATCAAATTTCCTAAAAGGTTTACCCAATTTAAATCAGCTATTTCTGAACGATAATCAAATTAATACGTTAGAAAACAAATGTTTCGATGCCACGCCCAACATTCAAACAATTCATCTAGAAAACAACCAAATAATGCATGTAAATTATTCGATATTTTCAAGTATCGATAATAATTTAGTAGAATTATATCTACAGAATAATAAAATCAAAATAATCGATGATTTAGCATTTGAAAATTTATATAAATTACGTTTTTTGAATATATCGAACAATCAAATGAAAGAATATACAACGAAAACATTTAAATCGTTAGAAAATTTGGTATCGTTAGATCTATCGAATTCTGGCATCACACATTTAACACCAAATGCATTTATTGAACAAACTGCTTTAAAATATCTTAATTTAACGAACAATGTTATAACAACTATATACTCAAAATCATTCTTAGGCTTAGCAAAACTTCGCGAACTGAATTTAAATAGTTTACAAATTGAACGTGTGGAAAATGAAGCGTTCGAAGGACTCATCTCAGTCCAAAAAATCAGTTTAACCAGTAACAAAATTACAGTAATCACTAACAAAGTATTCACAGATGATTTAAAACAATTGAAAATTTTAAATTTAACAGCCAATCCAATTAAAAAGATCGAAAATAATGCATTCCAATATTTAAATGCACTCGAAACAATTGATCTACCGAAACAAGTTTATCAAAATATTACTAAAGGATTTTTCGATGGATTAATTTCAATTAAAAATTTAACTTTAAGTAATTGCCAGATTGAAAACGTAAACCCGGAAGTGTTCTACGGTTTACATAGCTTAAAACGTTTAGATTTATCGAATAACAATATTAAAATATTGAATGTCCATTCTTTCTTCGGTTTAGATCACTTACGTACGTTAAATTTAAGCGAAAATCCTCTTGCAGTGATCAAACCCGACACATTCTTGGGATTATTTAATTTAGAAAATTTAATTCTACCACAAATGAAATTAATCACGCTCAAACAACAAACGTTTAATGGCCTATCAAAAATTAAAACTTTAAATTTATCAATGTTCGATATTGAAGTGATTGAACCAAATAGTTTATTTGGATTGAACGATTTAAATGCATTAGATTTAAGTCACAATCATATTAACTATATCGATGCAAATATTTTTACAAATACCCTTCTTAAGTTAAATTTACATTCGAATAACATTACAGCAATTCATCCAAATGCATTTGCCCAACTGTCCGAATTAACGCACTTAGATTTATCGGAGAATAACTTAGAATATTTAAATTTGACCCAACTAGAATCATTAGTCAGTTTACAAGAATTGGATTTATCTAATAATCATCTGAGAAATCTCAATATCGAACAATTAACGTGTTACTTTAGTCGTAATTTAAAGAAAATTCACTTAGACAATAACGTATGGAAATGTGATCGACTATTAGCCATAATTAAACATCTGGCAGCCTTAGGTATCGATTTTACGCCAATCATACCGGATCGAACTCGTACAAATATTGATGGTATATTCTGTTACAATCAATCAGATATTTTCGAATTTGAATTTCAACCGATATCATCCGCAGATGACGCATGTAAAAATATTCCAAATCCACAACCACCCGCACCGACAACAACGCCATCTAGCAGTGAAATAATGCAACAAATTAATGATGTGCGTGACGCATTGATTAATATAACGAATAAATTGGAACGTGTTAACATTGTCAATATGTCTCTGTTGTTGATATTTATTTTATGTTGTTCGTATTTAATGTATTCAAAAATTAAAAATGTTGGGTTATATAATCGGTTATTGCCATATATACAACGAAGGCGTGATGACCCAATTATAAGCAATGAAATTATAAATAATTAAATCGATATGTTTTAGTATTCAAGCGTAAATCTTTTTAGACGTAATTTTGCTCTTTGCTGACAGATGTACTTTGTAAAAGGGCAACGGGAGTACTAAACTTAATTCATATGCGATTGAATAATCAAAATAAATAACTCACACAATTAATAGAGGCGGTTGATGTCTTACTACACATATTGAATAAAACAAGGAAATGAATAGATATGCGCAATATGTACATTCTTATCACTATCCCAACCGCCTGTATTGATTGTGTAAGACTGTAAGAGGTATCTGTATTCTGTATACGAAACTTAATTTGATGAATTGAATGATTTTTTTTATTGTTAATTAAACTAGTTTTACTTATTATCAAAATATCTGTGATAGATCTTTTTCCTAAAGGACATTGGCGAATATTAAGGAAAAGAAATTTAATTTTTATAATTGTAATTCTTAAGAGTTCTCAATAGAATTGAAAGGAGTCAGCAAATTTAGTTAAAGTCATCCTTTGCTGTGGCTTACATCTCTAATAAGTAGCGCGGTATCTTTACATCTAATTATCTAGATTAAATTTTTATTTGTAAGAAACCAAAAAAATTTGAAATTGTATAAAATATTCTTTAAAAAATATGGTGGTCCTAATACCACAGACTCATTATAGCCGCTAAGTATTAAAAATATTTTAAATTTATTTGAATGAAGTAGGTATTATGAAATTTCGTTGAAAATTTCTCATTCTATAATAAAGCACCGATTCGTTTAGTAATACACTTTGAATAGAAGATACAGAAATGAAATGATATTTCTTTCTTTTTTAAGTGAAAATTGCTGAACTACGCGAAGATGGTAAATGCAAATATTATATATGTTTGCAATATATTTTAATGTAAAATAATAATTTAATAAGCAACTGAAAACTGAATCTGTTTTTTTAAATTAAGTATATTACATACTTATCACATTAATCACTCTGTATACTAATGATATATTATGTATAGTTAGTTATATTTCATTGTTTTTCGCACCAGTATTACTGAACGAATCGATATTGTACCGTTAAACCACCTACACGGAGAGAAAATTCCTATAAAAATTACTGTGCTCATACTACAATCGACGTGTAACAGGCGAACATATTCAATTTTGTACGGTAAAATTATAAAAATTATAGTTATATTATTGTAATTTTTATAATTTTACCGTACAAAAATTGGATATGTTCGCCTGTTACACGTCGATTGTTGTATGAGCACAGTAATTTTTATAGGAATTTTCTCTCCGTGTAACTTTACCTATTGAACGTAATTTTACCGTCATGCCAATCAAAATTTCATGTCTTATGATGTCTATAGCACCTTATTTTAGTAACATAAGGGCCTTTCTAAGAAACCAATGGTATTTACTATTTTCAACGCGTGTAATTTGAAGAAATCGTGACTGCTAATGCCAAAACTGTTTATACAGTACCAATCATTTGTTAAAAATTCCCCTATCACTAACAACAAATGCTACGGACCTTAATTTGTTTGACATAAAATGTGGTTTGATAAAGTTATCGTCAATTGGTAACGTTATATGGTGCAACCGAACTTAATTAAAATAAGAATGGTATTAGATCAAATTAATCATAATTTATTTAAAAATAGAATAATTGTTAATGGTTCCTCAGTAAGCGGTGATTATTAAATAAAATTTAAGTAAAAATAAATTTTTTTTTTAATAAAACAACAAACTTTTTAAGTACCTAATCATCACTTTTTCAAAACTAAATGAACTTGTTATTTATTATTTTAGCACCAATTAGTGTAAAAAATTTTTATAATTTTAAAATATTGTAAATAGATACATTTCTCACAATCAGTAGAAATATTGTTATAAAGCAATCCACATTATTAGTTTAATTAAAATTTATTTACATCAAACAGGTCTTAACAATTAAATTGGTTATTCATTACATTCATACTACACAAAAATTAACTAGAAACAATCTAAAATTCAATAAATATTAATCTAGTAATCCTAGTTTATCGAAATATGGTAACAAATTCGTCATCGAAGTTTTATAACCCTCTGTGTTGTAGATAAAATTACTAAAACTGTCAGCAAATTCAGGATCAACCATACCTTCAAGTGATGCATCTTCACGTCCTGGTGCTCGAATAATTGGCATGATTACTGCAGCTGCAATAATACCTACAAAAAAATGCAACAATTATGAAAAATTAGCCTTTAATTTGTTAATGATTATCTAAACCTTTTTACTTTTTATATGAGTTAAAAAAATTTCAACAATAGTTTCTAAAAATAAGACACTGTCTCTAAAATTGCGTAAGATCTGACACTGATTATCACAAAATGGTCAAATGCGGATAGTTCATTTTTGCAATGTCAGAGATCACGAATTCATAAGGATTTCTTGGCTAGAGCTACGAAATCCTGAAAAGCAGACTTGTTAGGAATACCCAATTCTTTTTAGACACCCAGCTTCTTAGATAGATTATCTGGGGCGGTACACAAGAGATTTGAAATTGATTAACAAATATATTTTTATAAATAAATTAAGGTTGATTTTTTCGTCATTTATCAAAATTTTTTTCAAACTGGTGCCATTTAACAATAAATCAATATTTTTTTTTATAATTTTGTGTACCGCTTTAGTAAAACTAATCCAAATGATGAAAAAAAATTTAATTTTCTGGCTGCTATTTAAAAAATGTTATACTACCCACCGTGAATCTCTTCGAAAAAAGCGTCTGAGTTTCGGGTAAAAAAAATTTTTTGTATATCCTATATTACGTAAAACACGCTCGAAAAAGTTTATATTGATTGTGTTATTCGTTTCGGAGAAAAGAATTCTCGAATAAAACCTTATTTTCTGACCTAGTAAGTAAATAAACATTCGGCCATGTTCCAAAAAATAGCCGAATAGATCGAATACCGAATAGTTGTCGAATATTTGTTGCAAATCTATGAAAAAGTCTTAAGAATTCATTTCAAATAAACGTACCATAAAATGCCCGTTTATTAAAATCGGCTACCAGTTGATCGTACGTTGGCACATGAAAATCTTCCGGAGAACATCCAAGTTGTAAAATTGTTTTCAATAAATATGTATAATAATGTTCCAAAAGTTTATCCATGCAATTGATCCGAACATCTTCTGTCGGGCTGGTGAATAGAAAGTAATGTAAATCAATAACTGGTGACGTGAAAACTGACATTTGGAAATCAACCTAAAATTTATAGAAGCCAAAAAAATGTTACGCCAGTTTTGCAAATGGAAATCATTCGATAAAACATACAAATTTCATTTGTGTGAGTGTGGTTTTATCCTCATCATACTTAAAAAGCATATTATTGGTCCAAGGATCACCATGGCATAAAACATTAAAACCAGCGGGATCCTTTCGAACTAATTTCTTAGCTTTCTCCATAACATTTGGTAATAATTTTTTTAACTTTTCGGCATATTTATCAAAACCTGCAACATGGTTGAAATGAATTGAAGACATGAGTAGATGAAGGTGTTATATAACATTTTTATAATTTTACAATAGAAGCGTTTGAAAGTTTTTATTTACATATAGGTACTTCCCATGCAATAGCACATGTTTATTATTGAATTTCTACAAAACTATTGGTGATAGGATCTAATGGACTTAATAAAACCATTCTATTGGACCTAATGAAACCAAATTTGAATATATGATACTTCAGCATAGAATATTTCAAAATTTGGCAAGAAATGAATTTTTGAAAAAATGTTACATAACACCTTCATCCACTCATGTTTTCAATTTATTTAATTGAAAAAAAGTTGTAAATGCAGAAGTTCAGAAGTTCTAGAGAAAAAACTTTCGTCGAATCAATCCTATTTACAAATGGAATTTGGTGACTTTAATACCAAAAATGCAAAGTTGACATCCAAATTACTTTAATTCAATTAGTCATCCAAATTAAACCCCTTCCATAAGTCTTGATTGGAGAAAAAGGAAATTATTTAATTTAATGACGGCATTATATTTACTTAAATTTTTCAATGTCTTAAAACTTGGAAATAATACTATAGAATAATAAAACTGGAAGCGAGTTATACGTTTTTTAAGTCAACATTTTCATTTTCACCAAAATTAAGCATGTAAGACTACAAAAAAGAACTTCTTTCTGATCAGTCAAATTTCTAAAATGAATTCCGTCGTTTTAATAAAAAAAACTAAAAATTCATATCCAAGTTATCCTAATTCTACCATCCACCCTAATTCAAAACACTTCTCCAAACCCTGATTTGAGAAAAAAGAAATTTTTAACTTTATGACGTCACTGAGTTTACTAAAATTTTTTAATTACTTAAAGACCGTAAATTGAATGATAGAATGATGATGTAAGGTATACGTATTTTTGGATACCACTGTATTAATTCTCTAAAAACATCAATTATCGATTGAATTTATTGAACGATATACAATTAAACGATAAGTCGTAATATGTACCACTTCTTGGAAACGCAAGAAATACGTAGTTTGGACATAGATGGTCAGACGATCATTTCAATAACCCGATGAGTGACGCTTCCCAAGCCTCAGAGGCCCTAATAGTGAAAAGTCGTCACGTAGATACACAATCGAACGTTATAAAAGCAGAAACTGAGCTTCAATCGGATTCAATCTGATTCTCATTCTCATAGATTCTAATAGATTCTCATTCTAATAGTTTCCAGTAAGTTTCAATAAATTGAATAGGTTCAGTAAATTCAGTTATGTATCTTTAAAGTTAAAGATGTATTTTAATTATTTATGTTGTGATTATGAATCATCAGGTATGTATAATGATTTTCCTTCCTTAATTATAAGTTTAATATTACACATATGCAACCTGGTTTGGTATTGTACTTGAATTTTAATCTAACAGAAATGTAGTTTAACTTTTATAAGTATGAAAATTATAGAAAAAAGAAATTCTATGAAACCTACCGGCTTGCATATGTTGTATTGCTCATATAAGATTTTATATTGTTAATTTATTTTCATTCATTTATTTTCAATTATTTTTAAATTTTATAACTCTCTCCATTTCAATTGGACGATGTATTTAAACTGTATTTGCCTGTCAATGAACTTTAGTATTTTATCATTATCATTGTAAAAATTTAATATTATTATTTTACAATAAATTTTATATTTTTATTGTTAACAGTTAAATTTTGTTTATTCAGTCTTTGCAATTACGTCTGTGTAACCTTTCTGCGCCATTTGACCGCGTCCCGAAATCTTTGAATTTTTAAACTAAAAGTTGCAAATTATTTTTAACTTTAACTTCGGCCCCACCTATCACCTTTCACGACCTACCCCAGTTATTACACTTGGTGGCAGGGGTGACATTGTTAAAATCAACCACCAAGCCATCTACCCCAGTTATTACATTTGGTGACAGCAACGGTATCATTTAAGGATACTCCAGCCACCTCTCTAACAGTACAGTTCATTACATTTGATGGCACTTGGCAGCGGTGGGATTGTTAGAATTAACCACCAAACCACCTACACCAATTCTTTACAATTAAACTGAAAGCGAATTATATGTTTTCGAAGTCGTTTTTCCCATTTTTACTAAAGTTAAGCAGTTAGGACTGCTAGAAAAAGAATTTCGTCTCTTTGATAGTAAAAATGAAAAGTTCACACACAAATTACTATAACTCAACCACTTTTCGTCTCCCATAATGCCATCATAATATGCAGGGCTGCGAAAAATGGTTCACAGAAACCATTTAAAATAGAAAATGGAAAATGGTTGCCAAAAAAGGATTTAAAATACAAAATGGAAAATGGTTTTGCTGAACATATTTAAAATTAAAAATGGAAAATAGTTATTTAAAATGGATTATAAAATGCAAAATGCTTTTTTTACTTTAAATTTATTCTATAAATTTTTTATCATTATATATATATATATATATATATATATATATATATATATATATATATATATATATAAATTTAAAAAAAAAATAGTTAAGAAAATATGGATTCAAATTTCCATGTTAAATACAAAATGGAAAATGCCATTTTGTATTTTAAATACATATTTAAAATGAAATCATTTTAAATAGTTCCCAGCCCTGATAATATGTTCTTCAAATATCAAAATTGAAGTACCTTCCCACTTTTCCAAAGCAGCAATCAATCCTTTAAAACCATTTATAGTGAACGATTCCACAAAAGTTGTACCATATTGATCATTATGGTCAAACAAACCAAAATTGTAAAATTTCATCAAATCGGGTTTCTATAACAAAAATTAAAATTGTTAAAGATCAGCAATTTTTTGGGAATCAAAAAAAAATAATAAAGTAATATTATATCACCTCTTTATTTAACAAAAGTGAAGCCGCATGCAATTTCGCCAAACATTCAACAACCATCATTGAATGTTTCAAATCCAATCCATTTTGCCGATTCGCTGTCCCGAATCCAAATTGCGCTAAATCTTCCATAATAATCAGTGAATGTGGTTTGACTTGAGCCAGTAAACACTGTGCCGATAATGCTCGAATATCACCCAATTTCTTATTCATTTCCGGCAAAACGTCTCGATACATCCGCATTTCTTTTTCAAACGTATTCATATCCACAGAAAGATCATTTTTAAACCCTTCATCGGGTACCAATTTTAAAATTAACGACATCTTTTCACGTACCCCGTCCCCTGTAGTATAATCCACTGAGGCACGATACATATCTGATGTGAAATTTTCACCCGATGGCAGGGCAACTTTGATGTTGAATCCATTTAAGGTCAATTTGTCATCTTTTAAAAATGAACGTAAGCTTTCCTCAAACACTTGTTTGTCAACCCATTCGGGACAGTGGCCCATTTTTAACTGTGCAGCAACAGAAAATATAGAATGTCAAAGATGGTTTTATATCAATTATTAAAAATATTGAAAAACCCACCAGTTTTGTTTAATTAAAATTTGACCTCTGCACAAAAGTTAGCGTGCATACATATTATTAACCATATAATTATAATTGTATGTACAATGTAATTGTATGTTATTGGCAAAGATCAGATTATTTGCAGAAAAACAATTGCATTTTTGTGGATCACCAGCAAAGTTTCTAAAACTGTGGTTACAAAGTAGGCGATCCAAATTCATGGACGTAAACGCGCGAATGCGATATACTGTGACGTATTTAGAGTAGGACTAAGTAGGCTATAACCAGGGCGAGAGTGTCCGAAAAGAGAGGCCTGAGTCTTTGGAAGAGGTTCGAGCGAAGTAAAAAAGCGTTTTTTAGCGTTTGTCGACTGTATTTTTGAGAAAATTTATTTGCTTCACTCAGGTGCCCCTCATTTTTTTCACCGACCCTGGCTATAATCCGAAGCGGCAAATATTTATAACAGGAATTTCGTCATTTTGATAGCAAAAATAACAATCATCCTAATTTAAATCACAGATTTGTTTTGGTCGAGTCAAATCACCTGCACTGTAACCGTAGCTAAAGATTTCGTAATTTTAAAATTTAATTGTGATAATTATTTTAGGCGTCATAATGCTGAAAAAGTGTCAATTCTCAGCTCTCTGAACTAATCAAAATTAATTATAATTTTATAAACCATATTCCATTGACCTAAAAACAGCTTTTATAGGGATTCCGTTGAGAGTTAGCTCTCAAAAATAGAATTTTCCTCGAATTTGCTAAATATCACGCAAATAAATAAGAAACATAACACAAACCTTTTATATATATATATATATATATATATATATATATATATATATATATATATATATATATATATATAGGTTTTTAAGATCTATATTATGGTACAAAAATAAAGCGGAGAGTCCTTTAACTCCAGTGCCTTAGAAACCCTATTTAAGCTAAATTTCGCTTACTGATTGGTGCCGTACGTTCTATAAATTCCGTTTCTGATTCGGTTAAAAGCAGGAGTAAAGATATTTTTAGTCTCTTGGGACTAAAATTGGCAGTTTTCTCCCTATTATGAGGGATTAAAATATATATGTAAATATAGTTTAATCCCGGAATTTTATCGGATTGAAAGAGTTAAATTCATTGATATAAGAATTTTACCTATTTGAAAAAAATGGCCTTTTAGATTGAGAGTGCGAAAAAACTGTAAACTTACTATGTGCGGCTGAATTCTAGTCAAAATGTGGATAAGATTCATCATGATTCAAAATTTGATTTTCCCCAACACATTTTGAATATAAACAGCACAATTTATTAATAGTATAATGAAAATTCTTAGATTCTAAAACTTTGGTTCCATTCGAACTAACTGGGCAAGCTACAAATTCTAGCCGTCTAGGTACTCACCTTACATTTTTCTACTAATATTAAGCACTATTAAAATAAACAATAAGAATAGTCTAACTCACCGTTTATATCCTAATAAATTGGAAAAATACTTTTGAAAATAAACAATTGCTTTCCACTTATTTATTTCTTTTGTTTAGTTTCTGCATTTTCTTGAAAATATTACATCCACTTTATATAAAATCTTTTATCAAGGTTAAAAATAATTACCATTTTTATAAAATAAACATTAATTAGTTATTAAATGACAAAATGTCTCATTTGTTAATAACTATCTTAAGCAGTTTTGTTTTATTATAAAGTCAAACTAATCTTGCGATCATAAAAAAGGATGGACAGTGGGTTTAAAAGAAAAAAAATTTGGATAAAAAATTGTTAAACAATTACTATTAGAATATTCTAACAATTGACTTTTTTAAAATTTAATTGACAATAATAAATTGTAATTTAATTTTCAATTTATGGATACATTTATTAATACCTGTCTAAATTTCAACAAAGTAGTATGATATAATGTATTATTAATATCAAACAATACTTCCTCTTTCTAGATCTGAATCAGATACACTTCCAAGGGGGCTCATATGATGATTTGTGTGGGAAGGGGGAGGCTAGAACCGGGGGTAAGGAGTATTTTTAGTATTTTGGATGATGAATGATGATTTGTAACTAGCCATAAAAAGTTTCAATTTCGGCCATGTTGTAAAACTTTATCCTATTGCTAAAATACTTGGCTACGTTAAAGAAAAAACACTTGAATACCACTACACTTATATGTATATATTTTAACGTTTCCCTAACAGTTAGCGGGGACCACGGTCCCCCTTGCCGCGAGTATGGGCGTCCTTGTACACATCAGGATTCATGAGAAAAGATGTCCGCATTAATCTCCTTGTATAAGATTTTTTGAGAAGTATCAAAAAAGACTGCGCAAAAAAGATTGTGTTAATTAGGTAATTAAGTAATGTTACAGTATCTCATTCTCAACGAATATCTATTGGAATTTTAGTAATTTTGAGATAAAATTTTCATTTCTAAAAATTCTATACTGTAAAACCTCTGTTAACCAGACAGCAGTGTCACGCAAAAATTTGTCCGGCTAACAGAGGTGTCCGCTTAACAGGGGCAGAGGAAATTATATTGCATTAAATAATGTAGTATTTCATAACTAATTTTTTCCTCCAGAATCCCAAAAAAGTAGTAGATAAGAAATAAGTGTATTTTAGGTGTAAATTAAGTGTGCGAATAAAAAAATAGGTGTTCTTACGGTTTTCGAGAAAACATGATAAACAAAAAGGACGGCTAGGTTTACGTAAAACCGTCCCTTAGGTAAAAAAAAGTGTTTTGGGTAATTTAAAGTACCTATGGAGAATTAGATGCACATTAGCTGTAAGGTGTTTTTTGATCATGGTGATAAAAATTTTGTAAAATGAAAATTTTAAGAAAAATCATGAATAATTTTAAATCATGGGAGCGCTGTAAATAATGTTAAAAACGTTATACACAGCGCTTCCATTTTTTATTGAATGAATTATAATATTTTGTTATGTAACTGAATAGAAAAATGTCAAAAATTTTCTTAACGTTCCCAGGGCCCCCACCAGCACTATAACAATGATGTTATGAATATAATATCTTGTTATAAATTTAAATTACCATGTAGATATGTATAAACCGTAAACATTGAACTGCAGTTTTCAACTATTTTGTTAAATGAATGAGTGTAAAAAACTCTAGAGAAATAATTTGTTTTTCTTCACAGCGCTCCGGTTGTTTGTTAAGTTGTACAAACATTATACCATATAGTTGCAAAGAAAAATATTTAACATCTTATGACGTTCCTAGGGGTCCACAAAGTTGAAAGCTTGTATATTTGCTACAATTTAATTACTACAAAATTTCTTATTTATTAATAAATAAAAAAACAATTTTATTATTAATAATAATAAATAATTAATAATATTTCTGTGCCATTTATTGTAATAGTAATGGCAACATTTGTATTACAGTTTAAACATTTTGTTGCTTTTGGTAAACAAAAACAACAAAACGCTGACAATTTTTGAAATGAAAACTGGGTATCGCACCATATACTATACTGCAATTTACCCAGTTTTCATTTCAAAAATTGTCAGCGTTTTGTTGTTTTTGTTTACCAAAAGCAACAAAATGTTTAAACTGTAATACAAATGTTGCCATTACTATTACAATAAATGGCACAGAAATATTATTAATTATTTATTATTATTAATAATAAAATTGTTTTTTTATTTATTAATAAATAAGAAATTTTGTAGTAATTAAATTGTAGCAAATATACAAGCTTTCAACTTTGGGGACTCCTAGGAACGTCATAAGATCCCGAGTCAAGATTTTAACACTGCATTGACCCTTCTAACATCTAAATGAGCCTATATTCACCCTAAGTGAACCTATATCGACTCTTAATGAACCTACAAACACAATGTTTACAAATAATAACCCTACATTGAAGCTACTTAACCGTCCATAAACCTATCTTAATGCTATTTAACACTTTATAAACAATTAAATAGTAGGTCTGAGCAGGTTCGATGTAGTCTCAAAACATTTTATTAGTTTAAAAAAATATATGGGAAAAAATAATATACATATATACAGTGTCTCTCATAAAGTACGCATGATATGGGAAACAATTTTATTATTGATTTCTTGAAAAACATCCTAGTGGGCTTAGTTGGTGCATCAGTTTAAATGAGATACTAGCTAAACACATCTTACCGCCCGCTTAATATTTGACAGAAAACCGGAAATTTCAAATTTGTGAATTATGAAAAATGATAATCCTTTGAAAGTTATTGATTACCTCCTGATGAAATTTTGGAATCGTATCAAAATTAGGTATAGTAAATATATTCCGAAAGCTAAATATCACAGTTTGCAAAAATAAAGCCTAAAAATCTGCTTTTCCAAAATACGAATTTAACTGACCCTAAATTCAAAATAATTGTACGAATTCTATCAAAATAACACTTACACCATTCGTTGAGATCTGCGTATTCATAAAATCACAATTATCATCAAAATATTGCTACAGACATCGGTCTTTCAATAGAAAAATTTAACTTGGTCACAAAAAGACACGCTCTGTAATATTGGAATTTTAACAAGCATGAATAATTGTTATTTCTTTATTTTCTTTGCAGTTAGTAGTCAAAATACTCGTTACGCAAATCTCATTTCATTGATGACAATTGTGATTTTATGAATAAACAGATCTCAAAGAACGGTATGATTTGTATTTTGCTAGAATTCATAAAATTTTTTGAATCTAGGGGTACTTAAAGCCGTATTTTCAAAAAACAGATTTTTGAGCTTTATTCTTGCAGACTATAATATTTAGCTATCAGAATATGTTTACTACACTTAAACTGCCTAGTCTGCATATTCATAAAATCACAATTATCATCAAAATATTGCCGTAGACATTGGTCTTTCAATAGAAAAATTTAATTTGGTCACAAAAAGACGTGCTTTGTAACATTTTTAGTTTTAACAAGCATGAGCAATTGTTATTGCTTTATTTTCTTTGCAGTAAGTAGTCAAGATACCTTCTCGTTACGAAAATTTCATTTCATTGATGACAGTTGTGACTTTATGAATAAACAGATCTCAAAGAACGGCATAATTTTTATTTTGCTAGAATTCATCAACTTTTTTGTATTTAGGGCCACTTAAAGTCGTATTTTGGAAAAGCAGATTTTTGACCTTTATTTTTGCAGACTGTAATACGTTTATCATACCAAATTTTGATACGATGTCAAAATTTCCTTAATATTTCAAAGGACACAATGTTATTGTTTATATATCACAGATTTGAAATTTCCGGTTTCCTGTCAAATTGCAAACTGGGATAAGATAAGTTTAGCTATTTTTTCATTTTAACTGATACAATAACTAACCCTGCTAGAATATTTTTCAAAAAATTTTATTAGTAAAAAAGTTTCCCATACTGTGCGAACTTTATAAAAGACACTGTATATATGTATGCATATACATTATATACCGGAATGATTGACAAAGATGAACAATAGACATAAACGAAACTTTACAACACAGACGACGGAAATGCCCGATCAGGCATGTGAATATGTTTCAGCTATTTGAAGAAATGCCGAACTAGTTTTCTTTAAAACGAATTTAATAAAGTGTATCAAATTTATTGTCAAATATGTGTAGTAATTTTTTCTTTATTTTGTATCAATTTAAATGTAAACAACCTCACAAAGTATTACGTAAATCATTTGATAATTAAAATTGAATCAATGTTAAGTGTAAATTTTAATTTGAACCGGGTAAATGAACTCTACAATTTATAATGTGAAAAATTAAAATTTTGTGTTTATATGAAGAAACTGAGATGAACTAGAAGAGAAAACTGTGAAAAAATTAAAAAAAAAACGTTACATTATAATTGTTAAAAATTGAGGTGCATTTAAAATAATTGTTAGCTTGTTGTGGTGACGCTCCAAACAGAAGTGGCTTGTAAGCGGTAAACAAGCCCTGGGGTGAGAGGAAAAATTAAAATTTTGTGTTTATATGAAAAAACTGAGATGAACTAAAAATGATAATTGTGAAAGAACTGAAAAACCATTACATTTTAATTGTTTATATTTGAATAACAAGAATCAAATAGTTAAATTAATTGTCAAATATACATAGAATTATTATTATTAAAAAATAATATTAAAAAGAAATTATTACCATTTAAATGGTGTTTAAAATATGTAAAACATGGGTTAAATGATTTTAATTTGAATTGTACTTAATGTATATACTTAAAATTAATAAACGTAAAATAATAAAATACTTTTGTATTCATTTTAAAACCATATCTATACGCATGCGTGCATGCATACATCCATACGCGTGCGAATGTACACATATATGTATGTATGGATGTATGTATGTACGTATGCGTATATGTATTAGTGTATTGTATGTATACGATTAAGAACCTCTTTTCAGCCTCACAACATCTGATTTTAAGGGTCAAGGAGCAGTATTGTAGGGTCAGTAGAGATACTACTTTGACACTATAAGTGGAGAATTTGTCATTTTGCGACAACATGTAGGCTTAATGTAGGCTTTTTTTACATGTAATTCTGAAACTACTTTAACCCTATTTAATTCAATTAAAAGGAATAATGTAGGTTTAATGCAGGTTCAATATTTCGACGCGGGATGTTAAATATTTTTCTTTGCAACTATATGGTATAATGTTTGTACAACTTAACAAACAACCGGAGCGCTGTAAAGAAAAACAAATTATTTCTCTAGAGTTTTTTACACTCATTCATCTAACAAAATAGTTGAAAACTGCAGTTCAATGTTTACGGTAGAACACGATTCTGAAGAAAAAATATCTTACATATATATCTTACATATATATATATATATATATATATATATATATATATATATATATATATATATATATATATATATATATATATATAATATATATATATATATTATATATATATATAATATATATATATATATATATATATATATATATATATATATATATAATTCGTGGCTCCTTTTTGCATGTGTAGGGCTCCCTTATGAACGAACTGAACTGAAATTTGGTAATTGGGGCTGACAAAATGGGGTAACAATACTATAAAAGTAGGGTCAAATTTTGGATCCGACCTAACCTTTAAAGGGGTGGTGGGGGGCAACTAAGCAATAAAACTTTTCCAAACCGGTTGAAAATAATGTTTCGGTCAATTTTCTCAAAACGGTGAAAAATCGACATACGTGGTTCTAGTAGTAATCCGTCGATACGTACTATTAAATTTCCTACATTTGATCCTAAAAATTGTGAAAAATTAGCTATTGACCACGTAACTGTGATAATGCGTGCCCGGCACACACTTGGCGAATTTTATGAAAAATAATTGCATTTTATTATTAATTATCACACTTTAAAAGAGGTTAAAGTATATTGCTTAGGACAATTGAAAAACGGATTTTCATATACAAACTAATTTGCCTAGTATATTAAATGGCCCCCGTGTGAGCGGGGCCGCTTCACCCACTTGTGTCTTACATTATTCTGTTATTTTTATCGTGTTCTATAAATAAATACTACAATAAGTCAATAATATCATACAAATGTCAATATTAAAAAAGTGTGTAAAACATTAATAAATTTGAGTTTTCGAAAACAAAAATGGGCTTCGGCGTTTTAACTTTTCATAATTAAAAATTACCACCACCTTTGCTTCGTTTTTACCGGTTAAAAAAATAAATATCCCACCATATACTATACTGCAATTTTCCCGTGAAAACTTCTGTAACCAGAGTAACTCTGCGTGAGTGTTTAATAAAATCTGTAATGTGGGAGTAAAAGAAAATCTGCAGTAAGAGAGTGAAAACGGAAATGATTTGGATGTAACGAAATTTTATATTGGTTGTTAGGTGAAGTTGCAAGTTGGTCATTGCTTAGTTGTTAATATTTTAAATTTTTCAAATTATTTGGTTTATCCCAACATTCTTAATTTCACTAAGCTTTTAGAAGCTTCAAATTGGTATATATAGTAATTGTCGTAATTGTGTTGTAGGATGTCACTGTCTATAATTCTATATAGAGATCTCATATTTTATGATTTTTTTTCTTTAATAGATAATAATAAAAATAAATAAATACACCAAATATGATCTATGGACATTGCAATAATTTTTAAAAAGGGAATAGATATCGTAATTGCGGATTACTTGAGCCCAGATTTGCAAATCATCTGATAATTTCAAAAATTGAGCGTAACTGTTATACTTATTTGGAATAGGAAATTCAGTATATTAATCTATATATGACTACAGTTAGTTTATTATATAATATGAATCTTTTTCTCATGGCTCATAAATTTTATAGCTTTTTAGATTTTGGGCTCAAGTTAACCTCAAGATCGGGTTACTTGAGCCCAAACCTAAATTTCCAGGTGATTTTCATTTGAAAACAGTTTGAGACTATGTAGGATGTTGGTTACTAATTAAAACATTGTACAAACATATAAGAAACTTTACTTATTCAATACTCTTATCGCAGCATCCTGCATAACGTAGCGAATTTCCGTTTACAAAAATTAGTTTTTCTCTTAAACTAGTTGACATAGAATAATAGTTTAAAGACCTTTTTTGTGTATTTTTTTCTCCTCGTTCCAATAGTGTAAAACTTTTTGAATAAGGAAAAATTTTGGAAAAAAGTTAATTTTTTTCATGAAAGTTTCCAAAAATAACATGTTTTGGGCATCGGACGTGCCTGGTTAACAAACTTGTCCAACGGTTTAGGACTTTTGGGAATTTCTGCTATAGTCTTGCACCATTTTATACCAAAGTTATAATGAGCTCAAGTTATCCTAATTTTAAGGTTATTTTCCTGATTTATCAAAACCTTAATTTAAAAAATTAACGAAATGGTTGGCATATGAACATATCTGAATTTAGTTTAGTAATGAACAAAGTATTAAAATTATACACTTACCTTCCTTTGTAGACTACCACAATTATTTTTACAGTCAAAAGTTAGCAACGTAACAAAACATCAATTTCAAACAGCGATTAAACAACACTTGCCTCACCTCTAGTGTCAATTTTCAGAACTACCTAAACTTAAACACCGTAAACCTACTGCCATTACCTATTAGCTAAACATCTAACTTACTTCTACTACTGACTAATATAAGCACAAAACAGAAAATAATACTTTTTCCGTTTTGGGCTCAAGTTACACCATAGGGCTCAAGTAACCCGCAATTACGGTAGTTGTTTTTTTTTTATATATTTTACATATTTGATTCATCTGTCCATATGAAAATAATTACCTATGTTATGGAGATACGTGTGATTGTATCTACACAAATAAAAATAAGGCAAATAATGCGCCTTTTAACCAAATTTTTTTAACTTTTATATTTATGATTATCTATAATTAAATTACGATTCCTTGTGGAAATTTATTACATTATTTAAGATAGAAATAGAGCTAAACCTTTTTTATGCGATCGTTTTTTGTGCGGCCATTTTGTGCGATTTTTTATGCGGTTTGTAAAAAATGGCTATTAAAATGCATAATATGAATCAAAATCAAGAGACAGTAAGAAACCTAAACATTTACTGTAATAACTTTCTTTGATAAAAATACTTTTTAACGGCTTTTAAGCATTTAATCAACACATTGCATAAGAACATAAGTTATTGCTTCATTTAATTTTTTTACAGATGTCCTTTTCAAAATTTTCATAACATTATAAAAATGGAATAGAATGTTCCTACGTGTAAATTAAGGCTTTATCTTGTTTAGAAAAGCAACTTCTATTAAAATTGTGAGGTTTTGAGCGTTTTGAGTTACGTATTTTCGATGAAACTTTTTTTATGCGGTCCCGATCCACCGCATAAAAAAGGGTTGTTTTTTTTTACAATCTGCACCCAACTACACTTTTTACAGTTATTTATAATATTTTTGAGTATATTTTTTTTGCGATTTTTTTATGCGGTCCTTATCACCATATAAAAAAAGGCTCAACTGTACATGAAAAAAAAATTTGGTTTGGGTGGGGGTACTGGGTAACGTTAAGAAAATTGTTGACATTTTTCTATTCAATTACATAAGAAAATATAAAACATTCAACAAACAATGGAAGCACTGTGTATAACGTTTTAGCGAATTTCGAAAACTCGAAATTCAGCTATTACAGTAAGTCTCATGACGCAATCTGAGTCCGGGACTATGGCAGAAATATGTTTTGAGGTCCCTAGAATACGAAAATGATATTCACTAAAATTTATATATATATATATATATATATATATATATATATATATATATATATATATATATATATATATATATATATATGTATATAAAAATATTTATGTGTTCCCACGATAACTTTCGAACGAAACGTCTAATGCTTATGAAATTTTGTGTGCGGACTGGATGCAGAATTGGTTCGGCTAAGTTCATTAGCCAGACACGTCGGATGCCCAGAAGTAGGTTTTCTGGCCATTTTTTATCATTCGATCTTATCATAAGACAGTTCGATTTTTACATCGTTGAAAAGGAAAAAAAAATTATGAAGAAAATGTTCTTATAATTTTCTCTCTATGTTAAGTAGTTTTCGAGAAAATCGTAATTTTCACTTTTGCCTTATTTTGCTCTCTTTGTCATTGTAATAAGTAATTTATATTTCTGTCTCAGTTGCTTATAACATATACAAAAACTTCATTGTTTTACATAAAACAAACGGTAGTTATTCAAAATCTATGTATTATAAATACCATATATCTGTATCATTTTTTTAAATTAAAATTAACCAGAATGATATTTTACGCATGTGTAATGAAAATTTTTTTAATTTTTAGTCGAATTTTCTCCGAAAAATTAGACTTATACAGTCTATACGATAAGAGCTGCGAGAGGCGAGAGTAGGGGCGCTATCCGTTTTCGGACCCGTAGAACACGAATATGTAGAAAAAAAAAATGTCTGATATATATATATATATATATATATATATATATATATATATATATATATATATATATATATATATATATATATATATACATATATATATATATATATATATATATATATATATATATATTCCCGCAACCTTTTAATTTGTGTAGGGCCCCCCTATGGAAGTTAAGAGATGAAATTTGGTAAATGGGGCTCATTTTCGAGGCACCTCATACTATCAAAGTGGGGTCAAATTTTGGGCAAATTTTTTTTCTGACCCGACCTTTAAGGGGGTGGTGGGGGGCGGAAAAGCAATAAAACTTTTCCAAACCGGTTTTAAATAATGTTTCGGTCAATTGTCTACAACATATCCAAAATTCAGCTTCCTAGGATGATTTGGTGGGAGCAGAGGGGGGGAAAAACGATTTTCGCTGGATCTAACAGGCCCCCAGCCCCCCAGAATTAACGTAGAGGGTTGAAATTTGGTGTGTTGATAAAGTTCGTACCTAGGTTGTGCTTTCTGGAGGTTTTAATATTTTACCCCCACCCCCCTCCTTTTTAAGCTACAATTTCATGCATTTTCGACGTTTTCGAAGTTTGTACCACTCGCACAGGTCACCCAAATAAACCTAAAGGTCCGAAATTTTGTATTCGGATTGAGTTAGTATCAAGGGGGTGCCTTTTGGGGGTCTCGACTTTTACCCCTACCCCCACCATTTTTATACCCAAAAGAACATGATTTTTCTTGTTTTTTAACAGTTTCGTTCGGGTCAAAATCTCCCCAAATAAACCTAGAGGGCTGAAATTTTGTATACAGGTTAAGCTAATAGCCAGACACTGTTTTTTGGGGGTTTCAACTTTTAACCCTTACCCCCACGATTTTTACGCCAATCTTTCCTTAATTTTTTTGCTTGTTCTCTAACACATCTACAGACTCTCTAAGGAAACCTCGAGGGCTGAAATTTTGTACGTGTATTCAGTTAGTATCCAGCTAGTACCTTTTAGGGAGTCCACATTACTTTTCCCCCCACTTCTTCCATTTTTACATCGGAATTGAATGCTATTGTTAAATGTGTTTTAAATGCATTACTTTTATTCTAAATACAAGTAGGCGAATAGTAATTTAAAAAAAAAAAAAAAAAAAGTGAATACAATTTTTTAACAAATGAAATACATACATATTAAGTAAATTGAAAATGTTATTAAAGTCACTGTTTATTTATTTATTTAATTATTATTTAAGAACTTTGGATTTTTATTAGTCGAATTTTCTCCGAAAAATTAGACTTATACAGTCTATACGATAAGAGCTGCGAGAGGCGAGAGTAGGGGCGCTATCTGTTTTCGGACCCGTAGAACACGAATATGTAGAAAAAAAAATGTCTGATATATACATATATATATATATATATATATATATATATATATATATATATATATATATATATATATATATATATATATATATATATATTCCCGCCACCTTTTAATTTGTGTAGGGCCCCCCTATGGAAGTTAAGAGATGAAATTTGGTAAATGGGGCTCATTTTCGAGGCACCTCATACTATCAAAGTGGGGTCAAATTTTGGGAAAATTTTTTTTTTGACCCGACCTTTAAGGAGGTGGTGGGGGGTAACAAAACAATAAAACTTTTCCAAACTGGTTTTAAATAATGTTTCGATCAACTATCTACAACATATCCAAAATTCAGCTTCCTAGAGTGATTTGGAGGGAGTAGGGAGGGGGAAAACGATTTTCGCTGGATCTAACACGCTCCCAGCCCCCCAGAATTAACGTAGAGTATTGAAATTTGTTGTGTTGATAGAGTTCATACCTAGGTTATACTTTTTGGAGGTTTTAATATTTTACCCCCACCCCCCTCATTTTTAAGCTACAATTTCATGCTTTTTTGACGTTTTCGAAGTTTGTACCACTCGCACAGGTCACCCAAATAAACCTAGAGGTCTGAAATTTTGAATTGGGATTGAGTTAGTATCAAGGGGGTGCCTTTTGGGGGTCTCAACTTATAACCCTTACCCTCACCATTTTTATACCAAAAAGAACATCATTTTTCTTGTTTTTTAACAGTTTCGTTCGGGTCAAAATCTCCCCAAATAAACCTAGAGGGCTGAAATTTTGTGTACAAGTTAAGTTAATAGCCAGCCACTGTTTTTTGGAGGTTTCAACTTTTAACCCTTACCTCCACGATTTTTACGCCAATATTTCCTTGATTTTTTTGCTTTTTTTCTAACACGTCTAGAAGCTTTCTAAGAAAACATACAGAGCTGAAATTTTGTACGTGTATTGAGTTAGTATCCAGCTAGTGCCTTTTAGGGATTAAACATTACTTCTCCCCCCACTTCTCCCATTTTTACATCGGAATTCAGTGGTATTGTAAATATGTTTTAAATGAATTACTTTTATTCTAACACATAGTAGGCTAATAGTAATTTTAAAAAATTAAAAAAAAAAAATGAATTTACTTTTTTAACAAAAGCAAATACATATAGGTAGTTGCATATATACATGTTATATTACATATAGGTAATTCTATATGTATACATACATATAGGCTGACGAGCACCAAATCAGAGAAATTTACTACTTTAGTTTTGTAAACTACTTTAGTTAGTACTATAGAAGTATTATACTATTTTAGTATTTTACTACATTAGTTTTGCTTGGAGAGTTCATTCACAGAATACTTCTTTAGTTTCAACTACTTTAGTTTTCTCCAAATACTCTTTTAGTTATTAGAAATGTGTGATGTAACATAAAAATTTTATCAGAAAAAGATGGAATTAATGATTTGGCTGGCATCCACTATAAACAAAAAATCTTTAGAGAAAAAATTTTTGGTTTCTTAGTTTCTTTTTTTTCTGAAAATTTTGAAAATTAATAAAAAAATTTTATCTCTTTCATTTTTTCTATATGGTGCGCATCCCTCCCCCCCATTCTCAAATAAAAAGCTTGATTTCTTACACGCCTGTTTTTTCTAACTTGAGCAGTTCGTACTATAGACTCAAACGTATTATCTTCATTAAAATCACCATTCATATTGCCAAAATACAGTCAACACCGATTACTCGGTGCAGTAATGGGAGAACAAGGACGGACAAATCAAAATCATGGTTAATTCAAAATTAAACTGAAAAAAAATTTAGTCATAAAAAAGTTAATTAAAAAAATCAAAAAACCAGACTGCGTAAAAATCAGGCTAAACGGTGGAAACAAGATGAAATAGAGGAAAAGAAAAATGAATAAGTAATAATTGTACCAAGTTAAATAAAAATATCTGATGCCTCTGACTGCTTTCCTTTTTAATCAGTTTTCTTTTTCTCTACTTGGATTGTGTTTAAAAATTATTTAGAAGAAAAAATATATAGGTACGCATGCAGCGCGTGGGTTTTCACATTCAGCCTGGTTAATTTGCCCCCAAATAATTGGAAACTGACTGTAATATTTAATATCATTTTATTATCATATTACCACATGTAATTAAAAAACCCCAAAAAATGTTCAATTACGAAAATAAACCGAAAAGAAGACACAAAAATGCACGTCACCAATGTTTTTTAAAGATACTTTTTTACATACTCCTGCTAGTGGGTAGGATTATATTTTGGCTTTGTTTACTCTCTTACTTACTACTTTAGTATTATACTCCAGAGTGCGATTGTTTACTCTCAAGAGAATATTTTCAATACTTCTTTAGTAAAATACTCCACAACTGAAAATACTACATTAGTATAGAAAGTAATTGAAATCGTCAATTTTTCACTCTTTTAGTAAAATACTAAGTTAGTTACAAAATCTCCTGGTTGGTGCTCGTCAGCCATTAAGTAGGAATTTTGGATTTTTATTATTTATAAAATAATTTTTTATTTTTTATTTTTTTTATTTTTTATTTTTATTTATTTATTTTTATTTTTTTTTTTTTTTCGAAAGAAAAAATATCTTTATAAAGGCCTTCCAGTTTACTATTTAAGGTCCTTTTTTAATATTTAAAACTAAAACATAAAGGCAATTAGCGGATAAACATGGGCAGGAATGTCCTCGTACGAATTGTGTTGGTTTTTTTTCTGCTACCTGTTTTCGGCACAAAATTGAAATTTACTGAGATACAGCCCTTAAATACTTAAAACCTTTTTTTAAAGCCTCGATCAGCCGAACACTCATCACCAGTTTTGAAACAAAATGACAATTCGGTTATAGACTTTCAATCACATTTCGCTTGTAGACATTCAACACCGAAGATGAAGGGGAAAATTCGACTACCGTGATGGGGCCCCGCTGCTCACGGCGTTTTTTTTATTGAATTTTAAATGAACAAGATAATGAAGGTAATGCCATGATATAATATTATTAAATATTATAGAAAGATAACATAATAATAATGTTTATATGCCAGGAAAAAAATTTTAAAGAACTAGATCGATTTTGAAAATTTCTTCACTGTCAAAGATCTAAGCTATTTTAGATATTTTAGACAGATATAGATTACGTAATGTAAGGTCCACCAGGGTCCATGGGACCTAAAAGTGTGAAAAATAAACTAACCGACTGATTTTGAAAATTTTTTCACTGTTAGAGAGCTAAACTATTTTAGAAAGATATAAGATTACCTTATGCAAGGTCCGCTAAGGTCCATTGGATCTAGAAGTGTCAAAAATAAAATAAGCGACCGATTTTTGAAAATTTTTTCACTGTCAAAGAGCTAAGCTATTTTAGATAGATATAGAATACGTAATGTAAGGTCCGCCAAGGTCCATGGGACCCAAAAATGTCAACAATAAACTAACCGACCGATTTTGAAAAATTTTTCACTGTTAGAGAGCTAAACTATTTTAGATAGATATAGATTACCTTATGTAAGGTCTGCTAGGGTCCATTGGATCTAAAAGTGACAAAAATACAATAACCGACTGATTTTGAAAATTTTTTCACTATTACAGAGGTAAACTATTTTAGATGGATTTAGCTTATATGTTGTATGAGGTCGGCCAGAGTCCTGGGATCTTTTAAGCGCCAAAAATAAACTAACCGACCGATTTTGAAAATTTTTTCGCTCTTAGAGAGCTAAACTATTTTAGATAGTTATAGATTACGTTATGTAAGATCCGTCAAAGTCCATGGGACCCAGAAGTGTCAAAAATAAAATAACTGACCGATTTTGAAAATTTTTTCACTATTGCAGAGGTAAACTATTTTAGATAAGTACAGTATGTTATCTGAGATCCACAACTCTCCTGTGGATGCAAATGCGGCATAGAAAACTACACAACGGGTTTTTAAAAATAGTTTTACTGTTAGAAAGATAAAATATCCTATATTATATAGGATAGAAATAAGCTACCGAACCGATTCTCAATATTTTCTCATTGCTAGAGAATTAACTTATTTTAGGTGGATAGCACTATGCTGTACAAAGTCCGGTCTTGGGGTCTTGGGTCCCAAATATACCAAAAATAAATTACCTAACCGATTTTGAAAATTCTTTTACTCTTAGAAAGCTAAACTAGTTTAGATGAGTATATGCGCCAAGCACCTTATGCGAAAAAGCGCCAAAAATTAACTACTCAACTGATTTTGAAAATCTTTTCACTGTTAGAAAGCTGAATTATTTTAAATGGATACAGGTATTAGATGAGATCCGCCAGTGCCAAATATTTCTAAATTCGCTATGTTATGCAGATGCTGCGACAGGGGTATTTAATATTATTCACAGCGCTCCCCTAATTTAAAATATTTTATATGATTTTTCTTAAAATTTTCATTTTACAAAATTTTTGTCAGCATGGTCGAAAAACACCTAATTTACACCTAATTCTCCATACTTTAAATTACCCAAAACACTCTTTTTTACCTAAGGGACGGCTAGGTTTACGTAAACCTAGCCGTCCCTTTTGTTCATCACGTTTTCTCGAAAACGGTAAGAACACCTATTTCTTTATTAGCGCACCTAATTTACACCTAAAATACACCTATTTTTTTATCTACTACTTTTTGGGGATTTTGCAAATTTTTTTTGGTGAGACGGTTTACTTTATCGAGGTCTAATTTTTTAATTCAAAATTTTTTTAATTTTTTAATTCAAATCAGTTTTATAAACGAATTTAGGTGCTTATATAAAAATATAACATTTACAAATGCATCATCACATTAAAATCATTGTTAACAAGTTAAAACATGAACAATTATACCTAAGCCATATAATAATACATACGCATTAGCCCGGCTGCACACCTAGGAGATACGACACAGCAGATACGACATGAGAGACACAGACATTTGTCTTAAGACATGGCATCTGCACACCTAGGAGACATTTGTCTTAAGACACGAGAGATACGACATGAACGACACTACAACAAGTGGAATTTTTCAAGTCAGTGCTAATCATGAGCTCATCAAGTGAGGAAGATACTATCGAAATGTACTGGTATTTAAGAAATAAAAAAAGGAAAAGGAGGGAGTATTGGATACACCCATACAATTTTTATAATGTTCAACACAGTTCTGCCATAGTTAGCAGAGAATTATCCCAACATGAATCAAAATTTAAAGAATTCTATCGAATGAGCCCTGATTGTTTCAAATTTTTGTTAGAATTAGTGTCACCTGCTCTTGAAAAACAGGACACTAAATACAAACTAGCTGTTTCTGCATCCGAAAAGCTGCTTATAACTTTAAGGTAAGTGAATTAAGAATAAGAAAGAAAATAAAATTAAGACTGTAAATATTTCAAATATATATATTTTTACTGAAAAAAAATTTAAAATTTTATTTTAACTAAACTACATTTTTGTATAATACAACGGCAAACTATTTTCAACATTTATTCCTATTCCTCCATAAGAGTCATGAGTAGTTTGTTGAGATAATAAGTCAATCGAGTTAGTTTGAATCCATGAAGAGTCACTAATAGTCGGAGAATATGGAGTTGATGATCTAGATGTGCCTTGTTCAACCTCATCCTTATTCAAAAAATAATAAAATAGTTTATATCAAAAACATTGTGTTTTATTCTCCGGCAAATGGGGTATTCATCCGTAATTTAAAAAAAAAAATGTGAGCTACAGAGGTCGGTCAATGTGGGAATCAACATAATCAACAAATTCCTGAACCAGCGGCATTTCAATAAAGACCCCACAGAACCTTTCCTTCAATTAATTATTAAAGAGAATTTTTGATAATGTACACACTATTTGAATTACCATTCCTTTCAAATGTATACGTATAATATAGTTTTTAAATTTATCTTACATGTCGTTCGACACGAGCGACAGCAGACTAGCATGCTATGTCGCTTAAGACAAATGTCAGTGTCTGCTATGTCGTATCTCCTAGGTGTGCAGCAGTTTTGTGTTTTCAATGCAATTTAAATGTACTCAAGCGATGCGTGTCTCCAAGCGACACATATCTTATGTCTCTTATGTCGTATCTGCTGTGTCGTATCTGCTAGTAGTGCAGCCGCACTTAGACGTACTAGCGTCCGGTTAATGGAGATAATAATGTACTAAATAATATGTCTTCGTCAAGAAATATTGTGTCCGCGTCCGGTTAACAAAGGGTTCGTTTAAGAGAGTGCTGAATACATTGGTTTTAGTAAAGAATGCCACCGTCATACAAAATTTATCTCGCTATAGGAGGGGTTCGGTTAAGAGAGGTGTCCATAATCAGAAGTTTTACTGTAATTGGCAGAAAGCACTAGGTTTTTGTCTCCAAAATTAGCAACTTCGCAGCTTAGAAACAGTTATGTAAACTTAATGATGTCATAAACGCAAATGTTTATTTTTTGTATGTGGCCGCACGAGTTCAAGTAAAGGCACTTTGGACTGTAAGGTCGAAGATTCGAATCTCGCAATCAGCTATTCCGGAGAAGATTTTCTGCAATTTACTACCTTCAGAATTCTAGATGAATATCGGCGTAGAACTATTCGACGTAGAGACCATTTCTGTACATGGAATAATTTTTGAAAATTTTACTGGTACTGTAAATAGTTATCGATGTAGATACCAACACAGCGATTTTTAGAATTTTTGTCTGTCTGTCTGTCTGTTCACGCATCACGCAAAAACTATTGGACGGATTTTAATGAAATTTGGTGTGATGATAACTTATTACCTGGATCAACATCTAGAATACTTTTTACCATTTTGAGCATGTGTACACATTAGGCAAAAACTATTGGACGGATTTTAATAAAATTTGGTGTGGCGATAACTTATTACCTAGGGCAACATTTAAGGTACTTGTTACTCCGGGAAAATGCCTCATTCCCACGGGAAAATAGAAAAACCATTTTGTGCATGTGCACGTATTACGCAAAAACTATTGGACGGATTTTGATGAAATTTGGTATGGTGATAACCTATTACTTGGGTCAACATTTAAGATACTTTTACTCCGGGAAAATTCCTCATTCCCACGGGAAAATAGAAAAACCATTTTGAGCATGTGCATGCATTACACAAAAATTATTTTTCTTTGCAAGTTCTGTATAATTATTACACTTACATACTTCTCATTGAGTTTATAGCAAGGCTTTGCGCGAACGACGTCGCGGGTACGGCTAGTTTTAGAATAAATTTTGCATTTCTACTACCAAAATATTTGGTCTACAAATATGAATTATAAAATTTCATTCAAAAATAAAAAGATCGCCACCAAAAACTTGTAAACTGAAAATACTGAAGTTTTACCATCTAGTTCAGCATTTATAATACTTTAAAATGATTAAATGGGTTGAATGACGTCATTAAGGTTTTATATAAAACATTGTAGATTCAATTCTCCTGGACAAACTTTTATAAATACCTAATATGGCGAATGACAATAACACTAATGAAATTCATTAATTAGACTCCTAAAAGCTATGTTTTTCTAATTTAGATAAATTTAACAAATTATGTAGGTAAATTTTTTTCAATCTATATTTTGACCTTCTAACTCACGATGTTTCCAAGGAATCGTGTGGTAGTCTAGCCACAGAGATAATTATTAAATAAAAATTACATTAATCAATGTAAAATATAATAATTTGTAGTTTATAATTTTTTTGTCTTATTAATTATTAATTTATTAAAACTATAATAACATAATATATTAATTATATTTGTGAGACAATACGACATGAAAGTATTTCTATTATAAATTGTATACATTCTGATAGTAACTATTATAGCATTGGACTTTAAATAAGATAATTATATATTTAAAAAATAAATACTCATGTTTAAAAATACATCACATGTAAAAAAATCGTGAATAAGTATAGGTACCGTAAAACCGTCTAGACCCGGACAGGGGATCTAGACCCGGACACTTTGCACCAATCTTCAAAGTAAGTAGTTTCTACATTAACCTGCAGCTACAATAAACATTTGTTCTTGACGTCATTAGAGAGAGAAAAACATCGTCTAAACAGCTGTACCAATAAAAACTACGGATTTCAACTTTTACTATCTCATTTTACAGGATTACTATCTTCCAGTTTTTTAAAGAAATAAAATGTGTGTCTAACTTAGACATGTAATTTTCGTCATAATTGTCATATTGTTTTAATTTTGATATGTATGTGTTCAGAATTTTATCGCGCGTCATTGAATGATGTTTGAAGTTATATTCGATGTATATATAAAAGAATACATGCTATATACATATATCCGTTTAGACCCGGACACATCAGTTTATAACGCTATGGCCGCGATTCGCACTGGCTGTAACTTCCACTATCCATACGTTATATTCCCGTCAGAGTTACGCGGTTTATGCCTCCTTCTGGTGTCATATCGCATGTTTATATCGCATATTCATAGAGAGGCATACTATGTATTAACCCCTCTCCCTTCCCACAAAATGTTTTGAAGCCTTTGACAGGTTCAAAGACATCAGATGATATAAAACACTGTCCTAACCCCAACGGGAGAGGTTAGTTTGCATGTTATTACTTTATTTAAGTAAGTTTCCGGGTCAAGACGGATATAGGGTGTAGACCCGGACACTTACTAATTATTTTTTATTTTTTTTATTTTTAGCGAATTTCGAAAACTCGAAATTCAGCTATTACAGTAGGTGTCATGACGCAATCTGAGTCCGGGACTATGGCAGAAATCTGTTTTGAGGTCCCTAGAATACGAAAATGATATTCACTAAAATTTATATATATATATATGTATATATATATATATGTGTCGCCACGATAACTCTCGAACGAAACGTCTAATGCTTATGAAATTTTGTGTGCGGACTGGATTCTGAATTCGCTCGGCTAAGTTCGTTAGCCAGACACGTCGGATGCCCAGAAGTAGGTTTTCTGGCCATTTTTTATCATTCGATCCTATCATAAGGCAGTTCAATTTTTACATCGTTGAAAAGGAAAAAAAAAATTATGAAGAAAATATTCTTATAATTTTCTTTCTATTTTAAGTATTTTTCGAGAAAATGTAAATTTTCACTTTTATTCTTTCTTTGTTAGTCTAATAAGTAATTTATATTTATATCTCAGTTCTTTATTAAGTATAAAAATATTTCACTTTTTTATTAAAGAATTTTGTGAGAACAAGTGAAAACTATTCACATATATTTGATATAACACACATACATGTATAGAGTTTTGTTTCTCATTTATTGCATTATAATTAGCATGGTTCTATCCCATGTTAAAAAATGTAAATTAAACAGATTTTCTAAGCTAATGTAATGAAGAATTTTTTTTTTTTTATTGAATTTTTAAGTAAACAAGAAATTGAAGATTATGTTATGATATAATATTATTAAATATATGAACCAAAACAAAGTATGTATAATGTACATATGTATGCACGGAAAAATATTTTGAATCGATTTTGAAAATTTTTTCACTAATAATTAATAATGTTAAAGAATTAAACCATTTCAAATGTATTTAAGGTATTTTATGTGAGGTCAAGGTTTTCGGGACCTAAAACGGCCAGAAATTAATTAACCAATCGATTTTAAAAATTTTTTCACAGTTAGTAAGTTAAAGTATTTGAATTAATTAATTAAATGATGTCCGCAAGAAGCGTACGGACTGCTATAGATTATATGAGATCCTTAGAACCCTTTTCTTACTGTTAGAGTACTAGACTTGTATGAGTTTCGCCAGGATTTACTGATCCCATAATTGTAAAAAATAAACTAAACGACCAATTTTAAAAATTTCTTCACTGTTACAGAGCTAAACTATTTTAGATAGATTTAGAATACATTATGTAAGGTCCGCCAGGGTCCACAGGACCCAAAAGTGTCAAAAATAAACTAACTGACCGATTTTGAAAATTTTTTCACTGTTACAGAGCTAAACTATTTTAGATAAATATCGATTACGTTATGTAAGGTCCGCCTCGGTCCATAGGACCCAAAAGTGTCAAAAATAAACTGCCTGATCGATTTTGAAAATTTTTTCACTGTTACAGAGCTAAACTGTTTTAGATAAATATAGATTCCGTTATGTAAGGTCTGCCAAGGTCCATAGGATCCAGAAGTGTCAAAAATAAACTAACTGACCGATTTTGAAAATTTTTTCACTGTTACAGAGCTAAACTATTTTAGATAAATATAAATTACGTTATGTAAGGTCCACCAAGGTCCATAGAACCCAAAAGTGTCAAAAATAAACTAACTGACCGATTTTGAAAATTTTTTCACTGTCACAGAGCTAAACTATTTTAGCTAATATAGATTACGTTATATAAGGTCTGCCAGGGTCCATGGGATCCAAAAGTGTCAAAAATAAACTAACCGACCGATTTTGAAAATTTTTTCACTGTTACAGAGCTAAACTATTTTAGATAAATATAGATTACGTTATGTAAGGTCTGCCAAGGTCCATGGATCCAAAAGTGTCAAAAATAAACTAACCGACCGATTTTGAAAATTTTTTCACTGTTGGGGAACTAACTATTTTAGATAGACATACATTACGTTATTTAGGGTCCGCCAGGGTCCATGGGACCCAAAAGTGGTAAAAATAAACTAACCGACCGATTTTGAAAATTTTTTCACTCTTACAGAGCTAAACTATTTTAGATAAATATAGATTACGTTATGTAAAGTCTGCCAGGGTCCATCGGATCCAAAAGCGTCAAAAATAAACTAGCCGACCGATTTTTAAAATTTTTTCACTGTTGGGGAGCTAAGCTATTTTAGATACATATAGATTACGTTATGTAAGGTCTGAAATGTCAGTAGGACCTAAAAGTGTCAAAAATAAAATAACTGACCGATTTTGAAACCCTTTTACTATTACCAAGGTAAACTATTTTAGATAGGTACAGGTTGTGTTATCTGAGATCCACAACTGTCCTGCGGATGCAAATGCGGCGTAGAATGCTACACAACGGGTTTTGAATATATATATATATATATATATATATATATATTGGGGATCTGCAAGATCCCGGTGGACCTCATTAAAAAATCAGCTCGACCGTATATTCTAGGCGGACTTTATGTAATATATATATATATATATATATATATATATATATATATATATATATATATATATATATATATATATATATATATATATATATATATATATATATATATATATATATATATATATATATATATATATATATATATATATATATATTACATAAAGTCCGCCTAGAATATACGGTCGAGCTGATTTTTTAATGAGGTCCACCGGGATCTTGCAGATCCGAAAACGCCAGTAATAAGCTATCGAACCGATGCTAAAAAATTTCTCACTGCTAGAGAATTAAATTATTTTAGATGGATACAACTATGCTGCACAAAATTCGTTCGGGTTCTTGGGTCCCCAAAACTACCAAAACTAATTACCCAGCTGATTTTAAAAATTCTTTTACTCTTAGAAAGCTAAACTATTTTAAATAGGTACAGGTCTTAGATGAGATCCGCCAGTGCCCAAGATTTGGAAATTCGCTATGTTATGCAGATGCTGCGACAGGGGTATTACTTATAATGAAACAAATGGGTCAGGGATATAACAAATAATATACGCTCTTTCTAATGGTAATACTTTTATTGGTGATATCTATGAAGGAAACATGTATAAACATAAAATTATACCAAAAAATGAAAAAAACGCCGTGTGCAGCGGAGCCCCATCACGGTAGTCGAATTTTCCCCTTCATCTTCAGTATTGAATGTCTACAAGCGAAATGTGATTGAAAGTCTACAACCGAATTGCCATTTTGTTGGTTTCAAAACTGGTGATGAGTGTTCGGCTGATCGAGGCTTTAAAAAATGGTTTTAAGTATTTAAGGGCTGTACCTCAGTAAATTTCAATTTTGTGCCGATAGCAGTTAACAGGGAAAAAGCCAACACAATTCGTACGAGGGCATTTCTATCCATGCTTATCCGCCAATTGCCTTTGTGTTTTATTTTTAAATATTAAAAAAGGAACTTAAATAGTAAACTGGAAGGCTTTTATGAAGATATTTTTTCTTTCCAAAAAAATCCAAAATTTCTATTTTATAAATAATAAAAATCCAAAATTCCTAATTTATAAATAAACAGTGACTTTAATAACATTTTCAAATTACTTAATATGTATGTATTTCATTTGTTAAAAAATTGTATTCACTTTTTTTTTAAATTTTTTAAAATTACTATTCGCCTACTTGTATTTAGAATAAAAGTAATGCATTTAAAACACATTTAACAATAGCATTCAATTCCGATGTAAAAATGAAAGAAGTGGGGGGAAAAGTAATGTGGACTCCCTAAAAGGTACTAGCTGGATACTAACTGAATACACGTACAAAATTTCAGCCCTCTAGGTTTCCTTAGAGAGTCTCTATACGTGTTAGAAAACAAGCAAAAAAATTAAGGAAATATTGGCGTAAAAATCGTGGGGGTAAGGGTTAAAAGTTGAAACCTCCAAAAAACAGTGTCTGGCTATTAGCTTAACATGTACACAAAATTTCAGCCCTCTAGGTTTATTTGGGGAGATTTTGACCCGAACGAAACTGTTAAAAAACAAGAAAAATCATGTTCTTTTGGGTATAAAAATGGTGGGGGTATGGGTTAAAAGTCGAGACCCCCAAAAGGCACACCCTTGATACTAGCTCAATCCGAATACAAAATTTCAGCCCTCTAGGTTTATTCGGGTGACCTGTGGGAGTGGTACAAACTTCGAAAACGTCGAAAATGCATGAAATTGTAGCTTAAAAATGAGGGGGGTGGGGGTAAAATATTAAAACCTCCAAAAAGCACAACCTAGGTACGAACTTTATCAAGACACCAAATTTCAACCCTCTACGTTAATTCTGGGGGGCTGGGGGCCTGTTAGATCCAGCGAAAATCGTTTTTCCCCCCTCTACTCCCACCAAATCATCCTAGGAAGCTGAATTTTGGATATGTTGTAGATAATTTACCGAAACATTATTTAAAATCGGTTTGGAAAAGTTTTATTGCTTTTCCGCCCCCCACCACCCCCTTAAAGGTCGGATCAGAAAAAAAATTTGCCCAAAATTTGACCCCACTTTGATAGTATGAGGTGCCTGGAAAATGAGCCCCATTTACCAAATTTCATCTCTTAACTTCCATAGGGGGGCCCTACATAAATTAAAAGGTGGCGGGAATATATATATATATATATATATATATATATATATATATATATATATATATATATATATATATCAGACATTTTTTTTCTACATATTCGTGTTCTACGGGTCCGAAAACGGATAGCGCCCCTACTCTCGCCTCTCGCAGCTCTTATCGTATAGACTGTATAAGCCTAATTTTTCGGAGAAAATTCGACTAAAAAGTGTCCGGGTCTAGACGGTTTTACGGTATGTATAGATTTTTAAAGTCATTATTTAACACAGACTTTTAACAATAACAAACGATTCTTTCCGGACTTGTAAGAAAATTTAATTAACAACTTCAAAACTGTTTTTTTTTTTATGAAAGTAAAAAAAAATATCCCGCTGTCTTAAGTTTGCAATGTATACACACAGTTAACGCTAGTGGTTCAAATATAAAAATAAAGCATAACTTTTATTTTTCCGATAGATTAATTTTACTGATTTTAGTTTATAAAGAGTGCCTTCGTTGGCCACATCACTTACTTCTAGAATCTAAATGATGTAGGCACATGCGCACAAAAATTAAAAACTGCGCGAAAATTGGCAGGAATTAGTAATGTCAATTCCCGCGCAGTTCTTAATAATTAGTATGCGTGTGTGCCTACATCATTTAGAAGTAAGTGATGAGGCCAACGAAGGCACTCCATTACAGATGTATTAAATAGTTATTTAATGAAGATTTTTGATTGCGCATGTTATAAACCATGCGCAAACTGGACGACGTCTCCTCGCAAACCAGTAATTAATTTTTCCCATTTTTAAAATACCTTTAAGCCACTTAATAATAAAATAATAAATAAAACAGCTTTAAAATTAAAAATATTTTATTTCAATGCTATCAAGTTTACAAGTTTCCTGCTTACAATATTTTCAATAATTCCTGATAAATCCAAATCGTCATCATCATTAAAATTTGCTGATATATTCGTTTCATTAAAATCTAAGAAACTATCTGATAATTTTTCGTATGATGGTATTTCTTGACTCTCTTTCTTTTCTTCGTTAATTGGAATCTGTTCAATACTACGAATTTCATCTGAACAAATTACTTCAGGCTCCGGGAGCTTATCACATATACTCATTTCATTTATATTACTTGCTAATTCATCTAACGGATCGTAGTCAGTTTCTTTTGTCTCTACAAGCTTAACACCTCTAATTTGAGCTTCAACTTTCTTCTTGAAATATTTATCGATTAAATTAGAAGACTTTGGTTTACTCGGTTTATTTGGCTTTTTCGATATGAATAAGCGGTGCAGAGAATCATTCAGATCTTCAAGATCTTCAAGTGCTTCATTTTTCTTTTTTCTTCGTTTTTCTGAAAAAAAAAAATATATACGTAGTAAAATGCCAGGAAGGAAAAAAAACGTTTATATTATTAAAAATAAACCTGGTTTCTTTTTGACTTTCGATGCCAAAAAGGTTTCAACTAAGTCTGGATATGCTTCCTGGACTAGATGTTCGGGTTCTACAGTGGTCCAAAGTCCTTCTATGGTCTCCTGTTTGTTTGTTTCTTTCCATTCGTTAATTTGATCTTTTGATAAGAGATCGATAAATGAATGATCCTCGTCTTTCCACACGATTTGATAACTGCAAACTCCTAAATTTTAAAATGTTTTTAAAAAATTATGATTTAAGGTATTCAAGAAAATTTCGAACCAAACCTTTTGGGCGACATTTTTTCTTAATGAAATCCGGATAAAGAACACCTTTCAATTTATTTTTATTATTTTTAACATAGCTATGATTTAATAACTGCCATCTTGTCAACAGTGGTAAGAATTTTTCTAAAGCATAAATTTCGGGCCAATCTAACTTTTTTAGTACAAATTTCTAAAATAAAATAAAAATTATTTTTAAAATGTTTAAAAATAATTTTTGTTTTACTTTAGTAGACATACGACAAAGCCAATTAAATTTGGTTGACTCCATGATAAATCCAAAACCGCTGGCATTTTCCCTTTTCGTTCCATAAATTCATCGATTAATTCTTGATTTGGGAAATTATCATCAAGTAATGCTTTAGATCGAATGTTTAATTCATTTTTAATTTGTAGACGTTTTTCTCTGAAATAAACGGATTCCATGAATCTTCTGTTTCGTACCAACATTTCCAGATTGAAAAAGAAACATACTTGTAACCATTTGAATTATCACAACCTTTGTCCGTTTTACAAATTAAACATCCCACTCTTCCGTGTTTTTGAACTTTCCCCGCATGTCCACAACTGGTACATATATCGGGCGAATTTATTTCCAATTCCATTTGATTAAATTTTTCAACATCGGTCCTCCAACTTTTAATTCGTTCAAGAACTTCATCGTCATTAAATAAATTCAAAAATTTCATCACTGAATCTAACCCGATTCCATTCACACCATTTTCATTATAATCGCAACCGCACATTAAAGCTAACGCGACCATTTTTTGTCTTCCTAAATCTAAAAATTTAATTTTTATCAAAAACTAATTTGTCTATCAAATTGAACGGCAAAATTACTTGGCACTTTGCGAATATCATAAATATCAATAGCGCCCCCCTTGTTTGCTTGTATTCCTTGTTGTGAAAGTGAGAAATTTCGATACACAATTTGCGCCCCGTATGCAAAACAATCGGAGTCTTGAGTTATACATGCATCCACAAACTGAAACCCAATATAACGTAAAAGCGCCTATACCGGAACACTATTTTTAGGTGTGTAATTTTAACTGGCTTATAAAAATTGACAAATAAATTAAACACACATTTTTTTTCTTAATAAGCATGAAAGAAAGTTTTTTTAATCCAATGAATATGTTTTTAGAAAAATACAACCCAAAAATTTTTGTTTATTAATGTTTTTCTTTTACAAAATGTCGACATCTATATCCAAACAAAGAAATATTAATGACACTAGGAGTTGGGAACTGACACTAGTAGTTGGGAAATATATATATATGTATTTCTTTAAGTAAGGAAACATTAAATGCGAGGTGAATTTAAATTGAAAAATAATCATTCATATATGTATTTCTTTAAGTAAGGAAACATTAAATGCGAGGTGAATTTAAATTGAAAAATAATCATTCTATTAATAATAATTTTTGTTATTAGAGATTTCTTTCAGAAAAAAATTCATTAATATATAAAAGTCAAAACTGTTCGGAGATATGGTCGCGTTCCGGTATAGGGGCTTTTACGTTAATTTTTAAATAAAAATTAATTTAAAATTTAATATACTGTAAACTCACGCCATCTGCATTCAAATAAGCACACATTGCCTCTGCTTCCCCCCACCCATGGACACATTTTATTCCCATAATATTTAAAAGTTCTTCGCACTAAAAAGACATAAAATTTAATAAATTAAAACCAATATTTAAGCCAAAAATTAATTTATACAAACTTGTTTCAAAACTGCATTAAATCTCGTTCGATCTTTTCCGCCTTGTTTCTGAACTTGACCATTTGTTTTTGGTCGTGCCCCCTTAAATTGAATATTATTTCGTGCTGCTATGGTGTCATATTTTAAAGTGGGTGCTTTTCCGTCCAGTACAAAAACTGGTCGTACGCCCATCAGTAACAGATGATGAGTTCGGAAATATAAATTTCGTAAATAAAATCTCGGTTGAACATGATATTCAACGACTGTTAAAGCTTCACAAATCCAACAAGCTAAATCAATTGCTACCACTTGTCCTTCTAATTCATATAATGGTTTTTTATCACAAAACGGAGTTAACAAGTTCCATAATCCTTTGATACCCATTTTAAATTTTTAAATTTTAAACGTTTAGAACACTAACGGTATTTTTCTTTATTAAACATTTAAAACAAAATTAATTTTATTAATACTTTAATCTTATAAATTTAACTCACATAATTACATCAGGTTTTAATTTATAATAAAAATAAAAAATAAATATTAAAAGTTAAAAATTAAAATAGGTATAAAATTATTTCTACCATTTCCAGTATTTGAAAAATCGAAACGGTCATTTATTCATGAATTAGGAATAATAGATAACACCAAAAATACATAGCTTTATTAAAGTCTATATCAGACTGTTAAAGTTGTATGTCAGTTTAATCAATGAATACAAAAACGTCTCTGCTAAAAAGAAACCAAAGAAAAAAGCATCTATAGCTTTTTAATTGCTTTTCTTTCTTATCTTTTAAAAATATTTATAATTTAAAGACTGATGATAAGTATTTCAACGAAAAATAAAATAATATTGTTGTAGTATAACTCTGGTGAAATGAAGTACCATAGATAGTTCACACGATTCCTATAGATTGGCAGCACTGATTTAGGCTGTCAGGCGTAGTCCTTTAAAAAGTCAGCTGACAAGAATCTATATCAGTAATAAATATAAGTAGAAGAAAATAAATTTTAATTTAATTTTTTACTTTTTTCCATCAAAATGTTAAAATTAAGAGCCGTTTTAGGTTATACTTTCTTCGGATTACTGATTTTTGTTGTTATGGTCTTATGTAAGTGTAATTATTCGTTTTATTATCAATAAAATTCGGCATATCTTACCATTTATCATGTCAAGTTCAATGTGATATATTATGATTTTCTGAAAATTTTTGATCTGTTTTAGCCCTTTACTACCTGCTGACTGGTAAAGGCGAACAAATATCTTTCGGATGGTAAGTTTTTGTGCAGCATTTCACTGAAAATGAAACTGATTTTTGACGTGGTGTATTCGTTTTTAGGTTCTTGGAAGAAACTTCACCATTTATGTGGGGAACAATTGGAATTGGGTTATCAGTGGCGTTATCTGTTGTCGGTGCTGCCGGGTAATAGTTTTTTTTTTATACTTTTTTTCTGAAAAAGCATATTTAAATAAATCTTTTTGCAGTGGAATTCATACAACTGGTGTCAGTATTGTCGGTGGTGGTGTTAAAGCGCCACGAATTAAAACCAAAAATTTAATTTCTGTTATTTTCTGTGAAGCCGTGGCTATTTATGGTTTGATCACTGCCATCGTTTTATCTGGTATCTTAGAAGTAAGTTTCGAAAATTATTATGTTCAGTTTTGAGAAACCTTGTATTATCGTTTGCTTTTTTGCGTAGAATTTCAATGTATCCGTTGTTGAGAAGAATCCAATCCTAAAAGGTCAAAATTGGATGGCTGGATATTTACTTTTCGGCGCAGGTGTCAGTGTCGGTTTGGTAAATCTGTTCTGTGGTATTTGTGTTGGTGTTGTAGGATCAGGAGCTGCATTGGCTGATGCTGCCAATTCATCGTTGTTCGTTAAAATTCTAATCATTGAAATTTTCGGAAGTGCTATTGGTCTTTTCGGATTAATTGTCGGAATTTATATGGTAAATTTTATATTAATCATATATACTAAATTAAATTTCGTTTATAAATTGAGAGGAAAATACGCTGCCAACGGGTTGTGACACACAGCTTCCTCGTACTCGTAAAAACACCTTGGTAATTTAACCCTAGAATCTTACGTTGGTCTACGAGTCAAGTTAATCATACATCGGCGTCGTTTCAACGAATGAACTTTTTACGGGGAGTTTTAGAGTTTATTTGCAAAAGACATTTTTTTTTACATAACAATACTACAAAAGCGAACAAAATATTTAAAAAAATTGGATTTGGAAAAGTTTCTTAATATAAATATTTATTAATTTTTTTTAATCTTTTTATCAAAGCATATTTTCACTATAAAAAAATTTAAAAAAATATATAAATACATCAATTGTATCATAAAACATGTCTTTCAGATAATTAATTTATGAACTATTATGAGTCAGTGGACATGTGTGACTTTACAGAATGTGAAATTTCTCAGTCATAAATATTCCTATAGATATGTAGTTATTTCCCCATTAGGCACATTTGTAAATTTTCTAAAATTTGTTAGTAATTTTTCGAATAAGATCTCAAAAAATAATAAAAATTAAAATATTTTCCATAAAATAAATTGTTAACCTTTTATTAAGTCACTTGAAACGCATTCTTTAGTTTTCGGTTCAATATATTAAAACTTCAGTATTATGTCGTCTCTATCAGTCAAACAGCTGTAATCATCTTTCACATTATCATAATCATTGAATAAATTAATTATAACATCCATATTTTTAATAAATTTTAGAAAAATTAGGAAAACTTTTATATGTGGAGTACAAAATCTTTAAAAAAAAATATGGGTTAATCATACATCGTTGTCCTTTTGACGCACACTATTTCAGTATAAAAAAACGACAATAGCTATAAACAAAATTTATACGTCTTATGTGTTATAATAACAAATAAATTAGATAACAGAAGTTTCACAGCAAGCAGGCACCGACAAGTTGTAGTATTGGAGCAGGTAGAGAAGTTCGTTCGTCGTTTTGACGAGTACGTATGATCCTAGGGTTAATGCCCAACACATATTTGTATAATTTAATATAGGTATATAAATTAATAAAAATAAATAAACAAAACGATTCATAAAAAATTGAGCGAAGTGGGAGTAGCAGTAAATAAGATATTGAAATTTAATGGGATTTCATGGTAGCGCCGTGGATACTATTACTCCGAATGCAATGAAATTTGTAGGGGACCATCTACGAATCAGACCGCATAATTTCTGAAAATTTCATAAAAAAGAATTGAATAGTTCAGAAGTTATGCCACTTGGTACAATTTAGTATATTAATGGAATGACATAGTAGCGGCGTAGCTACCGTTACTCCGATTTCGATTAAGTTCATAGGGGACCATCTAGGAACCAAACTGCATAATTTCTGAAAATTTCATTAAAAACAATCGAATAGTTCAGAAGTTATGCCACTTGGTGCAAACTGGCGGCACACAAACGAACAGACAGACAGACGGACGAACAGACACCAAACCAAAACTTTTCAGGAAGCTCTAAAGTCTAAAACGTAAAGTGTGCGTAAAAAAATTTTATTTTGGAGGAAAAAAAGTTATTTTTCAAAAGTGATCACAATGCTTCCGCTACTTTAGTAGTCTTGGAAGCAAAATTGAGTTATCAATACCCTGTTTGATTTCTCAATTTTTTACATAGGCATAGTATTTTTTTTTTAAAAACTAAAAGTTAGCCATAAATAGTGGTTTGGTAAAATTTACGATACTACTAGTAAAAAGTGATTTACCGATTTCAAATCAAATTTAAATTATAAATCTAGAGGGAAAAGTTGAGCCACCAACACAGAAAAGTAATGATCCCTTTTTTTTTAAATAAATTTTTAAAAAAAAGATTAACGATTAGCAATAGTTATTTGACAGATCATAGCTATCTACCGATTAAAAGTGGTACTAACAGGTTATCACTTAAAAAAATTTAATTTTCAGTTACAGAAAAAAATTTCAATAATAAAGTTATTCAAAATAGCAATTTTGTTCGCAAAATAAAAAAGAATGATATATAATTTCAAATTGTCCCACGATTTTATTACCAACTTAAATAAAATTCTAAATATCTGTGGATTTTATTTGTTGATTCGTCTGTCTCAAACTTCGTAACAAATTATCTTTAAAAAAAAGTTTTAACCAAAAGGCTTATATCTAGCGCCGGCAGACAAAAGGACTTAAGTCCATTTTTGACTTTTTTATTTGATTTTATAATAAGAATCAAGAGAGTCTGTCTCATATATTTCCAAAAGGGCAAAAGTCAATTCCACCCCTAACATCACTTTTTATGCACTTGTTATGAAAGAAATTATTTTCAGAAACTAAAAAAAGAAGTTAATTTCTTAAAATTCTTAATAAAATAATAAATAAGTACATAGTCTAATTAAATTGAAATGTATTTTTATGGCAACAACTACCGGCTAAAACGGGTTAAGCCCACAAATGGTTTTAAAAATAAAATTTATATTGTTGTTTTTTATATGTTAAGTCCATAAAAATGTCTTAAAAAATTTTAGTTTAAGGCTTGAAGTTAATTCTTTTTTTTATGATTTACTGTGTTACATGTTAAGAAAGTAATTTATTTAAAAAAAATGTACAAAATGTCATGTAAACTTGAAGATAATTCAAATAAACTGATGTTGCATGCATTTAATTTTATTTTTTTCTCTCTACTGTAAAGTTGATGTTTTGGACTTAAGTCCTTTTGTCTGCCCACGCTAGATATTACAAAGTTTGATCTCTTGAATAGCTTATAATTTTTTCGAAGGGGAATCCCCTAAGTTAAGTAAATTCAAAAATGTAAATTTTGCAACATTCTTACTTTTCTGATACGTTCAACAAAACATTATGTGATGCTGATTTAAGATTGAGATTTTTGAACGAAGTTTGGCATCATTCAACACCCCGGAACCCTGATAGTTGAAATTTTTGACTTTGTATCACAAAAGCAGTGCCTGAAAATTTATCCATTCTTTGCGTTCGAATTATAACATGATTTTTATTATTTTCTAGACGTCGAAAGCTTCGATGAAGAGTGAAGATAAGTAGAAATGGTAAACTTAATCGGTTACATCCAATTCATCCCCCATGTACATGTATTATCCTGTGTATAGAAACTGATCATGAGTTCATATAATTTTATGTATCCTGAGCACAATTTAAAACGATGATAATAAACTTTGTAGATAATGTAAAAAAACTTAACAATTACGATAAAAAAAAAAACTCAATTTTATTTTTTATGTATATTTTATAACGAAATTTGTGAACTTATATCAAAAATATGTACGCAGTATTTTGTTTTATGTTAATTTTAATTAAAAATTCACATATATTTAAGTATTAATAAACTTGTTCGGGATTGATGCAATTTTTCGATGCATTTTCGTATATGTAATACACTTACATCGGTATTTCTACGTTTTAGTAATATTTACGTACGAAAAATTGTATCCCTGAATCAGTTGTACCAATACGATTTATTGTAAAAATAAAAATGTTTATAATTTATTTCGTAGTGGAAATAATAGATGGTGTAAATGGTTATTAAGAATTTTGTTGTAAATAATTTTATTGTTCTATTCGTTATGAATAAAACACATTCCACTGATTAGAGTTTTATTTAAATTTTGTGTTTATAATTAATATTAGCATTTGCATTTCTAAGCTATTTCATTGAAATGAACATCAACCTAAGTTGACACTACCAACCTGAGAAAATAATTTGTTACCAATACACAAAAACTTAACGGCTCTTGTTACATTATGCAACTTAATAGATATCTCTTTTTACTGTTAGCTCAAGTTTGGTAATGATTATTTACTTCATAGTCGAGTCTAGCAGTCAAATTTTGGTAATGACAACTGTCAAACAATAAATAGACAGAATTTATTTGCAGAAAAAGTTTTTAAAATCATAAAATTAGGAAAAAATATTTTTATTAAATTTTTTGACGGTCTAGCACAACGCTTATATGTACATATAGTACAATATCCCGTAGCTGATTTCTGCAGGTATCTGTTTTTTTAATGAAACTTAATTTAAATTTAATGAATCCTTAATAGTTATGTAATACATTACTCCCGGGTTGCCAACTCTCAATCGGCCGCAACCTCTAGGTTGCCAGGTGTTAACAGGTATATAGTTAATAATTTGCGGTCACGTGTTTTTTGAGAAAATTAGATAGTAAAGCTTTATTTTTTCTGAACACGATAATACATGGTTGCCTGTGAAAAAATAGCCGCAAGTTATGGTTGCCATTACTTTTAATTAATTACTCTCTTATCACATCTCAGCTGCAACTATTGAAAAAAGAATTATACATATTGATCAATCAAGGCAATGAAATATGTATTACATTGTACATATGTAATAATATTTTATTGCCTTGATTGATCAATATAATTTTTAGCGAATTTCGAAAACTCGAAATTCAGCTATTACAGTAGGTGTCATGACGCAATCTGAGTCCGGGGCTATGGCAGAAATCTGTTTTGAGGTCCCTAGAATACGAAAATGATATTCACTAAAATTTATATATATATATATATATATTAGGGTGGCGCAAAAAAACCATATATTTTTCTTTTTTTTTGTCTCATAGGAAAAAAAGTTAATTTAGCTCGATTTAAGAATGCCCACCAAAAATTAGTTCGATAAAAAATTTTTTAAGGGTCGCTCAAACCTTTTTAAAATTTGACAATGGGCCAAAAATCGATTTTTGTTTTTCATCAAATTTTTTTTCTCATCCCTGCATATATGTTTGTACATTGAATTATAAAAAATTCCTCCAAATTTTAACTCAAAAAATTGATAATAAAAGGTCGCTCAAGAGTTCTGAAAATTTTTCAAGTCAAAATATTTAATATTTTTTAGCGCCACTAAAAAACATTAAATATTTTGACTTTAAAATCCTGAGCGGCCTTTTATTATCAATTTTTTGAGTTAAAATTTGGAGGAATTTTTTATTATTCAATGAACAAACATATGCAGGGATGAGAAAAAAAATTTGATGAAAAACAAAAATCGATTTTCAAATTTTAAAAAGTTTTGAGCGACCCTTAAAAAAATTTTTATTGAGCTAATTTTTGGTGAGCATTCTTAAATCGAGCTAAATTAACTTTTTTCCCTATGAGACAAAATGAAAAATATGTGGTTTTTTTGCGCCACCCTAATATATATATATATATATATATATATATATATATATATATATATATATATATATATATATATATATATATATATATTTATGTGTTCCCACGATAACTCTCGAACGAAACGTCTAACGCTTATGAAATTTTGTGTGCGGACTGGATTCTAAATTGGCTTGGCTAAGTTCGTTAGCCAGACACGTTGGATGCCCAGAAGTAGGTTTTCTGGCCATTTTTTATCATTCGATCCTATCATAAGGCAGTTCAATTTTTACATCGTTGAAAAGGAAAAAAAAATTATGAAGAAAATATTCTTATAATTTTCTTTCTATTTTAAGTATTTTTCGAGAAAATGTAAATTTTCACTTTTATTCTTTCTTTGTTAGTCTAATAAGTAATTTATATTTATATCTCAGTTCTTTATTAATTATAAAAATATTTCACTTTTTTATTAAAGAATTTTGTGAGAACAAGTGAAAACTATTCACATATATGTGATATAACACACATACATGTATAGAGTTTTGTTTCTCATTTATTGCATTATAATTAGCATGGTTCTATCCCATGTTAAAAAATGTAAATTAAACAGTTTTTTTAAGCTAATGTAATGAAGAATTTTTTTTTTTTTTATTGAATTTTTAAGTAAACAAGAAATTGAAGATTATGTTATGATATAAATATTATTAAATATGAAACAAAACAAAATATGTACAATGTAGGTACATATGTATGTACGGAAAAATATTTTGAATCGATTTTGAAAATTTTTCCACTAATAATTAATAATGTTAAAAAATTAAACCATTTCAAATGGATTTAAGGTATTTTATGTGAGGTCAAGGTTTTCGGGACCTAAAAAGGCCAGAAATTAATTAACCAATCGATTTTAAAAATTTTTTCACAGTTAGTAAGTTAAAGTATTTGAATTAATTAATTAAATGATGTCCGCAAGAAGCTTACGGACTGCCATAAGTTATATGAGATCCTTAGAACCCTTTTCTTACTGTTAGAGTACTAGACTTGTATGAGTTTCGCCAGGATTTACTGATCCCATAATTGTAAAAAATAAACTAAACGACCAATTTTAAAAATTTCTTCACTGTTACAGAGCTAAACTATTTTAGATAGATTTAGAATACATTATGTAAGGTCCGCCAGGGTCCACAGGACCCAAAAGTGTCAAAAATAAACTAACTGACCGATTTTGAAAATTTTTTCACTGTTACAGAGCTAAAGTATTTTAGATAAATATCGATTACGTTATGTAAGTTCCGCCTCGGTCCATAGGACCCAAAAGTGTCAAAAATAAACTGCCTGATCGATTTTGAAAATTTTTTCACTGTTACAGAGCTAAACTGTTTTAGATAAATATAGATTCCGTTATGTAAGGTCTGCCAGAGTCCATAGGATCCAGAAGTGTCAAAAATAAACTAACCGACCGATTTTGAAAATTTTTTCACTCTTACAGAGCTAAACTATTTTAGATAAATATAGATTACGTTATGTAAAGTCTGCCAGGGTCCATCGGATCCAAAAGCGTCAAAAATAAACTAGCCGACCGATTTTGAAAATTTTTGCACTGTTGGGGAGCTAAGCTATATTTTAGATACATATAGATTACGTTATGTAAGGTCTGAAGTGTCAGTAGGACCTAAAAGTGTCAAAAATAAAATAACTGACCGATTTTGAAACCTTTTTACTATTACCAAGGTAAAATATTTTAGATAGGTACAGGTTGTGTTATCTGAGATCCACAACTGTCCTGCGGATGCAAATGCGGCGTAGAATGCTACACAACGGGTTTTGAATATATATATATATATATATATATATATATATATATATATATATATATATATATATATATATATATATATATGTATATATATATATATATATATATATATATATATATATATATATATATATATATATATATATATATTACATAAAGTCCGCCTAGAATATACGGTCGAGCTGATTTTTTAATGAGGTCCACCGGGATCTTGCAGATCCGAAAACGCCAGTAATAAGCTATCGAACCGATGCTAAAAAATTTCTCACTGCTAGAGAACTAAATTATTTTAGATGGATACAACTATGCTGCACAAAATTCGTTCGGGTTCTTGGGTCCCCAAAAATACCAAAACTAATTACCCAACCGATTTTAAAAATTCTTTTACTCTTAGAAAGCTAAACTATTTTAAATAGGTACAGGTCTTAGATGAGATCCGCCAGTGCCCAAGATTTGGAAATTCGCTATGTTATGCAGATGCTGCGACAGGGGTATTTTTTTCAATAGTTGCAGCTAAGATGTGATAAGAGAGTAATTAATTAAAAGTAATGGCAACCATAACTTGCGGCTATTTTTTCACAGGCAACCATGTATTATCGTGTTCAGAAAAAATAAAACTTTAATTTACTATCTAATTTTCTCAAAAAACACGTGACCGCAAATTATTAACAATAATATACCTGTTAATACCTGGCAACCTAGAACTTGCGGCCGATTAAGAGCTGGCAACCCGGAAGCAATGTAGTACATAACCATTAAGGATTCATTTAAGTTTCATTAAAAAAACAGATACCTGCAGAAATCAGCTGCGGGATCTTAGACTAATAGGCATTGTTCATAAATAATTATTTTTTCAGTAATAAAAATGATGACTAATTTCAAATTTCCCACAATTTTGCTACCAACATAGAGCAATACAAAAACTCAAACTTAAGTAACAAAATAAATCAAATAAATATGTAATTAGGTTTTTGAAGAAAAATTAAGTTTTACATGAAAACCCTTTTTATTTTTTCTTTAAATGTAATATTGAAAAAGTTATATCAAATTAAAAATAAATTTTTAAACTTAGAACCGATAACCGGCCTACAGTTTCCAAGCGCATACGTGACGTCATAATGGCAACTTACCTAAAACACAAAATATTGTCTTTTTACTTTGAATTATTGTTGTATTGAAAACACAAAATTGATGCACACCTACATACGACATGAGCGACATGTCGTATCTCCTAGGTGTGCAGTCGGGCTTAGTGTTAAAAGGCCAAATTTGAACTATTAACGAAAAACTTAATACAAAACAAAATATTTCCGACTCTATCTGTATGGGCATAAGGTTTCAATTATTTTGTTGGCGAGTTCACACCAGGGATTGAAAAAAAAAACAGTTGTTTTTTTTTTTAAATTTATAAAACAGTTCAACATGTTTTAAAAATGTGTTCTTATGTTTTAAATCATGTTTTTATTAGTTTAATTTAAACTAGAAAAAACTTTCTGTCTCAAAATGCTAAATATGTGACGTCACACTAGGGCGGGGGGGGCTCACAAACGTGACCAACTGTGACAAGGACGGTGGAGGGGTCAAAAAATCACGAAATTAGTATGACGTACTTTATGGATGACCCCTAATATTATTTATGATACAGTATTGAAATAAAACAAAAAAAAGATAATTATTTTGTATTCAAAAATCCAATTGCTCACCCTAGAATTTAATACATATTTTGGTAAATTGTCTAAACTCGTAATTTCGGTATCATTTTCGACTTCTTCGCCCCCATACCGCCCGATTAGAAGCAACGTTCCTAACATATCCGGTTTCTTTTGATATTTCAAATAATAACGACCGTATTAGTATAAATATACTTTTTCGAATTAAATAAATTTGGTATAGCCTTTCAGTATAACGAAAATTTGTGAGAATGTAATAAAAGCAGAAATGGAAATCTAATTTTTTGCTCCTGAGTACAGACATATGATTTGAAGAGGACTACAGAAGTACCGCTCATCGATTGGCGACGCAAAGATTACGAGCGCGCTACTGTTTTTTTAAATTAGAAGCTGTATCAAGTAAAAAGTTTTGTATTCGTTTAATTGTCAACAGAAATATGCCTTCTACAAATTATGTGCGGATTACTAGATTTTATATCACCAGTTAAACGTATATTTTTATTTGAAACTAATTCTAATTTTACCACCAGAGGCGCAAGTGAGAATCTTTGTGTCGCCAATACTAACAAAGAGCAGATGTTCTTTTTAATCTAGATAAGTTGCTTTTTAATAAAATCATTAAAAATGTTATTACCCAATTTCTACCGTCTCTATCAAGACATTTTCATCATTGCAACAGGTATCAGGTGTTGATGAATTAATTCCTGAAATTTTTAATATTTATCAGATTTCACTTGATGATAAATGAAAATTACTAAAATATCTTTTATAAAAAATTTATTTTCTTCTCATACACAAAACTTACAAAATAAATTAACGAAAAAAACAAACATTTAAATAATTTAGGCTAATAATTTCGCCTTTGAACTGAACGCCACATATGCAACGGCCACCGATAAAGCAGCTGCGATAAATTCACTCTTAAACCATGGTCCAGTATATGCACCAGGATGATTGATTGTCACAATTGCAAGTGGTTCAACTGCTGACGTATCTTCTCCGGATCGAATAGTTTTCCGTAATGCTGCATAACCATCTTCATCAAAGATGCGAACATTACGATCACCACTACGTGCTTTCTTAATTTCCTCAGTCCAGCTCACCTTCAATAAAAACATAAAAATTTCAATAAGAGTCCAAATTATTTCATAAAACATTAAAATACCTGAAAATTGCCATTAATTTTGATGACAGGCGTGATAAATCCATCAATATCAGCATACAATGTTTCGGGTGTAACTCCATTTGAACACTTTATCGAAAATTCGGCGATATATGCAATTTCGGACACTACGGTAGCATCTTGAGTCGTAAATGTTTCTGCTACAACTTCGGCCGGTTTGATACAAACACCACCGTACGTTAATGATACCGCTAGAGTGAAAATACAAATTAAAGTACCCAAATACATTTTAGAATTCATTAAGTTTAATTAAAATCAATAGAATTTCGTGAAATTTCAGACGTTTTTTTTGTTTTTCTCCGAATATTAGCTTTCACAAGCAATAATATAACCTCTGTATACTGAACACCACATTAGAATATAAAAATATTCAGACAAGTTTGAACACGTTGGAGCTATTGAACTGTTCTGCTCAATACGTTTTGATGACGTTTCAATTGTTTCATCCACAGAGGAGTTTCAACATTTCATCAACTCAAAACGCTAAACTTGTACAGTGTTGCCATCATTGTATACCAAATGTCAAATAAAATGTATTTAGTGAATAAAGATAAACAAAAAACGTGTTTTAATTCTAACCTTGTTTGAAAAATTTTGATAAAACCGAAAACGCTGAAACAATGGAAACTGAAAATAACAAAACGAAATTGCCACGAAAACCTATGACCGATGAAGAACGGTTGAAGTTAGCCGAAAAATTAGATGCAGAATTAGATGAATTTATTAATAGCCTCGAAAAACGTAGATATACTGAAGGATGGCCGGAAGATAAATGGCAAGAGGTTCGTAAATGACCATATCAACTTTTAATTTTAAACAGTTATAGAATTTGAAAGTTAAATGAAGACCGCAGGAAAAAAAGGAGGTAAACTAGCGTTTCTAAAAACGGACAAAAATTTTTAATCTTTGAGCAAAATAAATGTATCCCTGTCTACTAGTTTTTAAAGAGTGTAGTTCTTATTTTTTGATTTACAAAAATATGATGTTTTGATCTTTTGAACATGCTTTTTTGTATCGACTTACCTACCTTCTTTCTTTCGCGTGCAAGAAAATTTTTAATTTTTTTTTCTTCCCCTTGATCTTCAAATACAAATAAAGCTGATCGTATTTTAGTAGGAATTCGATAAACACCCATTTTTTATGACGAAAACACCTGGTGAAAATGAAGAAGTATCACCGCTAGTTGAAGGCTTACAAAAATTAAAGTATGATCCAGAAGAAAATACACCTGAAGGTAATTATTAAATTTATAAACTTAAAAAAAGCTCATAAAACCGCGAAAAATTCTAAACCAGTAACAAAACTGAACATAGTTAACGAGGAATCTATGCGCGCGCCTTTGGTGGTGAAATTAGAAACCGTATCAGGTAGAATATGTATGTATACAGCATCAAAGAGTATAGAATAGAGGGGAAGCAGAAAAATAATTGTAAGTGACATCTGGAGTCTGTGGCAGCCAACTATTAAGTTTGACGGTCTTTGCGGGGATGACGAGGTAGTACAATGTTTGGTTTTAGAGATACAATAAATAAACATTATCTAAATTAATGATGCCTTCTATTTTTTAGTCACTTTCCGTTTCATTTGAATATTTTTTTAAATTGAATTCTGACGGTGGTTTCGGATTTTCGTGAAAACCTTACTCGGTAGAGGCGCTGAAACTCGTATACTACGATTTTACATTAACTGTTATGGGTTGCTTCTCTTCTGTCCCTAAATTATAACATCACTAAATTTCTATCTCATTTAGACGTATACGTAAATGTTCCCCCTGATACAGCCTCTAATCTCACTAAAAAAATTGGGCACAATATCCTTTATATTCTTATTTTCGAAAACTTCTTAACAACAAAAATATTGTTTTAGAACTGGCGATAGCTTACAAGGATGACGGTAATTTTAATTTCAAGTATAAAAAATATCGTATGGCAATCATCGCTTACACGGAAGGCCTGAAAGCCAAATGTGATAATCCAGAAATTAATGCTACATTGTATAATAACCGAGCAGCATCCCATTTTTTCCTGAAAAATTATCGCTCAGCCTTAAAAGATTGTGAAAAAGCCATTGAGTTGAAACCGGATTATAAGAAGGCGATTGTACGAGCGGCACAATGTTTGTATCATTTATCGGAGTATGATAAATGTATTGAGCGCTGTGATGACATCTTGATGAATGATGCAAAAAATAAGGAAATGTTGGAATTAAGGAAAAAGGCTGTATCGGCCAAGGTGAATACAAAACCTACATCCGTATTTTCAAATTTATGAATTCAAACATTTTTTTTTAATATTTTTATAGAAACAAGCAGACAGAGATGCAAGAAAAAGAGAGGCGTTAGAGAAAAAACACAGACAAGAAGAAATGACTCTATTGTCAGAAATTGAAAAGCGAGGAATTCGCATTGAAAGTATTAAAGGTGAAAATTTGAATCCCATAGGAACTTTTTGACTTAAATGATAAATTTGTTTTTACAGTTCAAGAATATGTTTCTCACGGATAAAGCCAAATCTAGAATATTGTCTAGAATCTAAGATATTTAAACTTTTAATAAAAATATTGAACTAAAGATTTAAGCAAAATGAATTTATGAAATATTTATTTTATATCTCACGGGAACTTTTAATTGAGTTGAATGAATTATCCTGTGTATAATTCCGGTTTTGAGATGCAACCCTCTGATAATCATATTATAATTAATAGGCTAATTCAATAATATTGTCAGTTATTGTACGCCGTTTTGAACCTTTGGTGATGTTATTAAACTAGATTAGATTTTGAACTAGTCAGCAGTTTATTAAGCTTTAAGAGAGAACAAACTATTCGGGGAAAGGGCTATCGTACTGAGTTATATATTTTTTTTTTTAGGAACTAAAGTCTTGGATTTAGCTCAACTGGAACCAACATTTCCAGAAATTGCGCAACATCGAGTTTTTCTCGATCAGGATAACTGTTTAGTGTGGCCCGTGATTTTTCTCTATCCAGAGTATAAGACAATGGATTTTGTTCAGCAGTTTAAGGAGAACTCTACGTAGGTTTTGTAAATTGTTTTTCTAGAGTTTTAAAAATTATTAAGACAGTTTTAGAATTTTGGTTTTTCCATTATTATTATTTCTTTTTTGCAAAATATATTTGTTTTATAAGATTGGCAAGCGAGTAAAATTTTTGAATCTTAAAAGTAATTTTTCTTTGAATTTTAGATTTAGTGAACATTTAGCAGAAATATTTGCCTCTCCTCCAGAATGGGACGAACAACGAAAATACAGATTGGAAAATCTAAATTTATATTTTGAAAACCGAAATAAAAGACGTATGGTCAAAATAAATTTAGATTCTACATTGGGAGACGCTTTAAAACATGAAGAGTAAGTTGGCTTTTTATCTACACACAAAAATCTGTTATATATTTGAATAACTAAATTTCAATTTTAGATATATTGTTCGAGGCGGTGTCCCATCGTTTATGGTTTTCGTTCGAAATTCAGCGGCCGAAAAAAAATATTTGGAAGATTTTTAATTAAAATATTTTATAAATTGTAATATTTTTTTTAAAATAAACAAAAAAAAAGAAATGATCATAATTTATTGTGGTTTGTGTATAAATATAACCCTCTTGGACTTACTCTAAATAATATTTGTGATAAAAGTCTGGTTCGTCTGGTTCTTTTTTTATAGGTTATGCACACCATAAGCAGTGGTGTTTAATCCTAGACACTGTTCAACCCATTGATTTACATTCAAATCACCTAAATTTCGTCAATTTTAAGTGACTTTTGTTGCCATTAACCCATTAGCGACCACAATATGACATGTAGTACCGTTGGAAACTCAATTATAAGGCTAGTTTTCTTAATTAAAGGAATTTAAATGTATAAAATAATAATGTGATAACTTTAACAACCATAGAAATTAATGATGTCAAACGCTTAACTGATATACTATTTTGACAATTAATACACTACATATAGAATTGATACGGTACAGCGTTGTATCGGCATTAGTCGATTTCACTTGACGTCGTACAGCGTCAGTGACCATCAAAATGTTAAAAAATTTAACAGAGAAGTGACAATTTAACTCATGTGTATCAAGTCCCATAAGAATATTGTAGTTTTTTCACTTTTACCATGAAAAACAAAAAAGTTAGGATCGATTTTTACAGCGAAAAAAATGGTACAAAACATTTCATTGGTCATTTCATTGTAGGTAAGCACGATAAAAACGAAACAAAAATTCGTATTGGTAAATTTAACTAATTTCAGAACCATAGTAATAATGTATTAAATACTAATATGAATTATACTACAGTCGTCACTCAAGTTATTGACGATTTAACTTATTGACAATGATCGTAGTGTACCTCAAGTTATAGACAAACCATACGCATGTACCCAAGGTCATATATGCTGTGTGGTACTGTGGCAATGCGTACATACGTATGGTTTGTCTATAACTTGAGGTAAACTACGATCATTGTCAATACGTTAAATCGTCAATAACTTGAGTGACGACTGTAATTTATTTTATTCGGTAAATTGTCTTCCCGTATTACACTTGAGTTTTATGTTTTTTCTGAATAAATTTGTGTTTTTCACAACTCAAATTTCTTGCCTAAAAGCAATTTAACTCGAAGAACGGTCAACCCAAAAACGCTTCAGCTTCGCTGTTGCGTTTTTGTTAGTTGACAGTTCTTCTCGGTAAATTACTAGGCAACAAATTTTCGTTAGACAAACCCAAATTTATTCGAAAAAGTACAAACCTCTCGTGTAATAATAAGTGATAAATTATATTTTTTTATTAAATTTATTTCAAATTTCCCACTAAAATTTTTGTATACACCAAGACCTTGAATATTATAATAATACGGACCTTTACTTTTATCCTGGGAAGGATACAAAGATCGTCTTTGAGGATTTACTTAACACCATGACGATCATAATCTATAATAACAAAACGCCCAACTGGTACACTACTTTTAAAGCTAATACACTTTATATGGTATTGTTGATATCCTACGATGTGGTGTGTGGGTTAGTAAGGTTTCACTTTTTCACTCTTATGACGTCAATGACCATCAAGGTGTTAGTAATCCCATTCACAAAATTTCAGAAACCAACTTGCTATCTTTGCACTAGCGATATCAGGGTAGACAAAAAATCTTTACTACTCCCCAGCTATATGTTATGTAGGTACACACTACACACTGTTTGTATTTGTATATATTTGATATCTGAATCTGTATGAGTGGTTGCCCATACGGCGCACATACAGCCACATACACACATAATATTGCAAACAGACCAACATCTAGTATAATCAACAATAATTTAACTATCAGTAGTAATAATTGAAACACATCCGTTCACCACCTCTAAACGAGTGATCAGCTAAGCTGTGAGTATGTAAATCTAGTTTGACCTACTACTGGTAACAGATTTTTATATGTACGCTCTTTCTGATATTTTGTGATCTCATTTCAGATCTTTGTGTGAAATTTCATCAAATACTGACCAGTGGAAGTAGACGCGGGATCTAATGGGTTAATTATTTTATGACGTCATCACGTGTATTATTTTATTTCAAAGCTCCAGTTTTGCTCTTACTTTGGTACATCGTCCTAACTTCAAATTATAATTATTTTGACAGTTTGTGTAATCGAATCATCTGCAAACAATTATTTTTATAATTGCTATGCTGAATATTGTATAAGAAGCTTTTCTCTAATGAAACTAATAAACTTTTCATCTATGATTTAAAAAAAATTCAAATCCACCCAAAAAAATTTAAAAAAAAATTAAAATGGCGTTATCTGTCATTTGTTTTGTTTGTTTGTTTGAAAGTTTGAAAAGTTGTAGTTGAATCACCATTGGTAAAAAGTACAAGCGAACAAGTAGTGATGCGCGCGCTTAATAAAATTTTAAATTTGATTGGCCAGAAAAAAAGTAAGAAGCTAAACATAAGCAGTACGATTTCAAGGACCAAAACGCACCTTAGTGTTCATGGGTCTATGTAAAATTTCATCAAAAAATTTAAAAAAGAAATACATTTCTCGTCTCATTTTGCTTTGCTTGTTTGTTGGAAAAGTTGAAGTGGAATCAACATTTGAAAGAAGATGAAAAGAACCAAAAGAACAAACGAGCAATGAGTGATGCGCGCGCCTACTAAATTTTAAATCTGATTGGCTACAAAAAAGTAACAAGTTAATACACGCAGTGCTATTCTGTGAACTATATAAAAGACACACTACACGCACCTTGTGTTATATGTATCTTTGGAACCATAAAAAGTAAAAACGGTAAAAACGTGTTTTAATTGTAACGTCTTTAAAAAAAAAATTTAAAACGAAAGACACTAGAAAATGGAAACTGATAACAGCAAAATAAAACCGCCACAAAAGTCTATGATTATTGAAGAACGGTTGGAGCTAGCCGAAAAAATAGAGGTAGAATTCGATGAATTTATTAACAGTCTCGAGAAACGTAGATATACTGAAGGATGGTCTGAAGAGAAATGGCAAGAGGTTTGTAAATAATCATTTTTATTTTTAATTTAAATGAAGAATGAAAGAAAAGATGCAAGGAAAAAGGGAGGGAAACTAATATGTGTCTAAACGTGAGGAAAAATACAATCTTAGTTTTTCAGTTCTCCAACAATCCAGTTCTTATTATTTCCTTTTTATTCACAAGGGTTATACGCTGATTACATAAAGTAAAATTAACAATTCCACCTTTTTGCCGCTGACTTACCCCCTTTTATTCCTCTACAGGAAAATGTTAAACATTGATTTCTCCTCAATTCGTCGGTTTTTTAACTTTCGGATACTTACCCTCCTTCTCCTCTTGGTGGCCCCCTTTCTTCTCTACGAACATAAATTGTAAATAAAATTAATCGTATTTTCGTAGGAATTCGATAAACATCCACTTTTTGTGACGAAAACACCTGTTGAAAATGAAGAAGTATCACCGCTAGTTGAAGGCTTACAAAAACTGAAATATGATCCAAAAGAAAATACACCCGAAGGTAACTATTAGGCTTATAAACTTAGAAAGCTCATAGCAAATAAGATCGTACGGTCGAAATAAAACGGTAACTAAAACAATAACAAAACTGAAAACAGTCGGATAAAGCTGACTGTTTTCCACGATCGAATAAACCCCTCAACTTGAGTTTAGCCGAATGAGCGTTTCGTCTCGCAACGTAACGGATTAAACTTATTTACTACACAGGAGAAGTTTGCTCATCTCTGGTGGTGAAGTTAGAAGTTATATCAGCTACATGTACGTACATGTCTACTTGTGCTAGAAATACGTATTATACAAATTAATTATGTGCATATCACTAGATTTCTATCGATGGTTAGATGTATACGTACGTGTTCTACCTTAAGACACCATCTGATTCCATCATCAAAAGCGCAAGTAAAAATGTTTGCGCTTTTGTTCCATTGCATGGAAAAACATTGAAGTACGGATACATATTTTATAATTCAGTAGATACACATAGAGACAAGAATAAATATTTGCTAATTATTTGGTTTACTCACGATCATCTGTCCCCTAACCAGAAAACCTGTCTATGTTAAAATTTAAAAAAAATCTATAATGATATTTAAATTGTGTGGAATAATACGATATCAAGCATACTTTGGATAAATTCAATTATATGTATTAATACATAATTAGTATGTAGTTTTTAAATTGTACGTAGTCTATACTCGAGTATATATATATGTAAACCGTCACATTTTTTTTTGATACCAATTTTATAGATGCCAGTTTTAATCGCCATGAATTTTTACAATTATACCCCAGCCCAAAAACATACCGATATTATTGAAATTTGGTCTAATTAAGAAATAATTGACGACGCAAAGATTCTTACTCACGCCTCTACTGGTAAAATTAGAAGGCTGTATCGAGTAAAAATATACGTATACGATTAATTGGTAATTTAGTAACTTGGTCATAATTTGTATATATAGTACAGTCACTGAAAGACAAAATAATGTAAAAGCTCCCAATTTTTTCGGATTGAATGGATTTTCTTGAAAATTTGTATACCAGCTCATCTGACCCTACACTTCAAAAGTTATATTGTCTTGATGTGTGCTTTTTGATAATTAGGGGTAAAAACTACCCTTGTATGACAAAAATACGAAAAGTCCAGATTTACGTATTTTAAAGATTCAATTTATGTTCAAATATGTTGGATAAAATTCCTTTCAAGTTTTTTAATATAATTTATGAAATTCAGTTACTTTTCTACCCAAAAAATTCTTAAAAACTACCCCTTTGTTTCCGAAAATAGGAAAAAAGTTTTAGCAGCCTAAAGTAACCTTTTGGTGCATTCACAATGTATTATATCTCTTTTATTTTTCATTAGAAAACTTATCACTCATTAAAAAGCTGCAACCGTTAAAAAATAAACCACCCCTTATAATAAAATAAAGAAGAAAACGATTATTAACGGCTTGAGATATTATATATTGGTGTACATATGATGAATTGTAACTTTTTAAAAGTTTTCAAATGTATGATTATATTGTAACTTTTTAATATCCCAAAAACCCTGATAGAAGAACTACCTCTTATAAAAATTGCATAAAAATTATATGTATGGAAAAATAGCATGTGAATTATACATTACATGTTGATATAATTAATTTTTTTTTCATTCTAATGAATTTATTTTTAAAATTTTTTAACTAAATTATTAAAAAAATACAAAAAATACACAAAGATGATGGTAATTTACCTGTTCCAAAAATTTTACCGAAAAAATGCAATTGGTTTTCTTACTATAACTTTTTTAATTTTTAAGTTATCAATTCGCTTAAAAAACCATTTGGTAGGAAATTTTAAGCTTATCTTATCTTATGATTTACAATTTTTTTGAGTCCTACAATTTTTAGATACATTTTAGATTTTGTAAGTTTAAAGGGCTTAGGAAAGGTAGTCTTCGCGTTCTGTTTTAAGCTTCTAACGATCATAACTCAGTCAAATTTGGACGTACAAAAATGAACAAAAAAGCAAATTTTTCAGCAAGAAAAGACCTACAATTTTCATTCTATAATTTTTTTTCATAAATTTGTTAGTTTTTTAAATATTTTTAAAAAAATTATGATTTTTTTAAAAATTAAATTTTTTTTTCAAGAGTACATCAGTCATTTTTTCGAATTTAAACTTCTAAATCCGTTCAAACTCCCAGAACCCATTGTTTATATATGAATAAAGTAAACTGGCGACGGATTACGCTTAGCTTCAATGTTTGCCGTTAAGTAATTAATTTTGATACCAATTTTTTTTCTCAAAAATCAAGACAACCATTTTGCGTTGAATGTAACTCCGTTAATTTTTATACTAATGGCTTTTACCACAGCTCAAAATAAAGGTCTATTCAAGTACTTTAAAAGGTGTAATATGAGTTTTTTTCGAAAAACCTCTCATTTTTCCTCCAAATGACATTGAAAGTTTCGATTTTAGCTATCGTCAAAATCGATTTTAACTTCAAGGAGTCATAACTTAGGTTGTGTTCTACCTACAAAAATAAAAGAGAATGCAATCTCTTTGTTACTTGATTTTCTTTATTTTTGCTCATAACCATTTTTTATGTAAAACTTGTAGTTTTTGAGATATTTGCGAAATATCCCTCAAAAACATGCATTTTTTGGGCTAAAAACGACCACATTTAGGCGCCAATATCTCAAAAAGTATTGATTGCACAAAAAATTCTTATAGAATATTTTTTGCTTAGAATTTGTCCCTCTATCGAACGGTGAGGTTATTTTTCATAAAAAAATTTCCAACCCCTAGAAGGGGTGCCTTCCACCTCTAGGGTGAAAGCACACATCGGCATTATATAACTTTTGTTTCTTGGGCTACTCCCTAGCTACAGTTCAAATTTCAAGCCAATCCATCCCATCCGAAAAAATTGGTAGCCAAATGCTTCAGTTACTGTACTAATAATACATATTTCTATGCCGGTTGAACGTATACGTACATCTATCGTTTCTAATATTACTACTAGAGGCGCGCGCGTAACCTTAGCGTTGCCAGTACTCGTCATTTTTGTATTTTAATCATAAAATTATTGTTTTAGGGTTAGCGTTAGCTTACAAAGATGACGGTAATTTCAACTTTAAATATAAAAAATATCGTATGGCAATTATCGCTTACACGGAAGGCCTCAAAGCCAAATGTGATAATTCAGAAATTAATGCTGCACTGTATAATAATAGAGCGGCATCTCATTTTTTCTTGAAAAATTATCACTCCGCCTTAAATGACTGTGAAAAAGCCATTCAGTTGAAACCGGATTATAAGAAAGCGATTGTACGAGCGGCACAATGCTTGTTTCATTTGTCAAAGTATAATAGATGTGTTAAACGCTGTAATGATATCCTGAAAAATGATCCAAAAAATAAGGACATATTGGAATTACGGAAAAAAGCTGTATCGGCATCGGCAAAGGTAAATCAAAACTGAAGAGGTGGATTCCAAAAGGCGCTAAGTCATTTTAGTTGATGTAGAATGTTCAAGTCCAGCTCTATACGATTCTTATAGTGCTACCCTTCAAAATGAGCTTAGTCTACTGTAGAATGAATGATGAAAAATGGAATGTTTTCCAAAAAAGTGCTAAGTCAGTGAAAGTTTTATTTCAACTGCTCTAGGTCAAATTTACTTTTAAACCATGCATTTTTTTCCAATAATAGCTGGTATTTTTGTCCAAATTTGCTTGTAGACAGATTTTCTGTTATGTCAAACACATGAAATATTACTAATAATGCACTGTTTAAAATGTTTCTTGAATAAAATATATCTGTATTTAAACAAACTAGGTTTATTTAACCAACTCAACCTAACCTTTTAAAGTTTTTTTTTTCCAATATAATCTATTGAAAATTATATGTATAAATAAGAACAAATAAATAACATCAATAATAATTATTATCTACGAAATTGAAAACAATTGAAACAGATTACTACATTTGCCTATCTAGATAGTTTTTTACATTTCCTGAAAAATTGCAAAAAATGACTTAGCGCGTTTTGGAATCCACCTCTTCGACTTATATTTTCAGATTTGTAAATTCTAACAGTTTTTTTTTTTTCTATAGAGACAAGCAGACAGAGATGCAAAAATAAAGGAGGCGAGAGCGAAAGAACACAGAAAAGAAGAAATGACTCTATTATCAGAAATTAAAAAACGGGGAATTCAAGTTGCAAATTCTCAAGGTGAAAATTTAATTTTGATTATCTAAGACAATAAATATAAAAAAATCGGTTATGGAGAAACCATGTGAAGTTTTTATCCCACAGGAACCTTCAAACTTTAACGATAAATTTGCTTTTCCTGTTAAAGAAAATGTTCCCCGGGAAAAAATCAAATCTAGAATCTAAGATATTTATTCTTTCAGTAAAAAAAACTGAACCTAAGGATTAAGTAAAATAAAAAATTTATGAAATATTAATTTTATATCCCATGGGAACATAATATTATAATTATCCTTGTACCAGAATTAATTTAATTTTACAATTTAACCCATGTGTATCAAGTTCCATAAGAATATTGTAGTTTTTTCACTTTTACCATGGAAAAAAAATTAGGACAGTTTTTTACAGCGAAAAAAATGGTACAAAACATTTCATTGGTCATTTCATTGTAAGTAAATACGATAAAAATGAAACAAAAATTCGTATTGGTAAAAATTGATTTCAGCACCATGGCAACAATGCTTAAATAATAATATGAATTATACGTAATTTATTTTATTCATTAAATTGTCTTACCGTATTACACTTGAGTTTTAAATTTTTTTTGAATAAATTTGTGTTTTCTACAACTCAAATTTCTTGCCTAAAATCAATTTAACTCGAAGAACTGTCAACCCAAGAACGTTTCAGCTTCGCTGTCGCGTTTTTGTTAGTTGACACTTCTTCTCGTTAAATTGCTAAGCAACAAATTTTCGTTAGACAAACCCAAATTTATTCGGAAAAAAAAATACAAACCTCTCATGTAATAATAAGTGATAATTAATGGTAAAAAATTTTGAGGTTCTTAACGAATTATCTTTTTTGTAGTAACTAAAATCTGGGACTTAGAGATGGAGCCAGAATTTTCAGGATGTGTGCAGAATCGAGTTCATCTCAGTCAGGATAATTGTTTAGTGTGGCCGGTAATTTTTCTTTATCCAGAATATGATGAGATGGATTGTGTTCAGAAGTTTAAAGAGACCACTACGTAAGTTTTATACATGATTTTATTTTATTTTATTTTTTTCGAAAATCTTAAAAATTGTTAAGGAGGTTTTGATTGAATTTTAATTTTGCAAAAATTATTAAATCATTTTGTAAAATATATTTTTTTTTTACAAGATAGGCAACCGAATTAAATCTTATGTAAGCCGGTTGTGTATTATGTAAAGCATAAATATGACCCCAAAGATAATTTTCGCAAAAAAAAATAATTTTTAAATTTTAGGTTTAGAGAGTATTTGGCAGAAAAATTTTCCTCACCTCGAGAATGGGACAAACAAGGAAAATACAAATTGGAAAATCTAAATTTCTATTTTGAAAACCGACATAAAAAACTTGCAGTCAAAATAAATTTGGATTCTACATTGGGAGACGCTTTAAAACATAAAGAGTAAATTAGTTTTGTATAAATACAGGCTACAATCTTGTATTTTCGAATAACCACATTTTTGAATTTTAGATATATTGCTGAAGGCTTTGGTCCGATGTTTATGGGTTTCGTTCGAAATTCAGCGGCCGAAAAAAAATATTTGGAAGATTTTTAATTGAAATATTTTATAAACTGTAATATTTTTTTAAAATAAATTAAAATTGTGGTAATTTATTGTGGTTTGTATACAAACATAACCTCTTTTACTTATTTCTAGTGACATTTGTGATAAAAATGTCTAGTTCTCTTTTTATAGATTATGTACACCATAAGGCAGTGGTGTTCAAACTGTCGACTTAAATTACCGAAATTTCATCAGCAGTTTTATTTCTTTTCATTTTTGCAGCTATTAAGTTTAAAAAAAAATTGTATTTTATGACGTCATTATTTGTTTGAAGAAATTATTTTAATGCTCCAAAAACAATAATTTTACTGTTAGTAATATAAAATTTGGAGTTATTGCTAGGTTTTCGATTTTACTATTTTTCATTTTTGACAAAATCCTTAAGAACCTTAAAAACATAAATGGAAAATAAGTAACATTTTCTGAACAAATTTGGCTGTTTTGATCTAAAAATTCTTTATATCTAGTTTAGAAAAGATTGTTCTTTGGTAGTTGGTCGATAAAACGATTTTTTCAAAGAATTTTAACGAAACTTCTCTAGATGTTTATTTAATTCAATACCAACAGTACCAGCCCATTCCGATTAAAATTGACTACCCCAATTTTGAGGGAACCGATTTAAAAGTTTTGTAATTTTAACATGGGCGCTTATGGGAAAACTTTTTTTTTTTTATAAAATGAAAACAAATTTAATATGTTATAAAATACAAAGTTACAAACCATATTTAATAAGAAATAAAAATTATTCACTACGCCGTTTTTGAAATATAATCTATAAACATCATTTTATAACGTTTTTTCAACAATGGTTTTATATTGCTACAATATAAGCGCGCGGAAATTAAAAAAACAAGTATACAAATATAATAGCTGAAGAATATTAATACATTATTTATTTTTTGATAAAAGAAAATTTTTTCGCTGAGATATACTATTGCATCTGACTATCTCAGAGCAACTACGTTAAGATATTTTAAGACAGGGAAAATTGGTCCCTCTGAATTAACGCCCCCTTCCACCATTAGAACTGAAAAAATAATATTTGAGTGAAGTGCATTTAGCTGCAGAGTTAGACGCGTAATCAGATATTAAATTTGAAAAACTTGATTTATCTTGAGTACATTGCCGCATAAATTATAAAAGTAGCTCGCGTACGTAGTAAAAAAGGTTGAACACCACTGCTATAAAGTAATCTATGAATGACACCCTTTGAATTAGTATGTTTATATTGAACGATTTTTTAAAATTATTTTTACATATTCGGTAAACTGTTGAATTAAAAGTTGTGTATAATGATTAGAATGTTAAAAATTCCTAAATTATTTCTAAAAATATTTGTGAATTTTGAATTGTTTTCGATCCAATTAAATTGATGGGGTTCATGTAGTCGTTTACGTCACGATAATGTTAACATATTAGTATCAGCATTTTAACAAGATGGCTACATCATAGCTAATTTGATGGCTGTCCAACCAGTGTTATTTCATGTTCAAATTATAAATAACTGTATATGAAAAGACAAAAATTTTTCAAATAAAACGACAAAACTATTTGTGTTGTGTGAATTATTTGTAATTAGATGAAATAATTGTGGTGTGCTTGTTTTAATTGAAGTTATTTGAACGTAAACATTTTATGTTTCTTTTTTTTGGATTAAAAATGTGAAAAGTTCTTTGTTTAATTTGATTGAGATGATTGAGTTATGACTAAGAAATAACGTTAATAATAAATTAAATTGTTAGTTTGTCGTGTTTTATACATTTATTTTGGATTTTCAGGTAAGTTTTATGTTAACAAAATGTATTTTATTCGATTTTTCGACATCAAGTGAAATCGTTGATTGGATCATTTGTGAAGACGTTTTGTATATATTCAGTTGGAAGATGGGAATGTTAACAGTATTTGGTTGGGCAATGCTGTGTGTATATAATTTATTTATTCAATTATATTCGATTTAAAATAGTTTAATTAATAAAAAAATATATCTAGTCTTTGAGTAGTTATGAATTTTTTAATGGAAGAGCAAATGTTTATTAGGATTTAATTGTGGTGTGTGTATTTGAATAATCAAAAGGGTCAAAATACTCTTAAAAAATTTCGTTGTACAATTTTAATCAGTTGGGTTGTGTCAAGTGTATTTTTGATTGGATAAATTCCAATTTTGTTCATTTTTGGATTATCTAAAAAGAAAAAAACGCCGGTTTTCATTCACATAAACTACGCCTATTCTACAATTGTAAGTACGCATTTTCACATTAAAATAAGTATATTTTTGAAAAAATAATTTCATGATGTCTTTTAGGAAACATTTTTATACACGTTTTTTTTAAAAAGTTTTTTAATGTAAGGCTTAAAACGAAAATACCGGATTTCTTTTTTGAAAGCTCTAGAGAGTACCTACGGGCGGATACGTTTTATTTAATGCTAAAAAAGAAATACAACTGGGCTGTAATCAAATATTTAAGAAATCATTAAACGACCATTATTAAAAATTATTTTGGTAAATACAATATTAAATTTGAAATTCTGAAAATTGAAAGTAATTATTTTTAAAAACTTAACTGAATTATGAATGCCGACTAAAACATTAAAAATTAATTAGAAAGGATTTTCAGATTATTTTTGGATATTTAAATTAACATCTACACAAAGTTTTGCGAGTCAGTTTTGAAAAATATTCTTCTTTTGAATCATTTTTGGAAAGTGAAGTGAATTTTTTGTGCCATCAGTTTTGAGTGAATCTGTGATTTTTCTGTGTTGTGAAGAACCTTAAATATTTTGAAATGTTTCCAAAATGTGCGTAAAAGTTTTCTAGTGCTTCAAAGGATTATACGAATAGGTTTTAGGAATTTAAAATTTTTGATTTGTGGGTATTTTTTATAAGTTGTAGTAATAATAGGTAATTTTTAAAATATTAAAATTTGATTTTATTCCGAATCTAGTTTTGTAATTTAATAAATATTTCAACTTGAAACTTTATCCATAGAATTTTTGTTAAAGAAATTGATTTACAGCTACTTATTTAAAAATTTAATTTTGGGTGTGTGCGAATGACCGTCGATAGGCCGAGTTTTTAAAGCATGTGTCTGTTTCTACTCCCGTATGAAAAGTACCTATAGTTTTATCTGAGCTTTGAAAAATATTAATTTTTTTTTTTTTTTTTTAAATGATGCTAATACCTATTTTAGCTTAAAACTTTAGCATTTATGTACCTATGTAGTTTTAGTAGTTTTGTTATCTTTGAAAAAAGAGAAAAAATTCATTAAAATTTTGTTAGAATTTTGTTGGATATAATGAAAATATCAAAAATCGATTTATCAGTTACCTGCAAGCTTTAAAATTATTTTTTGCAATTCCGGGACTAAAGGACATGATTTAGTCCCTCATAATAGGAAGTAAAGTGCCACTTTTAGTTCCTTGGGACTAAAAACTTCACTTTTAGTCCCAAGGAACTAAAAAATTATTTTACTCCCGCTTTTAAACCAATCAGCAAGTACAGAATTTACAGAATTTACAAAAATTTAACTTAAATTAAATAGCGTTGCTAGGTAATTGAAAATAATAGACAAATTCAAACTTGTAGACAAAGACAAACAGTTATATTGTATTGTACAATTCGATTGATTTATCCAACTAAGTATACTTGATGGATTACTATTATATTATACAATTTGAATGATATTTAAGTAATTTTTGTAAATTATCCGAAATTGCAAAAAATAGTATATACACCACAGGACTAAGGTGTTTTTTTCCATCCCTCCTGTGATTTGTTGCCCCGGGCCTTTACAGGCCCTCTAGCAATAAATTTCACACTCGGGATCAAAACTCACACTTTAGTCCTTTGGTGTATAACATACTATTATTAACTGCTATTTAAAAAGGTCTTAGAGAATATCTTTACATATTACGAATCTCGTATTCTAAAAGGGAAAAAATTAAAAACAATCTATTCACCAAAAAAAAGAAATAACTAAATAAATAAATGATTGAACTTGAATATGTAATTTGGGAAAATTATGGATTGATTTGAATGAAATGATTCAAACATTTCGTGAAAGAAGTTTATCAGAAACAATCCGAGTTCGCTCTTCAAAGGCCCCTGTGAAGGCTTTTTGAAAGGTGGTCAAATTTGAGAAAAAAAAATCAAAAATTGTATTGCCGATTTTTTGAATTTTTTTTGTATTTTCATTATAACTATAATTTAATTTTAAATAATAACAAATTCTAATAGTTTTCTTTTGCTTTCTAAATCATCTAGGTACATATTTTCGAAATATTATAAAATTTTCGGGGGTGTTAATTATATTGATTAATTTTTTTTTATATAGGGTAGAGTGGGGTAAAAAAGACACCCGCGCAGGTGGAGTAAAAAAGAGACATAAATTTTTATTAACTTCAAGTGTTAAATTTGCAAAATATAAAGTATTATAATAAAATACATACTTACTATATATTTTTACATCCGCGACTCCCTTAAGGTAAAAATCATTTTTGGTGGCGCCTTTTGGATACAAAAACGGATTTTACAAAAATTTTTTCTGAAAATGTGTGACAAGCAAAGAAAAGACAACACTTTTACTCTGATCATTTTCTTCTTTATTTTCTTTAAAAAAAAATGTAGTTGACGAGCAATAAAATTTCACAACCACTTTTTTTTTAACTTTTACTTTCACCGGGGCTGAAACTATTAACATTATTTTCCCTTTTTTAACGAGACAGCTACGGCGCCCTTTCTGATGCGTGGTAGCGCACAGTTTGGGAACCCCTGATATAATCAACCCATTTAATGATTCACATGAGAAAATTTTACAATCCAAACTGTTACACTTTTCATTTTTTAATTTTTCCAAATTCAAGTGTCAAAGTACTTGATTAAGTCCCTACTTTTTAAAGTTTCCACATCACTAATGACTAATTCGTTTTGACTAATAACTAAATTTTTTATGGATTTAATCGATTTGTCTTGTGAACTTTTTTGGAATAGTTAATAATCTTTGTATAGGGACGACCAGTACTAACTTTTATTGATAATCTATATACATATTATAATAAAATTGTAACGAGACCATTTCTGGACATGGAATATTTTTGGAAAATTGTACTGGTACTATAAATAGTTATCGATGTAGATACCAAAACAGCGATTTTTAGAATTTTTGTCTGTCTGTTTGTGTGTCTGTTCACGCATCACGCAAAAACTATTGGACGGATTTTAATGAAATTTGGTGTGATGATAACTTATTACCTGGGTCAACATCTAAAATACTTTTTACTCCGGGAAAATTTCTCATTCCCACGGGAAAATGGAAAAACCATTTTGAGCAGGTGCACGCATTACGCAAAAACTATTGGACCGATTTTAATAAAATTTGGTGTGGTGATAACTTATTACCTAGGGCAACATTTAAGATACTTTTTACTCCGGGAAAATGCCTCATTCCCACGGGAAAATAGAAAAACGATTTTGTGCATGTGCATGCATTACGCAAAAACTATTAGACGGATTTTGATGAAATTTGGTGTGGTGATAACTTATTACTTGGGTCAACATTTAAGATACCTTTTACTCTGGGAAAATGCTCCATTCCCAGGGGAAAATGAAAAAACTATTATGAGCATGTGCACATATTACGCAAAAGCTATTTGATGAAATTTGGTGTGGTGATAACTTATTACTTGGGTCAACATTTAAGATACTTTTTACTCCGGGAAAATTCCTCATTCCCACGGAAAAATAGAAAAAACATTTTGAGCATGTGCATGCATTACACAAAAATGATTATTCTTTGCAAGTTCTGTATAATTATTACACTTAACCCTTTGCGCTTATAAGACATGTACAGCATGACAAGGTGGTGGTTTGTCCATTAACTCTACCATATTTAAAGGTGTTTTGTCTGTTGGATCATAAGACATGTACCACATGACACACTGAATGTTGAACTCTAATGACTGCTCATACTTCACATTACATGAATATTTTATTTAATAACTGCAAACACATTCATTTATTAGAAAAATTGTAAATAAAATAATATAAAATCACGTTGAATTATCTTTTTAAAATTAAAAACTAGTAAAAACAGCATTGAAGACGTATTTAGCGCATTTAGTATTCAACTTTGGAGAAACAAGGTTAGAACGTCAAAAGAATCCGTCAAAAAAAGAACGTCGGTCGTTGTCATGTGCTACATGTCTTACCAGCCTATTTACAACTCACTTTTTTTTGCTTGAGTGCAAAGAGTTAATACATATATACTTCTCATTGAGTTTATAACAATGCTTTGCGCGAACGATGTCGCGGGTACGGCTAGTTTCTAATATTACTTATACAACTTATTTGCAAATTAAGAAATGGGAAAATCATCTATGAACATTCTTTTTCGATCAAAAAAATATCATAATTACTTATGTAACTGCGCTTAAAAGTAATTATTTCATTTGTTGAGGCCTCTGGGCACGTGTTCAAACCGCCTTTAAAAACTCAAAAAAAGTTCGTTCATAATATTTGGTAAACGAAAATTATCGATAGGCCTATCTATACCGTAGCTTGAGTATTTTTAACAAATAAACTTTTGGTGCAATAATCCAACGAATCAGCAATAATCAAAATGTTTATTTTACAAAAAAATGTGAATTTATTTCATCGTTACAACACATAATTTTGTCATGTAATACGAAATTTCAAAAATAAATTTATTTAAATAAGTAATTTAATTAAAAAAAAAAAATTGACAAATTTTTTGCAATTTTATCGATTTTTTATTTATTAATTACATGATTTATTACAAATGGAAAGTGTTTACTTAAAAGTTGTATTTCAAAATATTTTTTAAAAAAGGAAATTTGACAATATTTTTGTTAGGTACAATTTGAATGTATGATAATTTAGGTATTTATTACAAAATCACTGTGACAATATTTTTAATTATCAATCATACCGGCAAGTGATCCAATATGATCCAACAACTGAGAACACACGGGGGATTTAAATAAATAATTAGTTGTGTACTGTTGAGATAAAGCGGATTAAATCGGAGATGGTTCGTCAAGTGAGTGAGTGGAGCTATAGATGGCTCAATGGCTCAGTGCCTGGCTACGGCCCGGCTACCAACTGTTTTTATATCGAGGGAGATTAAATGAGTTTGAGTATCATCGTTGTTTTGTACATACATTTATCTGTATCGTAACGAAATGAATTATTAATGTAAAGTTACTTTACTAACTATGGGGTGGCTACAATCTGTCGGTAATATAATAAAGTTTTGATAGTGGTGGAAGTGCTGTGTAGCGAGTAAAATTTTCATTGGTGTTGCGTAGCTAGTAATTTTCTAAAGCATTAATATAATAAATACCGTAAAACGGATTGAATAATGTACTTTTTGAATTTTGTCCTCGATGATGACAGAACCGATTAATTTTCGTTCTGGCAGTTTTTCTTTTATTATTAAAAAGAGTTTCATGGAAAATATATAATTCATAGTGCTCAAAACCTCACGATTTCGCTAGAAGTTGCTTCTCTAAACAAGATAAAGGAATGGTTTATACATGGGAACATTTTTAAATATATTAATAGTTTTCATAATCTTTGTTAAGGGGGGGTAAGGTTTTAAAAGCGACAAAAACGCATATTTTCATAATTTTTTTTTTGGAGATATGAATAATGTTGGCTTATTTATTTCATATACACGTTATAGTATAACATCTCAAGTATCTTTGAAAAACTTATCAATTACAAAATTTACAAATATCGATAAATAAGTCCGTGACAGCGAATTTCCGGAGGCGCCTCGAAAAAAAGTTGTTTTGTGGTGAACATCATAACTTGGTACCGGATCATCCGAGACAAAAAAATCGAAATGCGTTTAAAAGGCGATATGTTTCCCTAGGGAGTCAGGAAGAGTTTTTTGCATTTTTTCGATTTTTTAATTTTTGGCAGCATTTTGAAGTGAAAAACGCAATTTTTGCTAAAAATTTCGGTTAATTTGTTATTATAAACTGGAAAAAAATACCAAAAAAAAAAAAAACTCGACCTGATTACCTGTTGATTTATGTGTAGAAACAGTGTACAAAATTTCAACAAAATTGGTGAAGTAGATTTTGAGTTATGATGTTCACGGACTTCAAAAATGTTATTTGCGAGAAAATGGATTTAAAGTTTTTTATACTCAAAAATCCAAAACTAAACATCAATAAAATGGTATAATTATTTATACTTACGCGGGTAATTATAGTAAGTATTTGTTTTGTATAAGATTTGTAAGTATAAAATTAAAGTAAATTTTATAGTTACCAGGTAGGCGCGTCGCGCAGCTACCAGGCAGGTATAAAAATCGAGCATGAGGGCCGGTTGCTTGAAACGCTGTATCTTCACTAGTTTTGCTCGGATTTACTTGAAATTTTGACACAACACGCTCGATATGTACATTCAAAAAAAAATTTAAAAAAAAATGCAAAAAAAAGTTTAAAAACCTTACCCCCCCCCCCTCCCTAAATTTGTTAAACTTGTTAAATGTTATTTATGTTATTCTTCGAAATAGATAAAAATCATGAACGACCTATTTGCAACTCTGTTAATTAGTACATATTTGACAGTTATGACAGTTATTTTACAGTTTTATACCAGTTCTCGATTTCAACTTAACAAATAACATGCTCTTGGCCTTGTTATTTGTTATTGTCGAATTTCATCAATTTTTTCTTGATTTGTTAATTTTCTTCTTCGAAATAACACATTTAACATGTTATAGCGTATTGAACAAAAATTATGAAGACTACTAATATTTCATTTTTATAATATTACAAAAATTGTAGTACATAATATGTATAATGTATGTAAAGCAACTGAATACCTAATGCAATAATTTCTATTCTTATGTAATGTACCTATTAATAAATTGCTTAAAAAAGTCAATAATTAACTTTATCCAAAATTAGTGTTCAAATTTCTATATTTTTTTACGTTCCATTCTCAAAAAAAAACCGCGTAAAAAAGTCACAAAAAAAGCATGTAAAAAGAGTTTGCACTGTATTTTTTAAATTAATATTTTTGGAAGGGAAAGTCTAAATCAGGGGTGGCCAACCCAAATGATGATAAAATTATGTGTTCTCATATATTATGTATTTTTTTAATATATTGGTTTTCACTACCATTATAAAATAAATATATTATATTTTGTATAAGTGTGATGAATGCCGCGGGCCGAAAAAAGATCAAGGCGCGTCGCGGGTTGACCACCCCTGGTCAAAACATATATATACATGTAGATACATACACGTATACATTTTAAAGTATAATTATTCTTAAAACTTTAGTCGGCCCTGGTGCGTTAGATTCGATTTATCCCTCATTCGTGTTAGTTCACTTTGCGTTCCTATATTGATTTGTAAGGCTGTGGTTACACTGAGTATGTATTCGTATGACTTTTAGAATTTTGGAATTTTTTTGACGAACTTCTACAAGACTTCTTAAATTTTATGATTCTATTTAGTTTTTTGATTCCATAAATACCGTCTATGTTTAACAAGAATAATTAATTTTTCCAAATATCCATCTATTTTCGTGCGAGTTTGCATCAAAACCACACATACCCTCAATGTATGCATTGATTTAATTGGTATGAACTTAGCGTATTTATTCACCCCAGTTATGTTCCAAATTGACGTAGATTATTTATTTTGATAAATATATCTGAATATTTTTAAACAAAAATTAACATTATTTTATACATATTCTTAACAAGTAAAAAAATTAAAATGTGAAATTTACTGTCCTTTTAAACGAAAACATAATACAACTGAATTACGGTACAGTTTTACAATTAGTTAATTTTTGCACTATTTCTGGTTATTCATATTCAATTTTTAAAATTATTATTATTTACAGGTTTCCCTCCCATAACATAGCAGTCAGAATCCCAGAACATTTTTCAATTTTTATTTAAATTTGACACCGTGTTATAGGAGGGAGGAACTCAAATACAATCGTCTTCAAACTATAAACTATCAACTACAATATTTGCAAGAAATTATTGATTTTTGGTACTGGGTTACTTTCTCTATTTCATTGGGAGTGTTTTTTCAAAGTTTGGATGCCACTGCCTCGTTTTGGACAAACTATATCTTTAAACCGTATTTAGTAAAAGTATTTGTCTCACCTATTTACTTGTTCCCACGCTTGTTATAACAATTTAATATGCACTGATGCATTACGTTCAATGGAAAAATACTTACAACAATGTTTAACTTAATTTTGTTCACAACTTTACAGTTATAAAACTCTTCAATACTTTTTTTCTGTAAAAAAATGTGTAATTTATAATTTTCTAATATATATGTATAATATTATGGTTACGATATGGTTGCTATGTTTATTAAAAACATTATGTATGTAATACGTTACGTTAGAAGTGTGTGTTATGTGTTGTGTGTATAGAGGAATGGCAAAAGACTAACACTAATCTATAAGAACTAATCTATCTGTGTTACACAATATAATCAAAGAGCAGCACTGTATGAATATTGTTTGACAAGAATAATATTAGGTGTGTGTAAGTTGCGCAAGTCAAAAAGATCGAAAATTTTCGTTAATAAAACTCTAACACTGACTAAAATTTTCGTTAATAAAACTCTAACGTATAGGTGAACAGTAGGAAAAGAACACGAAAATTTCGCACACAAATTACCCAAACTTCACCAACGGATCTATTTGTTTCATTTCTGCAGCTGTTAATTGAAGTCGAAAAAATTAAACTTGATGACGTCATTGGGTATACACAATTTTTGTCAAGTTTCGAAACCACGCACCTTTAATAAAAAAAAATATGTAACTCAAAAATCAAAAATTTATGGGAATAAAACTTTAAAGTTTTGGATTTTTTTTTTAGCAGTCTAATTAAAAACTTACCAGTTGGGCATCTCGCTCACTTTGATTGTGAATTCGAATTCGTGTCCGACTATCGAATTTTACCGATTCTTTACATAACTAAAACGCTTTTTATTAGAAAATCTGCCAACACACAAATTTTGAGTTACGTCTTAAGTGTTATAGATTAAACACTGCGTTAAGTGTGCGTTAAGTGTTTATAGATTTTCGATACTGCATTTTTCATTTTTGACAAAATCGGAACTATGGTCCATTTCAGTTAAATTTAACCATGCTTCGTCACTTATGAATTTAAAAAATTTCCGTTTTCTTGGCTTTATCTCTTTCATTATTGCACGCACGTAAATTTTAAAATTGCAGTTTGTTTTTAGAAAAGAATAGAAGAATGATTTGTTTTGAATATAAGAATTATTTAATTTTTTAACTTTCACTCATGATCAGTTGTACTTTGAAATAGGGTATATAAAGTTGAGCGTCTACTAGGTCGAAAACGCGACGCGGCGCGGGGCAGTTCCGCTCTCGGAGATAAATAGATCTGAACAAATGCTGGTTCGTCCACTAGGTCGACAAAGCGTTGCGGTACCGCCCCGGAGATCTTATTGATGTAAGAACCGTTCTGCACCGCGCCGCGTTTCCGACCTAGTGAACGCTCAACTTAAGTGGCAACAGAAAAATTACATGCGAAAAGTTAAGTCACATTTCTTGAACGATTTGGGAAGAGTTACTCGCATTGTTAAGGTCCGATCCTTACTATCGCTCCTCTCTCGATACGATATCGCTACGCTCCCGATTTGTTAAAATATTCCTACACCGCTATTTCTATACCGTTCCGATATCAGTCGCGGTCCAGTCCCACTCCGGTACCGCTCCAATACCAATACCACTCAGGTAATATTTTATCGGAACGATATCAGACTTGTTATGACTTGTACCTATAGTGTAAACATTTTTTTGATTCCACTCCACTCCGCTTGCATTTAGTTGTTATGGAAAGATGTTTGTATCGAACTGGAGCGTACCGAGAGCGGCATTACAATGTGAATGGAGAATGAATAGGTATAGCATGGTACTAGCACTGTAATGTGAACACAACAAGATTATATCGGAGCGAGACCGGAGCGGGAGCGTACCGGTATCGGCACTATAGTATAGATCGGGCCTAAAAGAATTAAAACACCACTGATATATAAAATTTGAAATTGCCCACGGAAGAATGTTTATAAATACCTACATATAATCATTTATTTCTTTTTCTAAAAAAAAAATGTGAATTATCTTTAGGAATTTGAAAGTTGCAGATGATCTGGCTTGTGGGCTGCACTTCTAGAGTTCACAGGCTACCCTTTGGGAATCTCTGCTCTAAGCAGAATATTTTACACAGTTATGTCAAAGGATGAATATTTTATTCAACTACTAAAGTTTCAATTAATTAATAATATGAAAAATGATATAAGATGGGTTTCTGAACCACTGGTTGTAGGTAAATAGATTTTCGAGTAAAATAAAAACAAATTTTTTGTTTCAAAAGTTTTTTTGAATTTTTTATTATACCATTGCAAACAGGGCTTTCAGCCATTATTCTATGTTAACTCTTTTCCAAGAAAAACTAGAAAATTCGCTAGATGTTACACAGTGGTATTTTTTTGTTGTAATCGTTGACCACTTACTCACTCGTATAATAATTATAATAGTATTAGTTAAAAAATTAATATAATTATGTAGATGTTAAATCTGTAGATAGATAATTATTATGAAATAACAATCGGCTTAAAAAGAGCTCGGGAATAGGGACTGAATTTCAGGGAGAAATTGATTATTTTGGCCACGTATAACATTGTATTATAAATATTATGTTAAGTGTTGTAAATTCCTGTCTAGTATTATAATTTTAAAATTTATAAGGAAAATGAGATGAACTTACTTCTTTTGTTGGGGATAAAACAGAGCGAATGGCAGTTTTATTACTACTAGTAGCTGTACCCGTGTCGTCGTTCGCGCGACACATTGTTATAAAATCATTGAGAAGTATATAAGTGTAATAATTACACAAAATTTGCATAGAACAATAGTTTTTGCGTAACGCGTACATATGGTCAAAATGTTTTTTTTTTATTTTCCCGTGGAAATGGGACATTTTTCCGGAGTAAAAAGTATCTTAGATGTTGACCCCAGTAATAAGTTATCATCATACAAAATTTCATCAAAATCCGTCCAGCAGTTTTGCGTGATGCGTGAACAGACAGACAGACAAAAATTTTAAAAATAGCTGTTTTGGTATCTACGTCGATAACTATTTACAGTAGCAGTACAATTTTCAAAAAATATTCCGTGTACAAAAATGGTCTCGTTACAGTGTTATTATATGTATAGATTATCTACTGCAGATTTAAGGGTTCTTTTACGGTTAAAACGTTGGGAAGTACCAATATCAAATCATTTAAATTGTAAAAAATTTTTCAGATATTTCGAATTGTTGATTTTATTTTACAGAAGTGAAATTATTCCTATCAAAATTTTAAATGGTTACCCATAAAGTGTAATAAATAAACAAACTGTGTACACACACATTCCGTTTACAATGCAAATTATTAAAAACATAATTATTGTTGACTCGGTTTCCCCCAGTCTCCCCGACTTGGATTCCGCACCGCCACCACCACCACCATCACCAGCACCAACACCAACACCAACACACACGACCCAGTATACATACATATTGTGAATTTTAATGATGATAAGCATCAACAAAAGAAAAATAATTTTACAAAATTATAGGCCACAACTGTTTCATGTTTTCTATACAAATTCACTCACCGTGGTTTTTTTTTTTTGAGTTCTTTATATTTTTTAATGTAGGTACGTATTGACATAAAAGTAGGTTAATTCTATGTATACCAGCCACTTGTAACATTGGAGTCGCGGTCCGGTCGTAAAGTTGTTGGTAATAAGATATACTTATTACATAAATTGGTAATCTTCAATGACTTTTGTTTGTTTATTTTTATGCAAATCGTTTTTCATGTTATTAATCATATTTTTGTTTCCGCGCGTACGTATTTACGTTAGTAAAGAATGGAAGGAAGTGGATTTTTAAAAACTGAAAACTCGTCAACAGTTGTTACATTTAACGTAGTTGCTCTGAGATAGTCAGGTACAAAAGTATATCTCAGCGAAAAAATTTTATCAAAAACTAAAGACGTTCGAGCGCGTCCACAAAACACTATACCTGTATGTTATGCATTACAGAGCTTGTATTTGTTCATGTATCATAAGATGTGTCGTGTTGGTCGTGTATATGGGTGATTGCTATACGTACCACCTATATACTGATCTCTGACATCAATGCATACACAGTTGTTGATTGAAATTTAGTAGTCTGATTTAATCTTGTATGTCGTGTACACATCAAAATCTACCCGAATATTAATTTCAATAATTAACATTTCATTTTAACGTTCGTCAACACGATGTTTTTTGTGCAATTATATAAATTGCATATTTCAAAGAATATTTTTCAACATTTTTTATTATGGTATCTACTCTTATAATATACTTACTATAATTTTTAAAATGAAAAAATGCTGTTTAGAATGTTTTTTCCAATGGCTCTGTGTTAAAAATTTGATTTTTAATCGTCAATTACTTTAAGAAATGATCAATGAAGGCCTTAAAATTTTTGAGGGAAGATAACTATGTAATTCAACTTGTCAATTCTCTAAAATTAAAATTTTTATCTACTATTAGGTTTGACGCACGAACGTCCTTAAGTAATGTATTAATATTTTTCAGTTATTATATTTGTATACCACTTGTTTTTTTTTTTTTTTTTAATTTCCGCGCGTTTATGTTTTAGCAAAATATTGTTGAAAAAGCGTTGTAAAAACGTTGTAAAATGACGTTTATAAATTATATTTCAAAAACGGCGTGGTCAATAATTTTTATTTGTTATTAAATATGGTTTGTAACTTTGTATTTTATAACATTAAATTTTTATCAAATTCCTTTGACACGTTTTTATTTTATTAAAAAAAAAAATAGAGTTCTCCCATAAGAGCCCGTATTAAAATTACAAAACTTTGAAACCGTTTTTCTCAAAATTGGGGTGGTCAATATTTTTTTCGGTAAGGGCTCGTATTATTGGTATTGAATTAAATAAATGTCTAGAGAAGTTTCGTTAGAATCCTTTGAAAAAATCGTTTTATCGACCAACTACCTTAAGTTTTTTTCTTCTTTTTTTTCAGTACGTTTATTTGTTTTGAAATTGTGTTTATCTGTCTGTTTAAATTGTTGGATTTAAAATCCCCCAAGAATAATAAAATGAATTGTTTGATTGTAGTTTAGACTAAACATTGAATTCGATTTCCTGTTGGAGTGAATCAAGGGGCTAAGAAATTTCACGATTAATTCTCGTAATAATAACAGCAATTATACATGTACCTAAGAAAATAAAGTATTTTTTTATACTTAATAGCACCTAATCAATTAATCATAAAAAACCTTCTAATTTGGAATTTTGAGGTGTTGTTACTACTAAATCTCCAAAGAGCTATCAGTTATTGTCGTAATTAAAATTGATTAGTTGTGAAATTTCTGTTTCCAAAATTTCTTTTATTTATATTCAAGTAATAATTTCGACTAAAAGAGGCGATAAGTTAGAAAATTTTATTTTCTTGTCAAAATTATTCGACCGGTTCCAACGCCTAGTTAGAGTCATCATCAAAATTATTACTTGAATATTGATATGGGGCGAAACTTGGCGGTTCGATTTAATTATTTCTTTTATTTATTATTATTATTATTTCTTTAAATAATTTTTTTTTTTAAATTATAACTACTGAGAGTTACCTAATTTAATAATTTTTAAAAAAAATTTTATACGAAAAAGTGGATGTTCATCTCATAAATTTCAATAAATTTCTCACTGTTAATTGTCAGAATTTGTTAATCTTATTGACTTATTCTTTAAATATTTTTAAAGAGTTAAAATTTTTTAAGGTGTAACTTTTTGTAATTTTATCTTTAAAAGAAAGTATATTTATATATTTATTCCATTAAGTGTTGGTTTTGGGTGCTTTTTGGGGGGATTTCCTCATTAACTGCGTATTAAAAAATTATTTTTAAAAATTTTTATCTTATAAAAATTATACGCCAGTATTGGTACGCCAAATTTTGACATTTTGTGTATTAACCGGGTGGCTATTTTCTGAAAAAGATAGTGAATTTCAGTAGCCAGGGAATTTTCTTTGAAATTAAGAATTTTTTTATTTTTATTTTCTGATGAAGGTTTTATGCAAGCACAATGAAGTATGTATTCTATATCTTTTGTATTTTCTTTTCCTCTGTAGTAGCGAAACGTAGTATTCTGAATAAAAAAATCCAAAAATTTGACCCTATCTAAAATTTCGGGTGTTGTTGATGCACTTTTGGTTATATTGGAAATTAAAAAAAAAAATTAAATATTTTATGGAAAAAGATTTTTCTTTTGACATCAAAAGAAACTCAAAACATTCTTTATTTTTATTTTTATTTATTTATTTATTTTTTTTTTTTGATAAGTTTACAATTTAAAAAAAAAAAAGTATTGCAAACTTGAAAAAATAATTCAAGCGTACACCCTGTTAAAATGACAATAAAAAATTGGAAAATTTGAGTTTCCGTAGGATTTTGGGAACCATTGGTGGCCTCGATACTGATGATTCGATTGAACTTCCGGTTTTGTCTAAAAAACAAAATTTGAATTTTGAATTGTAAAGATTTTTCAGTAGTCAGGGAAAAACTTAAATATTGTCGAAAAAACAGCAGAAGTCAAGGAAAATTTGTTTTTGAGTAAAAGTGATCACTTTGATTAAATAACTGCTAAAAAATAACATAGGTATCTAAAAATCATTCACCTTAAATCAGTAAACTTCAATAAAATTCAAATTGGCATTGAGGCATAATATCATTTTGAGTGTCCAGTAAAAAAACAAAAACAACATCCAACAACAGTTAGTGCTGCCAACATTTTAACGATTGTCGTATAATACATTTATGTATATGGAACATAAATGCAAATCAAACAAACATAAAATTATACATAACAACCTTTTTGGACAGTAATTTTAAATTTTAAATTACACGTACTTATGTATAGTGACATCCACATAACATGTATGTGTGGTGTATAGTCGCAGTTATAAAAAGTGAATTTTTAATATGATTTTTTTTTCGGATTTATTTTTATTATACCCCAATTACATATAAATTTATATTAATACGATACCGTAGACACATATAACTTTACCATAACAATTCAAATATATCTACATAATTATATTATGTTATAATATTTAACTATATAAAAATTTTTGATTTGATTCATAAATAAATTTTTCAGAAATTTAAATTGCTAGTCAAAAATAAAAAGCAGTAATAGGTTAAGATGTTAACGAATTTCTAACTTTACCAGCCCATGTATTTTAGTGAAATATGAAAGATATTGTAAAATTTTTAAATATTCCACTATTGTTGACACTTTGTTGTTAATTCCAACTACACAGTGAAAAAATTTGTGTTAAAATTAACACATTTCACATGTCCAGAACGGTCTACTCAATTTTTTGTGTTATTTTAACGCAAAGCATATGTGTCAGATCTATACACAAGATTTGTGTCAATGATTTAACACACAAGAGGACATACATTTTGTGTTACTTTTTCAGATTTATCAGAGTTAATTGTTAAACTTTTTTATTCAATATTTTAATTCCACTGAAGCTTAAGATATTTGAAAGTCGTCAAAAATTATAACAATTTTGTTCATATATTATTATAAATGAGACTCAAAGAACGCAAAGTAAGTCAGTTCTTTGTAACAATTCTTACTTTTGTTGTGTCCATACATATCTACGAAAATATATATAATAAAAAAGATGAGAATAGTTCTTATTATTAAACAAAACCGAAAAATTGTAAGTTTTTTCAGTTACTGACGAATATAGTTTTATTAAGCGTTTAAAAATGAAACAATTTTCTTACATTTTAAGGTTATTTTGTTACAGATTCAGTTAAAAAAAATCATGTAAGCTTATTTGAGATTGTATTATATAATATACAATCTTACATGTTAGTAAGCTTACATGATTTTTTATAACACCTGCTTCTAAAGTTCAATATTCGAGCGTTGTGTAGTGGGCGTAAAGAGCAGTTTTTTATATCATTGTAAAACAAACGACAGTAACTGTGCGCGAAAGTACAAGTGTGCGTGAAAGTAGCTAAAACTATGCGAGAAAATAATGATATTCATTTATCAATGATAATCATATTCAAATTAACATGGAAACGATCAACAAATTAATAAAAAAAACAACAACGTTCTACAAATTAATAAAAATTGGGGCACAAAATTAATTAAATAAAAATTAATTAAATTGGGGCACTCGCTAAAGGGACTGACGTATACACAACGAGATCTCGTGCGCTTACGCACTCGATCTCGTTGTGTATACGTCAGTCCCTTAGACTCGTGCCCGAATTTAAGCCTACTAGAATACCTCTCTTTACGCATATGTATCGAAAATAACTATTTTGTAACTGAATCTGTAACAAAATAACCTTAAAATGAAAGAAAATTGTTTCATTTTTAAACGTTTAATAAAACTATATTCGTCAATAACTGAGAAAACTTACAATTTTTCGGTTTTGTTTAATAATAAGAACTATTCTCATCCTTTTTATTATATATATTTTCGTAGATATATATTCTAATCTAATTTACCTACTTATAACATTCATTTGCTCTACACAAATATTATGTTACTTCTTTGTTGTACAAAACAGGTTAACATTTTTATTCTGTTAAATCGAAATTTGTCTTAATATTTTCATTTAACATAAACATGAAATGTTACATTAACGCAGGGTTGTGTTACTTATTTAACACAAAAATTTTAACCATTAGTTTTCTTTTACGCAGAACACAATTTGTTTTACTGTGTAATATCTAACAACGAAACGTAATAGATTTTAAATTTTTGATAAGTGTTCCAATTACTATATTAATTTTAAAACGTAAACGTTTTTACCGTTTGTACTAGAAGACGTCCATTGGTAATGCAGCCTAATCCTAAGCGTCCACTAGGTCGGAAACGCGGCGCGGCGCAGTTCCGCTCTCGGAGATAAATACATCTGAATAAATGCAGATTCGTCCACTTAGCATAACTTTACCAAACCTATAGTAACCATCATTAAACGAATTATTTGATAATACGCGAATAAATAAATGTGAAAATTTTGTGTATGATAAAATTAGTAGAATTACCTACCTAAATTTTAAAGCTTCTGAAATATCAACTAAAGATTGCACACTTTTTGAAAACATGAATGTACCATAATATAACCTGAAAAAAGCTCACGATTTAAAGAAATGCCGACTGGTAATCTCAGAAAAATTCGAAAAGCTATAGGTATTATAAGCTATGAAATTTTAATTGTTTTAAGCTAGTTGGTTGATAAAATGATTTCTTCAAAGGACTTTAACGAAACTTCTCTAGATATTTATTTAATTCAATACCAATAATATGAGCCCTTACCGAAAAAAAATGACCATCCGAATTTTGAGAAAAACGATTTGAAAGTTTTGTAATTTTAACACGGGCTCTTATGGAAAAACTCGATTTTTTTTTTTTTGATAAAATGAAAACGTGTCAAAGGAATTTCATAAAAATTTAATATTTTGTAAAATATAAAGTTACAAACCATATTTAACAAGAAATAAAAATTATTCACCACGCCGTTTTTGAAATATAATTTATAAACATCATTTTACAACGTTCTTACATTTTTTTTCAACAATATTTTTATATTGCTACAACATAAGCGTGCGGAAATTAAAAAAACAAGTGGTATACAAATATAATCACTGAAGAAAATTAATACATTATTTAATTTTTGATAAAATTTTTTTTGGGATATACATTTGTAGCTGACTATCTCAGAGCAACTACATTAACACACATTGTGGTATGGTAAAATTAGGTTGAATAGGTAAAGTTAGGGGGTTTTACGGTATAAAGTTTATTGTAAAGTATGTACATACATGCATATTTTCTCGGTATGTTGGTAAGTTGACTTGGTTGCTTACTTGTGCAGATGGTTGGTTGACTCTGCCTGCGCTGAATGCTTTCTTTCGTTTATGGACGGGCGGACTTCACTCACTCATTCACTCGATGTGTGGCTCTCTCATTAAATGTACAGTACCTAATTTTATACGATTGTGTGCATGTATATATGCTTCTCTGATTCTCTGGTTCTCTTCTCTTGTGATGTTGGGTTATTGAACTGTTCCAGTTCAATAATTGAACTATTCAATTCAAACGCCAAATTTATTTCAATTTTTCGTAAAATGGTCATTTTAAATTGTCAGGGGCATTGTGTTGTCGGGTTAATAAAATCGATCATAATATTTTTATTTATTTCATTTAAACGAGTATTAATCAAATTTAACTATTACAAATTTGATAAATGTGGTTTGGTAGTTCAGTGACCATAGAGCTTTTCACAATTCTCGTAGTGTAAAATATGTCTTGTTTTTAGTTAATATTAAAATTACACAGAGAAAAAATTCCAGTAAAAATTACTGAGCTGCCTCCGGTAAACGAGTCTTAAGTGACTAGTCCGTAGGAAATTATTAAGCAAAAATATAAAAAATGCGTTTCAAACATTATTTTTTACGATTCATTTGAAAATTTTTCCTGTACACCTTAAGAATTTTTCCTATACAGCTGCGTAATTTTTCCTATACAGCTGCGTAAAATTCGATGGGGTAGTAAAATTTCAAGTGGACACCGGGAAAATTTACTTAATTTTTTGTAAAATATACTGGACATATGAATAATTTTTACTGAGTTGTTGTGCATTTGTTATTTGTCACACACCACTGCATAGCCAAGCATCACATAAACTGAGAATAAATAAAACAAGCATGCGCAGTAGCACCGAGCATGCGCAATAACACGACCAACACGACTTCAGACTGCAACTAACCAGGACTGGTTCATTTAGTTGTTCAATAACCAACGTGACTGGATGTTTATATAGTGTTTTTTTTTTTTATAATAAATTTTTAAAACAAAAAATTGTTATTTCATGAATTTTTGTATAGTTTTGATATGTTAATTGAAATATGTTTTTATACAAATTATTGTAATGTGCTTATTGTTAAAAATTTTTATCATGTAATACCTATGTCAAATAAAGAATTTATATATTTTTTTCCACAAATAATAAAAAACCACAAAAATTTTTTTCTATATTAATAATTTGATTTTAATGCTTACCCTTCTATCAATATCCTTTTAAACTATTTTAATTCAATTATTTATTAATAAATAAAAAAAAGCCTTATTTATAAATAATACGGTAATTTTTACTGAGCTATAGGATAATTTAAAATTTTTACTATAAATTATCGTATTTTTTGCTTAGCCTGTCACTTATGTCCGCATTACCAGAGAGCTCACTAATTTTTTACCAGAAATTTCAGTAAAAATTACTGTATTTTTTTCTCAGTGTAGCGTTTTATTTCCAAAAGTTTACGTCGCGGTGCCCAGGGATGTCACCAACCATCATAGCTCCGCACGATAACTCAAGAACGAAGCATCTTATTTTTAAGAAATTTCGTGAAAACATTTACGGTTTTTTGGACATTTTTCGTGAAAAATATTTGGTGGAATGAGGCGAAAAAATTGATACATTAATTATCAAAATATTGTATTGGCTGGATGTTTCATCATAATTTCCGTTTATAAAAATTAGTTTTTCTTGGAAGCTAGTTGACATACAATAATAGTTTTAAGACCTATTTTATGTGATTTTTTCTTCTCTTTCCAATGGTGTAAAAAAGTTTCGCAAAAATTTTTGAATAAGTGGAAATTTTAGCAAAAAACTAATTTTTTTCAAGAACAAAAACCATGTTCTTGGTTTCGGACGTGTCTGGCTAACGAACTTGTCCAACAGTTTGGGACTTCCAACATTTTCACCAAATTTCGTAAACCTAGGACATTTTGTTCGAGAGTTATCGTGCGGTTTCTAGGGACCTCAAAACAAATTTCTCTCATAACGCGTCCCGGATCATGACAGTGGCTGCAATAGCTGATTTTTCGATCCGAAAATTCGCTAAAATGAAATTTATTGTCTAAGATTTCTTGTCTAAAATTTATTGTCTAAGTTTTCGAGGTTCTAGGCATCGGATCTCGGAAACTAGTTGACATAGAAAAATAGTTTAAAGACCTTTTTTGTGTGATTTGTTCTCCTTGTTTCAATAGTGTAAAAAAATGTCGCAAAAATTTTTTAAGAAAGGGCAATTTTGGCAAAAAACTAATTTTTTTCAAGAACAAAAACCATGTTCCTGGCATCGGACGTGTCTGGCTAACGAACTTGTCCAACGGTTTGGGACTTCCAACATTTTCACCAAATTTCGTAAACCTAGGACATTTTGTTCGAGAGTTATCGTGCGGACACACACACACACATTATATATATATATATATATATATATATATATATATATATATATATATATATATATATATATATATATATATAAATTTTTGTGAATATTATTTTCGGTTTCTAGAGACCTCAAAACAAATTTCTGCCATGGTCCCGGGTTCAAGTCGCGTCATGATAGTGGCTGTAATAGCTGAATTCCATTCTGGAAATTCGCTAAAAATAAGGTTCATAGTTTTAGATCCGGTGAAAGTAAAAAAAATGGCTGTAAAATAGTTTTTTTTTGTGAGCTTGTTACCTATATTTTAAGGGGACATTTTTGAAAAACCTGCTTTTTGTGACCCGCCATTTCTCTTCCCTGTTCTGCATAGTTTGTGGTTCAAAATGTATTTTAGCATATTTGGATGAATCTCAGCCCTGAGATACAACCATGGAGCGACGGCTCCACCTTCTCCATCGTAGTTACGGCTCTGGTGGGAATCATGTAACTGGAGTTTTAAACGACACATGAAGTTTGGGAAAGATTAAAAAAATTTTTTGGTTAAATTCCGTCATGAATCTATACATATAATAAAACTGTAACGAGACCGTTTCTGTACGTGGAATGAATATTTTTTGAAAATTGTATTGGTACTGTAAATAGTTGTCGATGTAGATATCAAAACAGCGATTTTTAAAATTTTTGTCTGTCTGTTCACGCATCACGTAAAAACTACTGGACGGATTTTAATGAAATTTGGTGTGATGATAACTTATTAGTTGGGTCAACATCGAACTTACTTTTTAGTCCGTGAAAATGTCTCATTTCCACGGGAAAATGGAAAAACTATTTTGAGCATCTACACACATTACGTAAATTTACATATTTCATAATTTCATAACTGTAGTAACAAAATGTAATGTAAATAAATTGAATATTGTGGTTTGGAAATTTTTCTGAATTTGTAATCAAAGAAAATGTTGCTAATTATGTACCGAAAAATACAATAAATACACAATTGTCAATTTGGAGACAATTTTTTGTGTTGCAAGAAACTACAAATTGGAAAAAGAAACTACTCAACGTTTCGCGTGAACAACGTCACGGGTACGGCTAGTTTAAAATAAAGAAACTTTTTTGGTGTTTTACTAAATATAAAAAAATTCCATTTTGCACCACGTGTGTAATTTATTTCCATCCAATTAAACGAAAAAAAGTTGCCATACACACGCACCCCTAAAATCAAATTAACTAAACAGCTGAAATGTAATTTGCTTCAAATTATAAAAAAATTAAAATTTTTAATTTTCTTTTTTTTTCGGTGAATGTATTTAAAAATGAAAATTTCTCGTGTACTTTAAAGCAGCACGTGTAATTCAATTATTAGCGCATGTTTTGTCTCTGTCTCTGAGCTAGTGTGCGTATTTCCCCTCCAATGTAAATATATGGGTAAAATGGTATATTTACTAATTTTGTAAAAATTTTACTACATAAGTACATAATATGTCCAAGTACATTTAAAATACATACACATTTGAATGTTATGTATGTTGTCTGTCCGTCTGTCGCCTGCGGCCACCACTTTGGCTATATGTGTGTAGTACATCACCGCTGACAAAATTGAACATTATTAAAATTATGGTTACATATTATGGCTACAATTGTATACATATATATGAAAGTTATGAAAGTACAGTATAGCTGAATCTACGTATACATTCAACAATTAGTAGTGATCCTATAGTCAGCGAGAGTGGTTACATGTTTCAAAAGGATTTAATTATGAATAACTTTTATATTAGTATGGTAATTAGATTTGTTGTAAGGGAAGTAGTTTTTTCTATCGTATATATACTCAAATTTGTTTTTGTATGATTTTTTTTTATGCATTGTATGCAAAAATACCCATTAAAGTGTATAATGTGAATTAAAAGTTACAAAAGTCGCAAAAAAACAAGTTTAAGTGCAGGGTGATTTTGTTGACGAAGTTGGAAAATGAATCTGTAATGTATGTTTTATTTAATCCTCGATGACACTGAGCGAGTTTACTCGCTACTAGCCGGCGAGTTTACCAGCTGCTAGTAAACTCGCCCAGTGTCATCAGGTTCGCTAGCCAACTAGCAGCTTGTGATAGATATTTTGACTTGAAATTTTAACCAGTTATTGTCCATGTTATAAAGTACATTTTCTGGAAATTTTATCAAAATTCACTTAAAACATCCGAATTTAAAACCAAAAAAAAAACAAAATTTAGCAATATCTCCAGTTTTTATTTTTTTTTAAGGTTATGTGTGCAGATAAAAATTTCATACTGTAACCGCTGGTAGACTATATCGTAGTGAATAGCTTCATTTTTTTTTTTTTTTTTTAAAGACCTACACATACCGAGATATATTCATCTATATTTAGAAAATCCGACTAAAATGGTCGATTTTTCATAAAATGGCCGACAACTTACAGCCGTTCTTTTTAAACGTACCCCTTGCAGTCAAAATGGTGCATTATAGTTCGCTCCCGCGGTCAGATTTTAATCTTATCCTGAAAAAGGGTCGTAGGCTAGTTCGCTCCTGACGTGTTACCTACTGACAGGTAAAATTAATTACCTAAAAATATTCAAACTCATACATATACAGCCATTCTTTTGTTACGTACATGACATTTTCATGCCGTTTATACGCCTTTTTATAAGAAAAAAAATAGAAGTTATTTTTTTCTTATAAATTTTCAATACTAATCAGATAGATAAATGTGTAAACAAAATTTGTACTGAATATAAAATACATAACATTGTTAGTTTTAATGTTAGCTGTGTTACGTACGTGACAAGAAAATGCCTGTTTTGTCACGTCCGTAACACAAACTTTATTAGATCTAGCATTAAAACTAATAATGTTATGTATTTTATATTCAGTACAAATATTGTTAACCAGACATTGTTCGTTAACCAGACACGTCCGATGCCCGGAACATGTGTTTTTTGGCAATTTTCGTGAAAAATATTAGTTTTTTGCCAAAATTTCCGCTTATTCAAAAATTTTTGTGAAATTTTTTTACACCATTGGAAAAAATCACATAAAAAAGGTCTTGAAACTATTATTCTATATGTCAACTAGTTTCCAAGAAAAACTAACCTTTATTAACGGAAATTCGCTATGTTTTGCAGGATGCTGCGACAGGGGTATTTTTATTAGGTACTGATCGTTTGGCATGGCGTTATATGCGATTAGATGTCTATAGATATGGTAGATATGATGTCTCTAACGCATATATATATATATATATATATATATATATATATATATATATATATATATATATATATATATCAGTTTGTCAATATGTCGATGCTCCACCGTCACCGTGCTAATGGGTGGCTGGGGTGCGGGAGAGAGGGGATCAGAACAAAAAGGGATCATCAAAGCGAATATTTACTATAGTGTGACAACATCAGCCTATACTACACTTTTTCTACCTTTTATGTTGTATTCGATTTGAATTTTTAAAAAGATATCGGTAATTTAATTTTTAATGAAAATTTCATCATAGTTACCCTACTACGAGAAATACACATAGGTGTAACGTAAAAATTTTATTAGTGTGATAAAATTTACACGTGTAGTAAAAAAAAACTAATTTAATAATAGAAATGGGCTTTTTTATTACTTCACTTTTATTTTTTACATATATTGAAAATGACACAAAATTGGCAAAAGAATCGTTTGGCACTTTAACACCTTTTTTTTTTTGAAATTTACATTTATTTATACCGGGTATATGGAAAATAGATTATTTTGATGTTAAATTCGTATTAAAACCGACAAGGAATAAATGAAAATAATGAGTTGTTCAACAATATTAACCTTACTACAAAATACCCCCTGTCGTAGCAAAATTAGTTTTTCTTGGAAACTAGTTGACATATAGAATAATAGTTTAAAGACCTTTTTTGTGAGATTTTTTCTCCTCTTTCCAATGGTGTAAAAAAATTACACGACAATTTTTGAATAAAAGGAAATTTTGGCAAAAAACTAATTTTTTTCACGAAAATTGCCAAAAAAAACCATGTTCCGGGCATCAGACGTGTCTGGTTAGCGAATGTGTCCATCGGTTTGGGACTTTCAACATTTTCACCAAATTTTGTAAAAGTAGGACATTTCGTTCGAGAGTTATCGTGCGGACACATATATACATATATACATATATATTTTCGGTTTCTAGGGACCTCAAAACAAATTTCTGCGATAGCCCCGGGCTCAAGTCGCGTTATGACAGTGGCTGTAATAGCTGAATTCCATTCTGGAAATTCGCTAAAACTAGTACTTTTTCTCGGACAGAGTTTTTTGCTGTTGTTTTGTTTGCAGTTCGGATTCTAATATATGAAAACCAAGTCAGATTTTGTATATCTAATATTTTTATTTAATACTAGACCTACCCCGCGGTTTCATCTGTTCTTAAATCAGATGTTTCGAAATTTTGTACGTAATCAAATCCTTATAGTGCTTTTGCTTCGCTCACCAAACGGCGCTAAAGTAGCCATGCTCATATTCCAATAGCATGCCTAATTTTTATATTTTAAGACCCTTCCGTAGATGCTGATATTGGTAGTTTTAGAAGTACTTAAATTTTAAGTTCTTCCTGAAGTTTCAGAACTCTGGGCAACAGTTTTGTCCACTTTTATTTTTTCCCGAATCTTAGTAGTATTTGAGCGAAATGTGACCCGGATCCACCCAACTGTTTATTTTGTCCCGTTCTGGGGTCGTTGGATATTTGGGAATAATTTTAAACTATAACGTTTATTTTTCTCAGACTTTCGACCTTTTTTATTGTCCACAACTTGACTGGGGCCATAAAAATTTCCTCAGTACCTTGGGGCAACAGAAAAATCCGTTAAAGTTTCATATTGATTTGGAAGCCTACTATTGAAAAAAAAATATATTGTACAGTAAGTGGGAAAAGAGGCTAATTTCTCACAAATATGAGTTTGTTGCGCGAGCACGCAGGGCGAGTGCAACAATTCATATGAGTGAGAAATAAGCTTTTCCCACGTATTTTACACTATACTTTTTCTACGAGCACTTTTTTTTTCGTAAAATTTAACATAAATAATTAAAATAAAATTTAAATAAGTATGATCCGATTGCATTTATGTAAATTCTAAATTTGCAGTTTTTTCTTTTAGAAAAGAATAGATGATTGATTTGTTTCGAATATAAGAATTATTTAATTTTTTAACGAAAACTCATGATCAGTTATATCTGAAATGAGGTATAGTAAAAATTTTTTGAATTTATAATGTCAGTGGTAAGATGTTCAAATTTTTGCCAAAGCATACTTTGAAACTATGGAAACAATAATAAATAATCAACATACATGTGTATATTTTTAGAATTATATATTAAATCAGACATAGCCAACTTTTTTATTATATTAAGCCGTGCGAAATAATTTCCCACTGCTATTTCCACACAGTATGGGCAATTGTTAATTTTTACATATAGTTAGCCGTGCGCAAAATGTTACTTTTAATAGTAGGAGTAGAAAAAATACATTATAATATGGTCGAATAGCATGCACTTCTATGGAAAATGGAGAAATGTTGTTATGTTTCAACGAAAAATGATGTTAAAAATCAAAAATTTTTCATAATGAACATGTAAATTCCTTTAAACTTGTATAGAAAGTTTAAAAATGATTAGGTAATGCATTGTTAAAAAAAAAAAAAACTTAAAAACGAGCAACGCTGCAATTAAGTGAAGCGTGGCGGTAAATTCAAAATTCAATGATTGCGGAAATACTTCTTTAACCCCTTAAGGGATATGGGACATATTTGTCCTCAATTTATATTTACGTTTAACGCAATACTGATACGATTTAAAACATTTGTAAGTTTATATTGTTATTCTTCTATAGTAGTTTTAATAATTTCGTGCATTGGCAACGCAATAAGCTATCAGTTTTCAAAAAAAATTTGGTACAAAGTTTCCAAGTTGTCCGTTATTAATTTTTAATTTGAATTTTTTAAAAAAATTTTCGTGTGTTATAAATTACTGCAATAAAAAATTATCAATCTTGGTAAGTAAATTATAATAAAATAAGTAAAGTAGAATATTTTATTCATTAAAAATTTTTCATACTTCCGTAATTTGTACTATTTACTAAAACTGGGACATATTTTTGTTCTATGCTCAAAATTTATATAAAAATATATTAGGTAATTATAATTTGTCATTTATATGTTTAAATAGGCCCTAATAAACAATTTTAAACAATTTTTTTTCATTCTCCCTACGCGTATGTGCATGAAGAGGTTAAATGAACTTCTTCCAACTGGTTTGATTTTTTAAAGACTTCATTCACAATTTAATTAGTTTAGTATTTTGCGATACTCATCATCAGCTATTGTAATTATTCTGAGATCTGAGCGTGTAAACAAAATAAGAAAGTTCTAAAAAAGAAAAGAAATATTTTAAAGTAATTATTTTTGTTTAGAATCAATTGTGATGTCAAACGACATTATAAAAAAAATCAGAATACCTACCTACATTTTGTTTATTTAAATTTTCCTTCGCGAAAAAACTTTTACTTTTCGTAATTAGTTAATTATTTATTCAAATTATTTAATTTGATTATTAAATAATTAAATTTATGTGAAAACGAAATTATTTAATAATTCAAAACAAGTTGCCAGTGAATGAGAGCTCTCTTCATTCACTTCACTTATTTACTTATGTATATTTATCGCAAGTTTATTGTCGCGAGAATTCACAATTGTATTCCAAAGAAACCACTACTTCATTTGTTGTTACTTTTTACTTTCCCCCCTTAGATGTACATACATATTTATATTACATTGTATGTTGATAATTTATATATAATATACCAAATGAAGAGACATTCCAGGTTATACATAAATACATATTTATTTTTACTAAAATAATCAATTTTTATATATAAACGTATTTTATTTCAAGTGCTTTATTTTTTATTAAATGTTAAAAACCAGTTTCGGAATTTCGATACTATTTATATGTGTATATAAAATTCATATGTATTATGTGTAAAAGTAGATGTAGACGATATTATACATTGTATGGTACAGGGTCCTACACAGTATTTGCAACAATTCTGCAGAACACTGTTCCCAATTAGACCGCATGACGTTTAGCAGTGAAATTCGTATCAGTGTGTAAGTTGTTGAGTGCTTTCAAAACCAAAAACAGCGGTTAAGTTCAAATACACTATATTTGCTTTATAATATGATCGGTAATTATTTGAATGGTGGGAGCGTCGTGGAGACATACATTTATCGAGGATAAATAGGAAGTGGCTTGGGTGTAAGATACGGCAGCACTGTGTAGATTTTGATCTATTTTTTTTAAATTACACATTTAAGAAGATTTTTGGTGAAAAGTTCCAGAAGTATTTTTATTTTTATTGTACCCCTGTATTGTACCCTAATGTACCCTTTATCTCTATGTTCTTTATCTCTACCCTATCTTATCTCTGAAGATTATAAGCCGAAAAAACTGAAATAATTCGGAAAAATAGAAGGTTCTTGTCAGAAATATATATCTTATTAGGTATTACATAGTGAGTAACTTTTACCCTTATTTACATTATGCGAATTACTTTTCCATTATAATTTATTTGGTGATATACTTTTACATAAATTAGGATGAACGGCCAAAATAATGAAATTCCGTTAGGAAATGTGTTTTAGTTTTCGCAGGTTATTTTTATGTTGTCTCCACAATTCTAATTTCGGTAAAAATAAAAAAAATAAAAAACAGTATTGAAAACCTATGAGCAGCTTCACATTTCATGTTTCTAACACCAAAATTACGTTTTCCTTGGAGCTTTTTTTTTTTTTAAAAAAAAATTGGTATTCGTGATGACGTCATCAAGTTGAATATGAATCAAACGTTGTTGGTGAAATTTGGATAATGTGGGTGTTCGATTTTCATTTTTCCTATAAAAAAGCCACGTTTATTAAAAATAATGTGATTTATCTTCTGGTCGTGATTTTTCTTTTAACCTGTACCCCTGTTTTCAATTTGTAGTTTAGAAAAGCAGATCGACTAAAATTTGCTCGACAACGGACCAGTTGAATAAACATCGCTCTTCTATATATAGGCAAATTTATATTAAATAAAAATGACTCATACCTTAAGAATGTAAGACTGAAATTTATTTTGCTACATACATATTAAAGTTATCATAATTTCTACTATCCTTTTTAAATATACCTATTAGATAGTAGATCTTGTGAGAGATAGCTATATTACCAGCTTGTCTGATATATAAATTTATGTGAATTCTTTATGCATAATCATTTTCAGTTCATATAAAGTCGAGTATAGTTTGTTCATCGAAACGACGAACATTTTTCCTTTGTGGTATTTTAAAAATTTTTCTTGGCTCGCCAAATTATTTTGGTATTTACAGTTTGGTCCGTCGCGTCGATGAAAAACTTTGGTAACCTCAGCTCTATACGTACGAAATAAAACTCGTAGTATATGTGTATGAAGCCCAGTGACCTTGGTATGGGTACCAGGCCATACGGGAATAGATGGAAACGAGAGAGCAGATGATTTAGCTAAACGAGGCTCGACTCAACCTTTAATAGGTCCAGAGCCAGCCCTAGGAATATCATTCCAGAGAGTGAGGTGTGCTGTGGATGACTGGGCTAAAAGACAGCACGCCCATCTCTGGAAAGTGTGTACAACGGCTAGACAGGCCCGAGAGCTTATAGTACTGCCCAGTTTAAAACGGAGAAAGGAATTGCTATCTCTAAGCAGGGTACAGCTGAGGCGGTTAACAGGTATACTCACGTGGCATAACGTCCTGAGGAAGCACCTGCATATCATGGGATTAGTGGAGAGTTCTCTCTGCCGAAGGTGCGGCTTGGAGGACGAATCTTCGTCCCATGTTTTATGCTCTTGCGAAGCATTGTCATTCTTGAGATGCAAGTATCTGGGATCTCCAATACTGAGTTCCGAGGACATCAGGATTGCAGACCTTAGTGCAATCCTGAGTTTCTATGAGGGACTGGGTATTAGCTAGTTCCTTTTGGATGCCGTGGGGGTACAATGGGCCCGTATTTGGTGGCCTACGTGCAACGGGAGCTTTGAATCCCGACCCACATTCATTCATTCATATGTGTATGAATATTTGTGTGAGACACTGTAATTTACACACCAACTCACATATAATATCTATCCACATAAAAAATATACATTTATCAAAGAATTTTATATATTATGAAGGCTTATACATAATATATGTATGTATGTACATTTACCCTTTGGATGATGATAAGTTTAGTAAAACAAAGTTTTAAGTAAACAAAGATTTTTTTGTTGCTGTGTTTTCACATTCTCCTCCTTACGTTCGTTCTCCTTCTGTTCTTCTTGCTCCCTTGTTCAGTTGCTTGTGTTCTGGCTGGACTGTTACACTTTACAATTCGTAGCGACTATCAATCATTTAACAAAATAAATAAAAATTCCACTTTTATATAAATAAACTATTTTTAAAAATTCTCCAGAATTTTTTTTCTTTGGTTTTTGAAACACAAAAAAATTGGATGGATGGTCGTAAATATTGTATGTATGTGGTTTGTCTTGTATGCCTAGTGAAGAGAAAATTTTGATAGCACCAACAAAAAACGGAAATGACGAACATTTTTTATTTTTTTTGGTCTTTATTAACGTTGGTTTTCGTATATAATAGTTGTGGGCACATGGGTATAATTAAGTCTTTTTTGAAAATGGTGTAACAAAAGAAATTTTTAATTTTAATATGAACGTTGAGAATAAATGAGTCCTCAAAAGTAAGGTTCAGTGGGTGATACCAGTTTAATTAATGAGTGCGAAAGATTCTGTTCTAACTGCGAAAGAATGCTGCCGAAATCTTTACAGGCATAGCCGATCGCGGGATTCGAACGTTCGGCCTACCATTTGGCATGTGCCCGTGCTTAAGCACTCTCGGCCACTTCGTTGGCTTAATGAAACTGTTACGGTTCATACACAATCAGTTAAATAAGGAATACGAAATAAGAAATAAAGAATAAGAAGTTTGCCATCTAGTGGCGTTGAATGGAACTTTAACTTAACTGCTCATGGGTAATGTGTAGGTATTTTTGTACATCAAAATTCATGAGAACATAACATTCGTGATGACTTTTTTTGTTCCTTAATGACAAAAAAAATCACGAATTTTGATGTACAAAAATACCTACACATTCCCTATGAACAGTTAAGTTAAAGTTCCATTCAACGTCGCTAGATGGCATACTTCTTATTCCTTATTTCTTATTTCTTATTTCATTGATTGTGTATGAACCATTACATGTACAAATTACCAAATTTGGAAATAGAATATGATATTCTTTTTTTAGTTAGTAGCAACTTTTGTGCTCAAAAACGGAATTAACATGAAAGACACGTTTACATTTAATACTTAAGGGGGACCACTAGTGTGACCGCCTGAAAAAAAGGTGACTTTTGGGGATTTTTTTAAAGAAAACTACTGTATGGAATGTTTTAATATTCTAAGGATATATTCGTAGATATATAATAAATTCACGATAAAATTTTTGAACCAAAAAATTGAAAATTCACTGAGTTATTCGCGATCTCCCAAGGCTCCAAAAAAAGCCCCCCCCCCCACTGCTGCAGTGATAGCGACTTTCACAGTGCCTGAAATAAAAAAAAACCAAAAAGCCTATTAAACTAGAAGGTATTGCCCGTGCCATGAACCTCAATCGAAAAAATAGTTCAAATTTAACAAAATGGTGGAGTTTTTTCAAAAAAATTTCAAATTTGGGTCGAAAATTTGATGATTTTCGGCCTGCAAAAGTTACATTTTTTATTCGATCGGAAAAATGTTGGCTCATGACACGAGGAAACATATATAAAAGAAGCTGCAATAAGAATCAAATAGATCGGATGATTTGTCTTCGAGTTATAACTGCAGCAAATTTGAAAAATGTAGTTTTTTTTTTACTTTACTTTTTAGTTTTAATCACTGAGAATTTTTACTAAAATTATTTATGTTGTGCTCACTATAACGGTCATAGTAAAACTAGATGAGTCGTTTAAATGTGCTAGGGTCTAGCTGCTCCACAACATGTGATTGGCAGCCACGTCCAGAAACTCCCCAACTATCAACCTTCATACATTTCTCAATATCTCAAAGTTAACAATGAAAATCAGAATCCGCTCTTCAGATGGCTGTAACTCAAAAACTATTTGAGATATGCACTTGAATTTTTAGTGTGTTATTTTTAAAGGTATAGACTATCGAAACATGTAAAAAAGATTTCCATTTTTTTCAAAATGTCACACTAGTGGTCCCCCTTAAGATACTACCTATTACTAAACAGAAACTTTAATAGTCGGATAAAGTTAGGCACTTTAAGATCCAGAAAATAATATCACGAAACGCAAGAGGCTTAAGATTTTCTAATGTTTATTGTTTTGATTAAGAAAATTCAAATTTACCAAAAATAATTTCAATATCATTAAATATATCTTTGAAAAATTTATTGAATTAAAGCCGTGTTTACACATGCTCAGTACTTAATCATTAGTAGTTACTACAAACACGCGTAAAATTACGTTTAAGTACTGTTTCAGTGTGTTTAAATGCGTTTGGTATTACTAGTACTAGTCTTGTGTAAACAAGCTCTAAGGGTTAGCCGCTCTAAGAAATATTAGAGAGTGGAATATCGAATGGTAGAGTTGAAGTAAAGATGAACAGAGGGTGTCAGTTACAATGTTGGGCAATTCCTCAACAAGGTTGGATTAACCCACTTTTGTAACTCTAGACAATTTCTTTTTATTGGGTCCTCTCTCTCCGTTTACCTTTGAAAAAAAATACCGTATTCTACTTTCGATAGATTTATTACTTATGGAAAAGCAGTTTTGCTAACAATTGTGAAAATGTACAAAATTGAAGAGTCGTTAAAAAAACAACTCAATAATGGAGTCAAGACTCGAATCAGCCTTGATGTAGCCTCCCTGTATACGAAATTTCTTGAAAATACAATTCAAAATCCGCAAAATGTTTTGTAAATTTCTTAAATTTTTTAATACAAATATTAAATCCACTATCGTCAAGCAATTAGAAGTTTCCTTGCGTTTATAAGTTTTTAGTTAATTAACTACTTTATTTACAAAGCCGGGTGAGAATAGTGAGTCAGGACAGAAGGAAGGATAATGCGCGCGGATATACGGAGGACATTGTTCGTAACGTTCCTTGGCAACCAACGCTGTTTACACAAATAAAAGAAAACTATATGATAACAAAACAGACGGATAAATGATTACGCATGGTTTAATACCATAATTAGGTTGCCACGTTCCCATTCTCAAGTCTCCCATTATCATCCAGTTAATTTAAGTTTTGTAGTGTCGAGTTGCATCAGTTTACTTTCGGGAAACTAACTTGAACTTGCTATTATTATAAGTTGTCACATAGCAACTAGAAAATTGTATTCTCCCCACTATCATCCCCACCACACTTGTGTGTTGTTTTGTAGCATGTTTTCTATACGGAGTAAGAGTAAATCTTTAGGTTGCGTAGTACTGTGTTTTGTGTCTCTCTATGTTTCAACTTGTATTTAATTGTTATTTAATTTGTAAATTGTTCTAATATTAACTTTGTTCTCCTTCGTTTATGTCGAGGATGTGTTGCTACTTTTTCGCAGTAGTGAACTATTTATTTGGGTTGTGTAAAAGAGACGTTATTTAGAAAAAAATATTTGTCTTTGTTTACTCATTATGCGAATATTTTTGTATAGGATTATCCGCCTCGAAATTTTTGCATTTTTATAAGCAAAATAAAATATCATTACCATCAACTCATTATATGAAGTTCATTCTGAGGGCTATAGTTGCAAGACTTGTTAATATAAATGTGTAAAGGATTATGAAGAACAAATAATTTTGTATTAAATGAAAATCCATGTAAAACGTATTTCCCGAATTTTATACAATTAGTGAAGTTAGAATATCTTCCGGAATTATAAGGCGTCTTCAATACTCAAAATTTGTTTATTTGTAAATGATTTAAATCAGGAATTTCCAAAATGCGGCCCGCGGGTCAAATACGGTCCGCAGTGCTAGGACGTCTGCAATCTCAAATTCACAATTAAGGGGAGGTTTACTTGAGAGTCCTTAAAAATTATGTATTTTTCTGGAATTTTTTTCTCAAGAACGGAAGTAAATATCAATTTCAAATTTTGTACACATATTTATTAAGTATTAAACTATACAAAAAAAATTTTTCAAGGAAAAATACAAAAAATTGTCCATTTTATAGATAGTGCAATGTGACGATCCGAAAATCCGATTCCTTGTTGGTTGACATCATAGAGCCGGTAATAAACCACTGAAATCCAAAAACAAAAAAGATTTATAAAATATATGAAGAGTAGCGGCACCTATACCTATAATATCAATAATTTGCTGAAAGAAAAAAAATAGCGGATGTGTGAACTTTTGATTACGATTTTTGTCTTATTTTTCGCTCTTTAAAGTAAAATAAAAAAAATAAAAAATATTGAAAGTGTATCGGACTTAGGTATAGGTGCCGGAGAATTGAATTATCTTTAAAATAAAAAATTAAAAAAAAAGATCCATCGAATAGTTTTTGAGTTATCGTGTCAACTAGTTCCAAAAATGTGGTTCCGAGATATTATAAAATATCTACAAAGAAACGTATTTTCAAAATTTTATATTTAATACTCATTGCGTGAACTACGTTTTTTTATTTTTTTATTTTATTTATTTTTTTTTAATATAGAAAGCTGGATTCGGTTAATGTGAAAAAATATTTTTTTAAAATTATTTTCAGCAAAATCACTTTGGGAACATATTCTACACATAATTTGCTATCAATTTCGACAAAAAATCGATTTTTTGATCAAATCTCAAGTAAACCTTCCCTTAAATTACTTTCAGCAAAATCACTTCGGGAACATATTCTACACATAATTAGCTACCAATTTCTGCAAAAAAAAATCGATCTTTTTAACGTCGCTCAAGTAAACCTCCCCTTAAACATTTTTCCTTTGAAATATATCAAATTTTGTATACATATTGATGTTATTATTACCGAAGGTGATTTAATTTCCAACATTTCCGTATACAATTTTTTGTTCTTTATACAGTGTTAATTCTGAGAAAAATTTAAAAAAAAGCAGTATTGGAAACCTAAGAAAAGGTTTAAATTTCAAATTTATAACATCAAAATTATGGTTTTTCAATCTTTCAAAAGTCAGGTATACGTGATGACGTCATCAAATTAAATTTTTGTCAAGTTGAATTAATAATAGCTACAAAAAATGAATTAAATTAGATTCGTTGGTGAAATTTAGGTAATTTGTATGCGAAATTTTCATTTTTCTTGTACAAATAGCCAAATTCGTTCAGAAAATGTGACTATTTTCCGGATGTGATTATTCTGTTGGGCTATACCTCTGTTTTGAATTTATAAATTAGAATAGGAAATCGACCAAAATTCGGTCTGCGATTGACCGGTTGAATAAGAATATTATATATTAAACGCATTTCTGTTTTGTGTCTTTGCTTATTTAAAATTTTTCCTCATAGAAAGACGAAGTTAGGAAATACATACATAGGAGTCTAACAAAAGTAAGTCTAACAAAAATTTAACTTAGCGATACCACTAAACCCGTATTTGTATACATCTATCATTGTACTAGTGTTGAGTCGTACATATGTGAGTCACTGTAAAAGAGCAACTCTTTAAAAAAGAGTCACTAGCATAGTTCACTAATGACGCACATGAAAACACAGAATTACATAATATATTACACAAATTGCAAATTTTTTCAAAATACACACATAATAATTCATCAGTTCGTGATTGTTATTTATTTTGTACAAAATTTTTCAGACAAATAATCTTAAAAAAAGTCCATGTTCAGATTAGTTTCCATTGTAAGGATGGATCATTATTCATTACAAGTCACAATTTACATGTGCCTATGAAAGTCCAATATTTTTAAAAGCTTTTATTTAACTTGCTATGTTAGTATGTTTGTTTAGAATAGATCAAATCTTGGAATCAAAATTTAGACAGGTTCTAATTGAGCTGGACGTTGGAAATTTTGCATACATGTATAACCTTGATGCCAATGGAATATTGTATAATTAGTTTTGTCCTAAATCGCCCCAAACCAAAATTGTTGATTTTTAGTCCTGTGCAACTTTTCGACGCTTCGAATTGTCAAATATTGTCCATTGATTTTACATTACAATTTTTTGTTTCCATAGTTATGTTTGATTAGGGTAAATTAACCGATTAAAATATAGGTAAAAAAATTACTTCTTTAATGTTTTTTAAATTAATTGTAATCAGACTAAAAAGTAGAAAATAAATTAAAGTAAAAAAATGTTTTTTAAAAAAAAGCTTTTATTTAAAAATGGGCTAAAAAAAATAAAATAACTTTTGAGTGAAGTTTGAAGCAATATGCAATATAATTTATAAAAGCTTGAGGCGTTTAATTAAGTTTGGTAACTACTGAAAAGTAAAATAGCTACACTTATATCCAAAACAGAAATAATTAATGATAACGCCTCAAGCTTTTATAAATTATGTTGCATATTACTTTAAACTTCACTCAAAAGTTATTTTTTTTAGCCCATTTTTAAATAAAAGCTTTTTTTTTTTAAAACATTTTTTTACTTTAATTTATTAACTTACATAAGCACATAGCACAGCACACTAGCACAGTGTACTGTGTGTTCTAGAACAATCACTCTGAGCAATATACTATGCTAGTGTGCTGTACTGTATCACATAACGCACCTAGCACAGTGTGTTATGCTCCTTTCACATTATACGGTTTTTGCCGTACGGCAAAAACCGTACGGTCGAATATTTTCAGTGGAGTGAAGAAGAGCATAGGACCTTTCACATTACACGGTCACGGCAAAATGCCGTTACCGTGCCGTGTAGCAGCCGTCTCTTGCCACTGGACTTGACGGTTGCCGTACGGCGTTTTTAGTTCAGTAGTGTATGTAATTAGATGGATGCTTTCACATTAGATGGTTGGTTAAGGTACGGCATTAACAATATTTTATTGAATTTCATGTTAAATTAATTTTATTTGTGAAATGGATGAAACTAATATTGAATGTGATAACCAGTATTTTAATAGATGGTATGAAATTTCGAAATTGTGTGTTTTGATGTTAAGTTCGCCAAGAAATTAATTAAAGGAGGCTGTAAACATTCAAAAATAGTTGAAAAATTTATTTTCGTCATTTTTCAGGTCTTTAAAGAGTTTGGTAATAAATAATTCTACTTTCTAATTATTCTGATTTATATAATTAACTTTAATCACACTTGTTACTTGTATAATGTTGCAAATCAAATGAAGATATTCAGTTTACAACGGCAAAAAACCATGCAATGTGAAAGCAACAATATCACGGCAAAAAGTCGTACGGTTTTTTACCGTACGGCGAAAACCGTACAATGTGAAAGGAGCGTTAGTGTACTCCAAAAGAGTCACTCGCTTTGTGCGCGGAGTCATGTGTACTGGTACACATAAAAGAGTCGCCTCAACCCAACACTACAGCGAATCTATCCGTCTCTAACATATACTTAAAATAAAAACATGATTACGAAAAAAAAAATTGTAACTAACTAATGGGTTTGCCACTGTCACGCAAGAACAATTTAAACAAGACGCACATATACGTGCAAGAAACTTCTTGCCAACATACCCGGGGAGTCAAGTCGCGTACAGAGAGCCAGAGAGCCAAGCTTATATCATACGTACGATAATGTACATACAATTAGTTACACCTGCAACAAACTTGCAAAATGGCTAACTAACGCCTGTCTGTGAAACATAGCGCGCGATCAATTTGAATCATAATAAAATTTAAATATCATTTACACACCTTCTTAACATTTAAAACGGCGCACACACAGAGTGATAATGAGGGACAACGCCAGCCAATGTTAGGGGATGAAAAAGAATAAATTGTTCACGTAAGTTTTCCCTGTCATCAGATTTACCAGTTAGATAACCCTCCCGGCGTAGGATTAATTACGGATAAAATGTTATGTATATGAGATTTTCACACATACGTATTATGTAGGTATATGTAGAAAGTTTCTACGTAAAGTCGACGGTAACCGTCGAGGTTTCGGGTTGGTACGACGCCCGATTACGACGACGCTAGTGTAATTTAAATGAATGAAAGAATATTTAGAAAGTTCGGAGTGAGTGACACATACACAACTTCACATGTACCTACGTTAGTGGTATTTTGAGTCCCTAATGTTTACCTACTACATATATTCTCTGTGTCTATTTTAAACGTTGTTAAATTAACATTAGAAAAACCTTTTTAAAAGATTTTGATTTTTGTTAACTAAATTAACATTAGAGAAAGCTTTTCGGGTAAAGTACCTACAGGGGTGCATTAACTCTTTTAAGGGCAGGGTAAGGTATTAAAATAATTTTTTTTTTGCATTTTTTTTTATTTTTTTAACTGAATGCATAATATATCAAGAATATTATCTCAAAATTATCTCAAAATTTCAAGTTAATTGGAGCAAAATTGACGAAGTTGTAAGCATTTTTGTTGTTACCTGGCAGATGTTTCACTCTCTATCTCTCTCTCTCTCTCTCTCTCTCTCTCTCTCTCTCTCTCTCTCTCAGTTATAATATAGAAATTTCAATGGAAGTACTACCGTGTTTATGCCTGTACTATATATTTGTCAGTGTAGGGTACAAAATTTAGTTTAACAGTAAGTATTCTATATCAGTTTTATACAAGAATTTTTAAGTGTCCAAAACTTTAAAGCGTTTTCCCCACAACTCACGTTTTCAAAGTCGGTGCCCCTCATAACTTCAAAACTCCAGCACCGATCCATTTGAAATTTTGAACAATATTTCTGTACATAATTTACGAGGTAACGCTGGAGAGTTTTTTCCAAATTTGTTAATAATTTTTATTTTACAATAACAAATTAGCCAATTTTTTTCGCAAAAATCGTGTTTTTCCGTTCTAAGTGTTCCAAAAAAGTGAAAAATTGAAATTTCGAAAAACCCTCCCAGCGTTACCTGAGGAAAACTATTATCTAACGAATGAACTTTTTTTTTATTTCGGATGATTCAGCACCAAGTTATGAGGGGAACCGCAATTCTACTTTTTTCCGAGACACGTTCGAATAATTGCTGCCGTTACTGTATTTTTTAATATCTCTTCGTGAAAATTTTATACAATATTCTTCGAATTTTATACTTTAATGTACCACTAGTTTTAATAAAGAGATTTTAACTGTGTCGTCACAAAAAAATAACAAAACATGCCTTTTTTTGTACGAATTAACCGTACCTCTCATTAAACAAAGCATATGGAAAAATTATTTTGCCTCAAAATGCCGGACTTTTTGCTGCCAGTGATAAGTACAATAGATAAGATTACAAAAAAAAAAAGATCAAAGTTCCTAACATCAAAAAAGTGAACCCTACGATTTTACAAAATATAAATTAGGCTAAACTATATTGATAAAACTGAAGATTATTTAGAAATATACCGTATGTCGGAAATCTGTCACAGATGGCGGCACCTGTATCAGTGAATATATACCTGTGACAGCATCATAGAGCATCTAGAGAGAAAATACATATTTCTATACTACTGGAACCTGTGTAACCACTTGAGATAGAAAATATGTTGTATACGTGCACGGTGTTTACTTTGTATTTGTGCGGTAAACTCTGTTTGTGTGAGTGGTGATAGCCGTCACGTGACCTTTGGTTCACATACATGTATGTGATGTGTGTGATACCACAACGCTACTTGTGCCGGTTCAACAATCAAATTTATTGTTGTTTGACTGACTTACACTGAACGACGGGTACTGAGCAACTGACACCTAAGCAGCCTAAGATGCACATACTTCCACATAAGTGATTGCAGAAAAGAGACAGTTATATTCGTTCTATTTGTTCTGTGGACAGCATTTTGAGCCGCCATATTGCAGGACGAGTTAACTCGTCTTAATCATTTAAAGAGTTAAATTAGGAGGTCACATTTTTTTGACGTCAACAAAATAAAAAAATTCTTTTTTTCTCAAATTAAGCTTAATGGAAATCGTTTTAAATGAAGAAAAGTGGGAGAAATATGACTGGTACAACAGAACATATGTAATTCTAGTACATTGAAAATATGAAAATTTTGAAAGAAATTTTTCTTTTTTTTGGGTCGTTCAACTGTATTTTTGCGCTGTACTATAATTTTTCAAGAAATATTACAAAATACTATAATTTATCACGCCTGATCACGTACTCTAAAAAAAAATGTCAACACTGAACAGAAGTCTTTTTGTTGTGGTACTACATGTTTAATTTTGATAAAAATGAAAAGAACGACTTCGAAAACCTATAATTCACTTCCGGTTTTATTATTCTAGTATTTCATTTACGACTTTTAATACATTGAAAATTTTTTGGTAAACTTAATGACGTCATAAAATTAAAAGAATTTATTTTTTCTTAAATCAAACTTTATGCAAGTGATTTGAATTAGAGTGATTAGTTGATTTAGGTTAATTGGTTTACGTAAACTTTTTAGTTTTTCAGTTTTGATAAACATGAAAAGAATGGCTTCAAAAACCTGGCTTTCAAATTTATCGTTTTGTTATTATTTGCTGTTTTTAAGGTCTTCAAATATTTTAATAAACTGAAAGACGTCAAGGGGCGTAATAGGAATAGAAATAGTGACGAAGGTAAACTCGCTCCCTTAGCCATTTTCACAGTGCTAATCTCGCTCCCGGGTCTCTTAATGATGATCCATGAACATCACAACATAGTATATTATGCATACATAGTATATTGTCAAAACTAACTGAACTAACCTAACCTTAACTAGCCTCACTTCACCGCCTAGTTTTTATATCAAAGTCGAAGTATATTGTCAAAACTAACTGAACTAACCTAACCTGAACTAACCTTACCACTTAGTTTTTAAAGAAAATTTGTCTGATAAAAATAATTTTAAATTTAATAAATCAATAAATTAAACATTAGCAAAAAAATATTTTCCGCAAAATTATATAAGCATTATTTTTTTGTCTAGACTCTAGAGGGTTCCAGTTTTTTTGAACTGCCACGTATATACCTACATGAAAACAAATGTTGCAACCTCCTGTCGAGATGACGCACCCTTGCTGACCATTTAGGGAGCGAGTTTACATAGGTAATAAAAATCAACGGGGTACTACTGAAGGATTTGGGAGCGACTTTACCTACTCCGAAAAATAGAGTGCGACAGAAGAAATAAGAACTCTGAAAAATTAAAAAAAAAACTAGTGAAAGTGACTTTCTTTAGCTCGTCAGTTTAATTTTTGGGGGAAATGGCAATGTAAGCAAAGCAGGCAAGTTTTTGTTTCAACCTATTTTTGAACCCTCATAACTTTTAGTAGGAGGAGAGGAGATTTGACTTAACAGTCGCTCCAGGACGAAAAATTTTTAGTTACATCTCTGCTTTGAGTTGTATTTTCTATGAAAATTTTTTACAACATAAAAAAAGTCTTTTTTTATAATCTGGAGCGAACGATACGTTTTATAGTTATTTATGAAGTTCTTAAATATTTTTTTTGTGCGATTTTTTACGAGGTCCCTCTCTACCGCATAAATAAAGGATATGTTGAACTTACCCCTTATATTTAATAATACACACTTATGTGCATTAAAATTCAAAATACCTACATCGGAATCGAGTTTACTGTGTTAAATCATAAAATAGCTACGCGATGATAAAGATCTTGATAAAATATTATTAATTATTCCTATATACATAATAAAATAACATTTATAACATGTACAAACGCTCAAGTTGCTCAAGTAACGTTCAAATACATATGTACTTACAAAAATGTATGACTATTATAATAATATTATGTACACCAATACCTCAATTTGCGTCGTGGTTACGTTCCTAAAAAACACGACGCAAATTGAAACGACGCAAAGTGAATTATGATTTTCTATAGCAAACCATGTAAAGATCGAAGATAGGTTTCAGGGTTACGAAAATACTCCTTTTTAAAAAGAAAATTGAACAAAGTAAACATTTAAAAAACAAAAATAACATAAAATTTTATTACATACATACAAAAAACAAAAAACAAAAAAATTCAATTAAAACAAAATAAAATAATCAATTAATTTATAAAAACAAAGTAAAAATTAATCACTGTCTGATGAGTCCATAGTAGTGGCTGTTATTATTTAAAACTACGTACAATACATTTAGCATGTGATAACAACCATATAATCTGGTAGTATGGATTTCGTCTATTTAACTTAATTTAACATTTCCATGTTCAAAGTAGTTGCCATCTATTATCAATCTTTATTACAACATCAATAGATACATATCCACCATATTACAACAAAGTCGTGCCATCTTTTAGAAAAAAAGATATTTGCAAAAAATTTCGAAAAAAAATTAGACTCGAACCCACAACAACGCAACTTCGAAAATCTAACGACGCACAGTGAAAATTAGTACTAATTCAGCAGCGACGCAACTTCGAAAAAACGCAAACCGAAACGACGCAAAGCGAGGTATTGGTGTATAATACATATTTTATTTAACTGTTTCTCGTAATCTTATTAAAATCGTGTAAAATTTATTTATACGGCCACGTTACTGTATTTTTCGTGAATAATGATGCCAATGACGTCATCCTTGAACAATCACTTATATATTCTTATGTATAATCTCATTGGGTGGTTGGACACTGTCTTATCGTACGATCAAATCATACAATTTCTTTGATGATCGTCAGTCAGTCAGTCAGGTCGTTGGGAATTAGGTAGATACGAGAAAAAAAATGTTGTTATGTTTATTGAAACGTGTTTTCCTTGACTCCAAATTGCACTTTACAATTTTTTCAAATAAATCAACCGTTTGTTTTTGTTTAAATTAGATTTTGATTGCAAATAACAAAATTATGTTGTATTGTTTTTCGCCGAAAGGACAATTTTGATATGGTATAGTTTGCGTCAGCAAAGTTTGCAGACATTCTGATCCGTATACCTAGAGCTATCGTGTATTTTACTGAATTTTGTATATATCCGAAATGTATATACACAGTTTAAATAATAGTTTATTTCACAAACAGTTACGAAACGAGATGACGTAAGAGTGTCATTTGGAATTCAAAAATTCCAAAGGGTTGTCCATGTTATGTACCTAAATAATCCATAACATTATGCATACTAATACAGTGAAAATATCATCACTAAAGTAAATTTAATTTAGAAAAATAAATTTGCAGGTCAAATTATTTTGTGAAAATTTACAGTTGATAATTATGTAAATTATTTAATTTTGTCTAAGTTTCACTGACTTTTTTAAAATTTTTAACAACGATGGCAGTAAAATTTTAACTGTCATTAAATTTTTTTTATTTAAAGCTTGTCATTAGTTATTTTTGATATTTTCTTGTAATTTTAGTGTGTTTTGTGATCTGTAAGATATTTCTGATATGTATTTAATTATTATGGTGGCTTAAAATGTCTGGTGATAACTTTTGTGCTGCTAAATTTTTTTTAAGTCATTCAAAACAAAATTTCAATTTGTTTTTTTCTGAGTGCCGTTTGATGCAAATTTGTAAGTATTATTATAATTTGAATGCTTATGTAAAAATATATTAAATAATAAATAATTATTAATATTTTATAATAATTCAGTTAATATTTTCGATTTCGACAGTGGTTGGTGCTAATAGGTCGTGACGATCTTAATTCTCGTGTTGAATACTGTTATCAGTTTCGCGTTTGCTCAATTCATTTTGAAGAAAGTTGCTTTTAGTTGTTCATATAATTTAACATGACCATTATCAACCCTCAATCTCACATGTACAAACACATACAATCACATAAGTAAAAAAGGACATACATAATTGTTTGTACTTATATCAAAAAAGGATAGAAAGTGCGTTTCGCTACTGCCTATGGTAATAATCTTTTATTTATACTGTGGTATATCTAGATTAAACTGAGCAACCTTTGTCCAGTAATGACGTGGTTATTTTTAAACAATTTGTCAAGTACTTGTTGTTGCTCATAGTTTCTTAGTGGCCAGAGCTGTCATAGTTTCCAGGATCAATATAAAACATTTGTATACATAAACAAATTAATACATTATTATGTATAGTTTATAGACTTAATATACGAACATATAAATAGAACCTCTAGATACAACCAACTGCTACTTTGTAATATAAGTGATCGGTGCAATAACCGTGGTATTCGCAGTAACAATTTTTACTGCGATTTAAAATAATTGTTATCAAATAATCTACTTAATAAATCTCTAACACTGACTGACTGACTGACAGACAATGTACAGCCTAAACCGTTGAGTCTAGAAGAATGAAATTTTGCACAGGAGTTCCATATGTAAAGTAGGTGAGTACTAAGAAAGGATTTTCAAAAATACCCCCCCCCCCCCAAGTGGGTTAAATAGGGGATGAAAATTTGTATAGAAATTTGTCATTTTTGATGGTAGAGATACAAAAATTGGTGTTTAGGCTTCTGTTTATAAATAAAACTCAGTTATGTAAACGTTTCTGGAAATTCATCCTCTAAGAAGTTAAAACAGGAAATGTAATTTCGTATGAGAAGTTTATCATTTTTGAAGTTAGAAACGTGGAAGCTGGTATTTGGGCTTTTAAAAAAAACATTGAAAGTGAGCACCTAATAAAAAGATGTTGCCGATGGGAATTCCCATCGGGTATACGGTTAGTATTGATAGTAAAATTCAATTTCTTTTTTAGAAAAAAGTGGTTAGAGGAATCTCAATTTCATTTGAAAAAATCTTTTTAACGATACTACACACGATAGGTAGGTTGCGTGGGATTGTTTCTAGAGTTACGAAAAGCAAAAATTTTATTATTTCAAAATAATTAAATTAGAAATTTTTTGATCTTGTCAAGTAAAGTAGAGCAATTATGACTGACATTTAGCATTCCGTACACATTAGTGTAGCTAAATTAGCTTCATTTCCAATAACTCAATATCAACAAAGACAACTTACTGACATTAGATAATTATTTAATTAGTAATAAATTTTAATTAGAAATAGCAATAGTAATAAATAATTCAGCGATCATAAGTACAAACTGTAATACAGCTAATCCAGTCTGTTAATTAAATCAGTCTAGCCCTGTTACTATTAGAATGGGTTATATTATTCCTCTTGAAGGGTTGAATAGCCCTACAAAAAAAAAATCATAAATACGATGTTATGTACCCTTGGTCTGCAGTGGTAAGATCCACACCTAGATATAAAAAATTTTTTGGCAGACTTTACTACTGATGCATATACGAATACTAATTAATTCTTTAGTGTTCCTTTTCCGACAACAACGAAATCATTATGCGATCGTGTTGTATGTTGCTTCTAGCCAATTAGAAAAAAGAACAGTCCGACGATATTTTGTCCAATTGCCAACATTTGAACAATCAAATTACTCTACTAACAGCCACGGCGGTATGCAATATCCGGATACGCTACTGGAAAAATTGAATAAGCTAAGGACAACCGTTTTAAGGAACCGATTTAAGCCAATATCTACGCTACACAACACGTAGTTATGGAAATTCTCTACGCAAGACGATTGATCAACGATTTTGGTGCAGCTGTTGTACCATTTACTTGATTGCCAATTTTATGTACCGTAAAACCGTCTAGACCCGGACAGGGGGTCTAGACCCGGACACTTGGCACCAATCTTCAAAGTAAGTAGTTTCTATATTAACCTGCTACAATAAACATTTGTTCTTGACGTCATTGGAGAGAGAAAAACATCCTCTAAACAGCTCTACCAATAAAAACTACGGATTTCAACTTTTACTATCTCATTTTACAGGATTACTATTCTCCAGTTTTTCAAAGAAATAAAATGTGTCTAACTTAGACATGTAATGTTCGTCATAATTGTCATATTGTTTTAATTTTGATATGTATGTGTTCAGAATTTTATCGCGCATCATTTAATGATGTTTGAAGTTATATTCGATGTATATATAAAAGAATACATGCTATATACATATATCCGTTTAGACCCGGACACATCAGTTTATTACACTATGGCCGCGATTCGCACTGGCTGTAACTTCCACTATCCATACGTTATATTCCCGCCAGAATTACGCGGTTTATGCCTCCTTCTGGTGTCATATCGCATGTTTACTTCATAGAGAGGCATACTATGTATTGTACCCCTCTCCCTTCCGACAAAATGTTTTGAAGCCTTTGACAGGTTCAAAGACATCAGACGGTAAAAAACACTGTTCTAACCCCGACGGGAGAGGTTAGTTTGCGTGTTATTACATTATTTAAGTAAGTGTCCGGGTCAAGACGGATTTGGGGTGTAGACCCGGACACTTAATTATTTTTTATTTTTTTTATTTTTACTTATAATGAAACAAATGGGTCAGGGATATAACAAATAATATACGCTCTTTCTAATGGTAATACTTTTATTGGTGATATCTATGAAGGAAACATGTATAAACATAAAATTATATCAAAAAATGTAAAAATCATCCGGGTTTAGACGGTTTTACGGTAGAACGAATAGTTTCGAATCGTTACATAAAAAAATCCAACCGTTCCAGAAAAAACAACAGAGTATTGCAGTTTCGTTTTTTAAATGTTTTTCACTGAACTTGGAATCGAACTCATAGCCTTCAGTTTACAAGCCGCGAGTCATGCCATCAAACTACGTTTCCTCGTTTAGCTAGCAGCCGTACGCAATGTAAGGGATGTCCTACATTGCAGTGCCGCTCTCGATATACTCCTGGTTCGCTCTCAGTTCAATAAAATATTCTTACACAAGAAATAATAATTGTGCTCAACAATAGCGTGTAAATATGTGTAATACAGATAATGTGTGGGAAAAGCTTTTACTGAACCGAAAGCGGACCGAGAGCGTATCGAGAGCGATACTATCGTGTGAAACGGTCCTAAATAATTACAAAGATACGAACAACGATACAACAAATTTTCTTGTGAACGTACGTTCGAGCAAAAATTGTATTTAAAGAAAAAAAATTTCCGTGACAAAAATGATCCAATGATTCACAATGGATAAAAATTTGCTTGTCTCATCGTGTACGTGTTGTACACTTCATTATTCCATATCATCTCGTCTCGTGGTCAACAAAAAGGTGAACCCATAACGAATATCGGAATATCGTTAATTAGTCTATTATTTTGATTTGTAATCTAATCACGATCAACTGAACTTGCATTATGTAGTATCGGGATCTAACGCTGGTGTGGTGTTGTCGTCTAATTTATTCAACATTCTCACCCATCACATGCACTGTCCACTGTCCATTCGTCCGTCCGTCTGTTTGTGTGCTTGCTATACATGATAATGTCATTATTGGGAATTGAGAGCTGGCTCTACATATACATATAGCCCGAGAGCCGCCCGCCGTATGTAAAACCTATGTACAAGATATATGACCGGTTTTTTTTTGTGAGTAAGTAGTACTACCCCAAACCTAAAGGGAGCCCCCTGTAGAATTGTCATATTTTTCCCGCATGATAAAAATCTGATGTCACTTCCGGTTTTGGTTTTGTTATGTCATCAAAAACATTGATGGTATTTACACGAAAAAAAAGGTTTCGAGGTGCAAAATAAAAATATCAGAGGCTGCCAAGCCTTAGTAATTCGCAACACTGAGGCTGCCTTCATTTAAAGTTTTTTTTTTTTTTCAGTGAAGGCAGCCTAACTGTTGCGAATTACTAAGGCTTGGCAGCCTTAGATATTTTTATTTTGCACCTCGAAACCTTCATTTTGGTGTAATGTATTTGATGATATGACAAAACCATAACCGGAAGTGACGTCAGATTTTTTCATGTGGGTAAAATTTGGCAATTCTAAAGGAGGCACCCTTTAGGTCTGGGGTAGTACTATTTATTCACAAAAAATCGTGCATGTATCTTATACAGTATAGGTTTTGCATACGGTGGGCTCTCGGACTATACCACATCATATGAGCTAGCATAACGTATCTCCGTATGTGTGTCTGTATTAAATTTGTTTAGTAATAAATCGTTAAGATATAATAATTAACAAACTATTGAATTTTACCGATTGTGTATGACAAATATCTTGGCACATGAAGACATAATGTGGAGTGTTAAAGCGGTTTCTATAGTCTAGAAATTTCAAACAATCATTTTTCTCCTTTTTTGTGTATATTCGTAAAGTTTAGAAAAGGAAATTTTAAAACTGATGATGAAATTTTTAGAAATTGTATCGTTTGGTTCTTAAATTTTGCAAAAAACCATATATATATATATATATACAAATTTTAGTGAACCTCATCTTCGGTTTCTCGAGGCCTCCAAACAAATTTCTGCCATAGTCCCGAGCACCCGCTGTAATAAATGTACTTCCATAAAGGAAATTCACTTAAAAATAATTTATCGTTGAATTTTTATTGGGGTCGAAGGAGAGTTTTTTTAGAAACGTTTTTGTAGGTCTCCTGACTGCGATAAAATTTTAAAAATAACTTGTTTTTCAATTTACTTTTTATCACGGCAGTCGTACTTTTAAAACTTAAGTAGCAGAAAATCGCTTCTCAAGACCCCCTAGAGTAGAATACCCCCTTAACGTTATAATCACCTTTTTTAGGTAAAATCGAATAATATTAAGGCACCGTCAATAAAATATTTGACGTGTGCTATAGTATTCATTTATTCTGATTTTGAGTGTACATTAAACTCATAACTCGTAACTGCAACAATGTACATATTAGGCCCGTATTGAGCCCGCTTGCTATACGATTCGTCTATCATGTAAATAGATAATATACTGTGTATGATGTATCAATGGACCAACGCAACATAGCGTACAAAAAGATGGCTATTAATTGACCTCTATCAGAGAGTTTGAATAGGTTGTTTACGGGGCTGGCTGGCTAGCAGCTACATTAGCAACAATAGACATAGCTATATGTAGCTATACATAGCTAGCCAGGTAGGTAGGTTAGCTACATTATATTATGTTGGCTACATTTGACCCAGCTAGTGGCTTGCCTAAGCATCTCTATTTATAAACACAAAAGGTTATAAGAATGTGCGTATGTACTTTATACTACTCCTTTCACTATTAGCAAGAGTCTAATGATGGTGGATTAGGTTGTAATTCATGGTTTACACTTTAGGTGAGTGTCATGTGTTGCAATTATTTTTGGGGAATGATTTTGGGTAATCATAGACATTGCAGGTTCGGTTGCACAAACAGAATCGATATTAGATTTCTAACTATAAATTAAGATATATACGATAATTTTAGAATCTGTTTATTTGTTACCAGCGAAAAGTAGTACTACGTTGCTCGGCAACTAGAGTCTTCGGTAAATACACATTTTGTGCCCTCTTCACAGAGTGCAAAAGCCTACTTTCCACTAAAATTGCAGAAAAACAAATGAGCGATGTAGTTAAAGCATCCTTTTTTATGTGGTGAATAGAGGCGGCATAAAAAAAATCGCACAAAAAATATTAAAGAGAATTCGTAAATAACTATAAAAAGTTTATTTCGTTACAGATTGTAAAAAACTTTTTTATGCGGTTAATCAGGACCGCATAAAAAAGATTCCTAGAAAATACATAACTTAAAACACTTACAACCTTATGATTTCCCTAGATGTTGCTTTTCTAAACAAGGTGAAGATATTTAATTATTTTAATTTTTATAATATTATAAAAATTGCAATACATACACGTGTAACGAAATTGAATGATGTAATAATTTATATTCTAAGAATATAAATTATTACATCATTCTGTATGTACTGATAAAATGTTAAAACAGTCTGAATGTACTGATAAAATTTTAAAACAGTCAATAACTAATCTTAACGCAAATTAATGTTCAAATTTCTTACTTTTTTTTACTGGAAAAGAATGGAAAGTATTCCTCATGATACACGTTGACGGGCCTGGGCATTTAGAAAATTAAAAACATGCATAAAAAAGACTGCATAAAAAGTGTTTTTACGTATACTGTATAAACAATACACAAAGGCAATTGCTATAATCACTTCAGACACGTAATTTAAGGGGGGAATAAATATCACATTGAAGCTCAATGTTTCTTAAACCGAATTACATATAAGGAATGAATAATGGTTAAGGAACCCTCAGATATCTTTTAAACGACTTCACAACGATAGTTTACTCTGTGGGGTATGGAATACGTGGGAAAAAATTTTCATCCTGCTTTTTTATAAGTAAGGAAAATTATATTTTATAATCTTGGGAAAATTAGGGATGATTTTTAATCATTTTTTAATAACCTGAAGATACGTTAAGTTATGCTTTTGATAACTCGTAGAGAAAATAATTAAGTTTTTACATTTGATCCTTTTCCTAAACTAAACTTCACGTTAGAAGACTAGTTTGTTTTTCCAGTTTTATTTGGACGTGATAACGAAAGTTTTTGTTCTTGAATATGTTATTCTTTATTAAAACTTAGGAGAGATTTTTTTGCCTTTTTTAAAAATTGCGAGATATCGACTACATTTCCAAACAAATTCTGATAGTAAAGAAAATAAATTTGTTTCAAACTAATAAATTTTTTCCAGCAAATTGACAGGTGAGTATTTAATTCATCTAACGAATAGTCCGGAAGTTCCCATTGAACATTTAGCCAATGTTATCAATATTATAAAACCGCGATCATCAATTTCTGCTCAATAAATTTAATAAACCAATTTTTTTGATTAACCACACATTACAAGTGATGAAATATTAAGCAATACATATTTTGGCCATTTTATTTATTTATTTTTTGTTCAATATGGCCGACCACTCAGAAAATAATTCATCAATCAATTGTTTGTTAAATTTTTTTTCTTCTAGTTACAGCGCAAGCAAGTTAAAGGTTACAGTTTGAATAAATTTTTTCCAATTAGGTTAACCGACAGATTTTTTTTCGTCATGTAATTAACATATCTCTTAATATAATACGATTAATCACTCACATCATCAAAACATAAAAAATTGGTAGACAAAATGAAAATAAATTGAAGCGTGGTGTGTTTATTGTCTTGTATGAAAATACATAACAAGAATCGATAAATAACCTAACATTTATTACATAAAAAAGTTATAAATTAATATAATAGTTTTCTGAGTAATCGGCCCAGTAGCAGTTGTTGAAGGTCTGTGCCAGTACACATTGGAATACGCATTTCGAGTGAATACAGTGTTTTAAAATCAAATTAAATTTAATTAAGAATTGTAGTTCGATATTTAGTGTGTGGGAATCTTTTGATCTACTATTAGGTTTCCCAAAAGTTTTGTTTTTATTAAGGATATGAGTTGCAGTGATAAAATTGAGTCCCGACAATGAACGAACCATACAAGTATAAAAATATATGCCATAATGATATATTTGCCATTGGAATCAAAAGAACGGATTTTAAAAAATTTAGTTTTTGAAAATTGTTTACTAATTTGATCCATTAAGCTTTTGAAATGTGGAAATGTTCATAAACTTTTCGTTATTACATAATTTTACTAATATCGAAATACGTAAAAAAAATATATTTATTGGTACATTATTAGAAATTTAGACTGAATAGAAAGTTCAAAATGTTTACTATTTTTTTAAAATTTTTACGAAGTGAACATGTAATACAACAGAAAGGACAAATTTAATGATCAGCTAAATACAAATTTTTCAGTAACTATTGCAATTATTTTTATGTTTTTACACATGCTCCTGAATCATGTTGTGCATTACCTCAAACTTCACTTAAAATGTATACTTTTCAGCACATTTTTAAATAACATTACTTAAAATAACAATCGTTCCGAACTAAGGTTAGCACAGCAATATATCTTTGTTCTCCCTGCAAATATATCTTGGAGGTCGAGGGTATATTACCTATAAAATATTCTTAAACACGGTTTAATTGTAGATTTTACCACGGACTCTTAATATAGAAACAATATACTGCTTTTTTCTATTCCTGTTGAAGAACACACATTATTCAATGGGTTTGCGATTGTCTTGTGAATAATGTATGTATCAAGTTTTAATTTAATATATGTTGCGTAGTAACGTTCAAGTAAACAAAGTAGTTTATATTTTGTTTTGATCGTTTTATACATATTAATACCAACATTTAATGAAATTAGAAATTGATTAAAAATTAGAATTAAAATTTTATATACAATTTTATTTAAATAAAAAAGGAAAAACGTCGTAGAAAAAATATCGTATTCTACTCGCTTGCAATGGCTATTACTAGCTCGTTGAATAATATACTATTAGTCGAAATTCAATACTGATATGAACGAGTTAAAACTTATAATGTAACTTCTTTATTATCTAATTTAAGTTGTTTAAAAATATTCGGATAAATTGAAAAAAAGTATCAGTTACTTTAAACATTTTCCAACTATTGATTAGATTCACAATAGCTAAAATTATATGCATCGTTTAATAAAGTCCTAATGAGTTTATAATTGGTATTACGGGGTCTGCTCCGATCTATTTCGAACGCATAATCTCTGCCGGTTTGTATCATTCACATTGGAAATGTGCATATTTCTATATTGGAAATGTGCATATTTCTATAACTATACTGGTGTTGTGTGCATGGTTCGAACGAGAATTATCAATTACGGTAATAAATTCTTTGTGGCAGAAAATGGCTATATTCGCTAATCATTTGTGTATGCTATATACTTAAAAATTGATGTTAAAATTCTATCTATAGCGCTAGGCGCATACACAGGCGATAGTACAGTACTTTTATAATTGATTTCCCGAGAAATAACCCAGTACGCGTACGGCGTGAACTGTTAAGTGTTTTTTAAACATGGTGAGTGAGTCGTCGTTACTTTTTACAAACAAATATTTTCTTTTTAATGGATACTAAATTATATTGTAATTAAAAAGTAACAGCTAGCTACATCTTCTTCTGATAATTATTTGAACTATTATGGTTTAGATCCGTTGTTCTTTCGGTAAACAAGTTTCCTGGAATATATCCTATAGTGGTTTTTTGCAAATGGGTCGCGCAGATGTTTCATGAAAATTTTTTAAATGTTTTTAGATAATAGTTTTTGATGAATGTGTAATTGGTAATCGGGAATACTGTTATTTTTCAGTTTCTGAGTATTCTTTTATAGGATCAACAATTTTGGCATCACGACAGTTTCTTTATGGGTTCGTTGCCCCATCGCAGTTGCCAGGACCAAAACTAAGACTAGGCCTTTTTATTTATTTACCTATACTTTTGAATTTTTGATGAGTCATTTTTCAGATTTAGCCGTATTAATATTGCTGAAAAAAGAAAAATGAAATTATGGCCAAGATAAAATTGACTTGCTAATGCTAAATGTGGGTTGTCATCGTATTAGGTGGTCTACTCGCAATTGGCCATTTTTTAACAGTCAGTATCGGTGTTTTTGTAATTTAACTCTTTTAGTACCGCTGTATATTCCAATATTTTAGAAAAAAATTTAATATCTCTATAAGTATAATTACAAGCTTGGTACGTTCTGCTTAATGTATTTACAATATGACCGCTCTTTACTATACAGCCTCCAGTTACCGATATAGGACAATGCACACTCTTCAGTTGAATTTTTTCTAAAAATTAGTATGACGAGCTGAGCTCGTCATTTATCTTAAAGGGGTTAATAAAGAGTGCCGTTTTTGAAAAAACTATTATTGAATTTTTTTGTAACTCACACTGAAAGTAAGAGCTTTGGAGTTTAGATAATCATATTATTAACAAATTAAAGGCTAATTTAATATTAAATAAAAACAATAAATATTTTATCTCGAGAATTGTGAAAAATTCTAGCCAGTGAGTATGAAATTCTGACTTAAAGCGTGTCTGAAAACTTACCGAATTTTAAATTTTGTTTGAAGATGCATTTTTTTTGACAAAAGTGACGAAAAAATCTCCATTATTGCTTTTTTAGCGAAGAAGAAGTGAAGAATGAGAAAGGATTGTTAATTTATTTTTTCATATTCTTTTGCTTTATTTTCTAATTTGATAATTTTTTATCACAAGGTTTACTATTTAAATATAACAAAAATTAAATAATTCTCAGCTGGTAATTTTTCACTACAAAAAAATCTGTAAATGAATTTTCTGTTTTTACAAAAAACTACGTATTTTAATTAAATATTTTCGCTATTTCATTTTTATTTATTTTTTTCGAAAAAAAAAAATTAATTAAAAAAAACTACCACGTTTATACAAAATGGCGACGCGAGTATATTCTGTCCTGCATGTGTATTCTCTGTAATTAAATATTGTTTACATTAAACATTTGTAGGGTAAATGGTATAGTTATTGGACACTTAAGAAAAATTTTCAAAACAAAGTACAGAAAAAGTACGTGTTGTAACTTTATTTTTAACGAAAAAATTCATAAATAAAGACCTGTCTGTTTTAATTTACCATATAAAACTTCCATATTACATATTGGTAAGTCTCTGAAAAAAAAATATTAAAGTTGGTCGTGTAGAAAAATACCCTTATATTGGACAAAAATTTCATTTATTAATTTCTGGCGTATTTCCACAATCCACAAGTTCTGTAGATACTAGAAGGTTCTGTTTAACTAAAAAATCAGGAAGTTTGCCTTACTAGTCTATAAGCCTTATAATCTTCAAAAGAGAGTGTCTTATCCAATAACTGTCAACGTCCAATAACTGTACCGTTTACCCTATGTTATTTTTTTTTTTCAAAACCATAGGTGAGAGAATATTATGTATGCAAAATGCCTTTGAATACTCTTGAATTATATGTCTGTATCTATCTGGTATTTTTTCCATATTTCTTATAATTACATAAAGATAATTCTTCGTTATTTACACTTGTGAGTCAATATATGTAATTTATAGTCAGAGGTAAAATGAAGCCGGTTGAAAAAAGTACTGGAATAGACTTAGTAAATATAAAATATACCACCAAGTTTTTGACATATAGTTTCCTCTCTCTTCAATTTTTACAGTAATTTTATGCAAAATTTGAATGAAATCATTCGGATGGGAAGTACATAAGATTTGTGCACGCGCAGTAGCAGATCCGCATTCAATTATGAAGAGTGCTTTAAACTCTCGCGTTGAAAAGACGTCTCAGTGTTACTTTCGAAGTATTACTAGCCTCAACAAGATTCTTGATGTTGAGACCAGAGCTATGGTGATGATTGTTCTGAGAAAGGTAACAATACAATAATCGTCCAATCCGAATGAATTCGAATATGATTTCTGTAAACACTTGCGGAAGACATACTCGTGAGAAACCGATTTTTTTTAGCGAATTTCGAAAACTCGAAATTCAGCTATTACAATAGGTGTCATGACGCAATCTGAGTCCGGGACTATGGCAGAAATCTGTTTTGAGGTCCCTAGAATACGAAAATGATATTCACTAAAATTTATATATATATATATATATATATATATATATATATATATATATATATAAGTTATGAACTACAATATAGCCATTTAACAATATCCTCACATTACACTAAATTCAACATTAGCATACGTGACAAACAACAAGTATAATTTCAAGTGAAAGGAAAGTCCAACTTCTGACCTATATTCATTAAGTATATCCGCAGGACACACGACCAATGTCATTCCAGAAAGTAACAGGAAATTCAACCGTATATAAGTCACGATACAAAAGGGCCAAACAGCAGTTGCTCACCATCCGTCTTACCGAAGTCAACTACATACCAGATGGTTAACTTGAATACCGCGGCGGTGATAAAGTAAATTATTTTATTTCAAATTATATTGTAAAAAATTGTATTCTTGTAAAAATTTGTATTTTGTGAAATAAAATTCTTTTTTTAAACATAAACTTCTGCCGAGTTTATATTTGGCGCAGCCGGTAGGATAGTGCAGGAAAATTTCGTAAACCTCCACTATCTAAGCGCTCATCGTAAAGTTAACGCGACAGTTAAACTACGAGTGTCTTTTAAGACTTTGGAGCCGAACCTACAAACCAAACAAATAAAATATACAACTCGACTGGAACACCAACAGTGGTTTGGAGCAACATATTCCCGGACAACGACATTCTCGACGGCTTATCGAGAAGTAGTGGCGATACATCAATTCACGACGGTTTATCGTGAAGAAGGTCGACTTCGCTCAGTCAACGTCTAGAACTGCACGTACGCTGGTTCAACTGGATATGTGGAAATCATCAGTTCTATTGTTGTAAGTCTTTACTTTCCTATATTATTGCATGATTTCCGATGCCTAAACCTTACCCCACTGCTAAAAGTATTAAATTCCTGAAGAAAAACGACGGTTTATCGTTTAATTCAGATTCAAATACATCAAGTAGTTGTGACTTCGCTAATAATATTGAAATTATTAATAATATTGAATCAAACAATTTAAGTGAAAAATTAGAAAATATGGCACAACCTAGACTAGTATCTATCGATCAATCAGCTAACGCAGTAGAAACTTTATTAAAAAACTTTCAAATCCCTGATATTATTAAAACAATTATTCCTTATGACGGCAATAGAAGTAATTTGTTTAATTTTATCGATAGCGTTGATATGGCTGTTGGTCTATTATTTAGTTTAGTTGACGATAATTTAAAAAACCTTTATAGTAACGAAATTAGAAAAAAAATAATAGGTCCAGCAAATGACGTACTAAATCAGTATGGTAGAGTGAGAAATTGGGATAGCATCAAAGAAATTTTAATAGGGCATTATGCAGATAAGAGAGATGAATATAGTTTGGCTCGGGATTTATACTCGCTAACTCAAGGAAATCAATCGGTTGAATTATTCTTTAGTAGAGTTAATGAAGTATTAGCCCAACTTATAAATAATATTTCTCTAACGAATACTGACGAGACTGTTAAGAAAGTCAAAATAGAACTTTATAATCAAGCAGCACTAGATTGTTTTCTAACAGGACTTAATAGGAATATAGGAAACATTGTTCGTGCTTTCCAGCCTAAGACACTTGGAGAAGCATGGCAATGTGTACAGAGGGAATTAAACGTTTATTACAAACAAACTCAATACGGAAACGTTAGGCCGCAACCAGAAGACACTAACACACCACCGAAACAAATTATTCGTCACGTATACACACCTACACAACCACAAATTCCACATACACCAAGACAACATTTTAATACGAATATACAACCTGTTCAAAACGTATTCGGAAACCATCCTTGTTTAGAATATGTACCCCAAAATCAAAGAGTTTACAATAATTTTAATCAAAATCGACCTCAACAAAATTACCATACAATACAGCAAAGTCCAGTCCGTCCGCAACAACAAACACAACCTAATAGGTTTACCCCCGAACCTATGGATACAACGTCAGGTAATACTAGACGAATCAATAATAATAACCATCCATTTAGACAAACGGAACCACCCAGGGTAATTTCAAAAGAATTGTTCAAACAGAAATACTATTACGAACCAACAGAAACAGAAATAGAATCAACAAATCCGTTAGAATATCAATTCAACGAAGAACCCAAATCAGTGGAATTCGACCAAACTGACCTAAACAACATAAACTACGAATCTGCCGGATACGTAGAATTAAATTTACAACAGACCAAGAACGGGACGTTACCATACATAATAATAAAAAACGGACCACAGAGACTAAAATTCTTAATAGATACAGGAGCTGACAATAATTTTATAGACCCAAAGCATGTTGAAAATCTAACTTTAATCCCGACAGACGTAGAAGTAAAAACGGCACTCAAAACACACAAAATTAATAATAAAATACGCATCTCATACTTAAACGAATTAGATAACACAGAGCCATTAGAATTTCTCGTATTTAAATTTCATTATTATTTCGATGGCATCATAGGAAACCAAACATTGAGACAATTGAAAACAAAAATAAATTACAATAATCATACAATACAATTCGGGCGAGCTATTAACCGACTATATTACAAATCGTGCATGACACCGATAGTTTTTACATTAGAATCACAGAAACAAAACATGATTGAAGTATCCACTTTAATAAAAAATGGAGACATACTGACCCCTACTATTAAACTAAATCCCCAAGTAAAAACTGCTAATAGAATACACACTGCACATAAAAAACAAAAACAAACGTTAGCCAAAAACAACAATAAACGAAACGATCCACCACAACTAAACATAGGAGACACAGTTTATGTTAAAAATATACAACGTAACACGAAATTATTACCTCCGTACAATGCAAAAAAAGTAACTGACGACAATAAATTAACCTTTAAAACAAAGAATTACAAATATCACAAAGCCAAAATAAAACCTAAAAGAAAGTAATGTTGTTACAGGTTCTTAACAATGACGAACGCGCAAAGAATAGAATACCACGACATATCGCACACAAAAGGACTTATCGCACTTAATTTAGGTACAACTAGAGTAGTTTCCCATTATAATAATCTAATACATATAATTAACATAACTAACATTAGAGACACATTAGGGTACTTAAGAGATAACATTTATAATACTAGTCTTAACGCAACATTATTTTACAATACGAAAAATCTAAAGGATTTATACAACAAAATAGAGCGAAACTTAGAAAACTTAGAACCGAGGACAATTAGAAGTAAAAGAGGTTTGATAAACGCATTAGGGACCGTAATAAAAGCAATATCTGGCAATATGGACAACAACGACGCGATAGAAATCAACAAACAAATAGAAACCCTCAAAGATAATAGTTTGTTACTAAAGGACAGAATAGACCAACAACACAGATTAAACACACAGATGATCGAGCGATTTAATAACATCACGGATTTTATAAATACTGAACAAGCTAAACTTAAAATTTTAGCCAATGCTATGAAAACATATCCCCAAATAGAACAACAACTGTTTCAGTCACAATACTATTTTTCCTTACAATCACAACTTCAATACTTAAACCAGCACGTTAACGACATTATATTATCGATAGAACTAGCTAAGTTAAATGTGATATCTAGGCATATCCTTACAAAGAATGAATTAAAATTAGTTTATGAAAATTTGAAAAGTAGTATCAACATTATTAGTGATGAACACTTGTATGAACTACTCAACCTAAAAGCCTACTACAACGGAACCAATATCATATTCGCTGTAATGATTCCACAGTTCAGGAATAATATTTTTAACACTATCAAAATAAGACCCATCCCTGAAAACCATCAAATTATAAAACCAAAAACCAATATAATCCTGCATAACAAAACCCATTACCAATTCCTAGAAAAGACTTGCAATAAGATAGAACAGGATTTTATCTGCCCACCTGTAATATTAACACCAAAGGAAGCTAACCGATGCGAAATAAAGATATTGGAAAATAAACCAGCACAATGTACGCTACATCGCACAATAGGAGAAGAATTCATAGAAGAAATAGAAGACAACCACATAATCGTCATAACTAATCATTCAATCGACATCACGAACAACTGCGGAAAGAACATTACCAACTTCATTGGAAAACTACATATCATCGTAGACCAATGTCATGTAACGATCAACCAAATAACTTATGGGACTCTAGACAATACCATCAACAACATAGTTTTGGAACAAATATTATATAACACTGTTAATATTACTGACATTTCTAAAGATATAAACTTAGATCTGTTACAGCTGAAACATCTAGAAAATACGGATACCATTCAATTTATCAAATATCAACATTACACCCACATGACCGTCACAGTCATCACCATTGGAATCTTAATAGTAATCGGTACGAGTTACGTTACATGCAGAAGATGCAAGAGAGCAAAAACAACACAAGAATCAGTCCAATACATGATGGCACCTACGGCACCACCAATCGACAGGTCGTCAGTCGTTCAATTCCCCTTCAAAATTGAACTTCCATCTTAGGGAGGGAAGAGTTATGAACTACAATATAGCCATTTAACAATATCCTCACATTACACTAAATTCAACATTAGCATACGTGACAAACAACAAGTATAATTTCAAGTGAAAGGAAAGTCCAACTTCTGACCTATATTCATTAAGTATATCCGCAGGACACACGACCAATGTCATTCCAGAAAGTAACAGGAAATTCAACCGTATATAAGTCACGATACAAAAGGGCCAAACAGCAGTTGCTCACCATCCGTCTTACCGAAGTCAACTACATACCAGATGGTTAACTTGAATACCGCGGCGGTGATAAAGTAAATTATTTTATTTCAAATTATATTGTAAAAAATTGTATTCTTGTAAAAATTTGTATTTTGTGAAATAAAATTCTTTTTTTAAACATAAACTTCTGCCGAGTTTATATTTTATATATATATATATATATATATATATATATATATATATATATATATATATATATATATATATATTTATGTGTTCCCACGATAACTCTCGAACGAAACGTCTAACGCTTCTGAAATTTTGTGTGCGGACTGGATTCTGAATTGGCTTGGCTAAGTTCGTTAGCCAGACACGTCGGATGCCCAGAAGTAGGTTTTCTGGCCATTTTTTATCATTCGATCCTATCATAAGGCAGTTCAATTTTTACATCGTTGAAAAGGAAAAAAAAAATTATGAAGAAAATATTCTTATAATTTTCTTTCTATTTTAAGTATTTTTCGAGAAAATGTAAATTTTCACTTTTATTCTTTCTTTGTTAGTCTAATAAGTAATTTATATTTATATCTCAGTTCTTTATTAAGTATAAAAATATTTCACTTTTTTATTAAAGAATTTTGTGAGAACAAGTGAAAACTATTCACATATATGTGATATAACACACATACATGTATAGAGTTTTGTTTCTCATTTATTGCATTATAATTAGCATGGTTCTATCCCATGTTAAAAAATGTAAATTAAACAGATTTTCTAAGCTAATGTAATGAAGAATTTTTTTTTTTTTTTTTATTGAATTTTTAAGTAAACAAGAAATTGAAGATTATGTTATGATATAAATATTAAATATGAAACAAAACAAAATATGTGTACAATGTACATATGTATGTACGGAAAAATATTTTGAATTGATTTTGAAAATTTTTCCACTAATAATTAATAATGTTAAAAAATTAAACCATTTCAAATGGATTTAAGGAATTTTATGTGAGGTCAAGGTTTTCGGGACCTAAAAAGGCCAGAAATTAATTAACCAATCGATTTTAAAAATTTTTTCACAGTTAGTAAGTTAAAGTATTTGAATTAATTAATTAAATGATGTCCGCAAGAAGCGTACGGACTGCCATAAGTTATATGAGATCCTTAGAACCCTTTTCTTACTGTTAGAGTACTAGACTTGTATGAGTTTCGCCAGGATTTACTGATCCCATAATTGTAAAAAATAAACTAAACGACCAATTTTAAAAATTTCTTCACTGTTACAGAGCTAAACTATTTTAGATAGATTTAGAATACATTATGTAAGGTCCGCCAGGGTCCACAGGACCCAAAAGTGTCAAAAATAAACTAACTGACCGATTTTGAAAATTTTTTCACTGTTACAGAGCTAAACTATTTTAGATAAATATCGATTACGTTATGTAAGGTCCGCCTCGGTCCATAGGACCCAAAAGTGTCAAAAATAAACTGCTTGATCGATTTTGAAAATTTTTTCACTGTTACAGAGCTAAACTGTTTTAGATAAATATAGATTCCGTTATGTAAGGTCTGCCAGAGTCCATAGGATCCAGAAGTGTCAAAAATAAACTAACTGACCGATTTTGAAAATTTTTTCACTGTTACAGAGCTAAACTATTTTAGATAAATATAAATTACGTTATGTAAGGTCCACCAAGGTCCAAAGAACCCAAAAGTGTCAAAAATAAACTAACTGACCGATTTTGAAAATTTTTTCACTGTTACAGAGCTAAACTATTTTAGATAAATATAGATTACGTTATGTAAGGTCTGCCAGGGTCTATGGGATCCAAAAGTGTCAAAAATAAACTAACCGACCGATTTTGAAAATTTTTTCACTGTTACAGAGCTAAACTATTTTAGATAAATATAGATTACGTTATGTAAGGTCTGCCAGGGTCCATGGGTCCAAAAGTGTCAAAAATAAACTAACCGACCGATTTTGAAAATTTTTTCACTGTTGGGGAACTAACTATTTTAGATAGACATACATTACGTTATTTAGGGTCCGCCAGGGTCCATGGGACCCAAAAGTGGTAAAAATAAACTAACCGACCGATTTTGAAAATTTTTTCACTCTTACAGAGCTAAACTATTTTAGATAAATATAGATTACGTTATGTAAAGTCTGCCAGGGTCCATCGGATCCAAAAGCGTCAAAAATAAACTAGCCGACCGATTTTGAAAATTTTTTCACTGTTGGGGAGCTAAGCTATTTTAGATACATATAGATTACGTTATGTAAGGTCTGAAGTGTCAGTAGGACCTAAAAGTGTCAAAAATAAAATAACTGACCGATTTTGAAACCTTTTTAGTATTACCAAGGTAAACTATTTTAGATAGGTACAGGTTGTGTTATCTGAGATCCACAACTGTCCTGCGGATGCAAATGCGGCGTAGAATGCTACACAACGGGTTTTGAATATATATATATATATATATATATATATATATATATATATATATATATATATATATATATATATATATATATATATATATTACATAAAGTCCGCCTAGAATATACGGTCGAGCTGATTTTTTAATGAGGTCCACCGGGATCTTGCAGATCCGAAAACGCCAGTAATAAGCTATCGAACCGATGCTAAAAAATTTCTCACTGCTAGAGAACTAAATTATTTTAGATGGATACAACTATGCTGCACAAAATTCGTTCGGGTTCTTGGGTCCCCAAAAATACCAAAACTAATTACCCAACCCATTTTAAAAATTCTTTTACTCTTAGAAAGCTAAACTATTTTAAATAGGTACAGGTCTTAGATGAGATCCGCCAGTGCCCAAGATTTGGAAATTCGCTATGTTATGCAGATGCTGCGACAGGGGTATTTTAAATTGTTGTGCCGAGACTATTTGCTTCATTTTGTACCTAATTTAATGCTTCTTTTTATTAAAAAATGATTTTTTCTACTCCTACTATTAAAAGTAATATTTTGTGCACGGCTAACTATATGTAAAAATTAACAATTGCCCACACAATGCGGAAAAGAGCGTGCGAAATAATTTCTCACGGCTTAATATAATAAGAAAGTTGGCTGTGTCCTTGATTGAATATATATCTTCCATATAAATAATATTAAAAATATACATAAGTAAGTTGATTATTTATTATTGTTTCCATCGTTTCAAAGTATGCTTTTGCAAGAATTCGAACATCTTACCATTGACATTATAAATTTAAAAAATTTTTATTACTTATTTAAATTTCATTTTAATCATTTGTGTTAAATTCTACGAGGAAAAAATATACTCGTAGAAAAAGTATAGTGTAAAATACGTGGGAATAGCTTATTTCTCACTCATATGAATTGTTGCACTTGCCCTGCGGTCTCGCGCAACAAACTCATATTCGTAAGAAATAAGCCTCTTTTCCCACTTATTGTACAATATACTATTTTTTTAATATCACATCGCCCTCTAATGATCGTAGAGATTTATAGAAAAAAAAAAAAATTGTGAGAGTTGAGACTCGCTTTAATAACTAGATATAAAATGATCACACAGCTAATTTATATGTATAACAGAACTGTCAGGACCTTGTAGCATGATCTCTCATTCCCTCAAGCGCACACTTCGTCTCACTTCCTTCCGAGTTAGATTGAAGCTAAGCGGTTAGGGCGCGTAACGTTACCAAATCTGGGTTTGCTCTAACCCCAAGCGCTCGTATAGATATTTACACATTAATAAGTCAAAAAAAAAAAAAAGTTTAGATAATTTAATGGTAGAAAAAGATAGGAGTAACCATTTGAATTTCTTAGGCGATCTTTTCTTTTATCTAATAAGTGACAAAATATATTTTTTTGCAATTCTGAATTAAAAAGTCAACTTTACAGTTGTCTGTGATAGTGTCAGAATGGTACATTTTTTATATGTTGCCAGTGGCGTAATTATAACGAAGTAAGTGGAGCAGTTGGTTCAGGGCGCAACAAAGTTCTGCAAATCATGTGACAAAAACAACTATATTTTGCAACTTGTTGCATAAATAAAGATTAAAGAAATTTTTACTTATTAAAGATATTTTAAGTCAGTTGTTTTTTCAAAAACAGAACATACTTATCAATTCATGTATATCTTGGTACATATATTATACAGATTTAGCCTTCATTCATAAACAAAACAATACTAATAATTTAACACAGTAACCAGGATAGAAATAATTATAAGACTATTACAGGCCCCAAAAAATTTAAAAGTGTACCATTTCGACATTGAATTTTGCGATATAGTTGGTGTCAATGGTCACACCTCACAAATACAGCGACCCTGTAATTGCTATAATTGAATATGATATACACATTTTCCATCTATTAAATGGTCTGAGAATAATATTACTCGGCTGCTACCACATCACGGACTGTAATTACTTACCTTTCGTGACCTTGTGTTACATAGTTGTGTGCGCGGTAATACAATCAGCACGTATTACCAACTTGTACTGTGCCATTAGTTGTATTAGCAGTGATGGGCCAGTGTGATTAAATAATCGACCAGAGGACCTGCATGCAATGGTCACTATGCATCCGGTATTAAAATATACAGGGGGTTAAAATTTAAACTTAGTAGTTTATTTTTTAATGTATATATTATTCTAGAATGATCGTTACTAGAAGAATCCAGAAATATTTAAAAGTATTTCTTTCTAATATTGTCCATTCTGATTCGACAATCTTTTTAAATAGTGAAATTATTAAGTTGTGTACTATGAAATGTCGGATTTTTTATTAGCCGTCCATGTAGCTGTGATGATAATTATTTATAAATTTTATTTTTAAAATCGTTAATTTTTAAACAACGATTTAAATGAATAAAAAGGCGCCATTATCTCAAAATGATGTCACAATTTGTAAACAAATATACATAATATGTCGATTCTAACAATTTTCATTTACAAAGCGAAATTATTATGTTTTATTTTTATTAATATTTCTGTTAGCTTGAATAGACCGTAATAATAATAACAATTAATTCGAAAAAGCAAGGTATTTAGAATATTTTTTTTTAATTCCAGTTAGGTATCGTATTCAACCAGAGTATTTCTATGTTTAGTCGAATTAATTTATTTTCAACTTTGTCTAATTAATTTTTATTGATGAAATCACTGCCACCTGCTGAATGAGAAGTGAGGCATCAGTGCCACCCTTTCGAAACCATCGCAAATATAAATAATTTAAAGTTTTGTTACCTTAAGAAATATTTATATACTGACATAGATAACGTAGCAAATATGAGTATCCATGCTTCTACACCGATTTGCATATTATATTGGTAACTAATGATACAGTACCCGTACACGATGCTGGCATCACGACTAGTGCAACAGTATATCGCGACTTCTCTGTCCCAACCTTGTATATCAAAAACTACATGTTTTAGGACACACAAAAAACATATTAAATACTGTATTTATATATATATATATATATATATATATATATATATATATATATATATATATATATATATATATATATACACGGAGAGAAAAATCATATAATTTTTGTAGATAAAATTTCAGAAAAATTACCATGCTCTCTTATAATAAGTGCGCGATCGACAACCAAAATAAGAAATATGTGCTAGCATGGTAAAATTTAATGTGCTAACACAACTTGTATCACACTCTTATGCATATATGTTACAGTTTAATTCTTGTTGTCGTACTCTTTCATTTGCGTATCTGACCCGTAACCTTATGTTGCTTGGGCTGTACCTGTAAAAACTTCGAAGTTGCCCGATTTTTTCCGACCTTTGGTTCTTTATGATGCATACAAAAATGATTGCCAACAATATATTCTAATACTAAAGATAGTGAAGTAACAAAATGATGAATTAAACGGTGACATCCCCGTCCTATAAGACAGTGTAATGAATACTGCTTGCTGCTTGTAAGACAGTCTAATGAATCAAGGTGCTTGGTCCGACCCGTCCGACCAAGTTGGTCGTCCACACCTATGGTTGACTATGTGACTTGCTATGAGTGAGGTATATTTCAACAGCGTTCACAACACACACAACCTTTTTTCTCTTTTTTTCTTTCTACTATTAGCAGATAGCATTTCAAATATTATAATACAGCATGGTAATTTTTGTAAGAAAAACAATTAAAAAATATTTTTTTGTGGCAATGGAACTTTTTACTGTGCTGTTTTACAAATTTTACAGAGCTAATATTACGGAAAGAATATTCTATCCTTTAAATTTTCTATGATTAATTATAATTTTTATATTTTTACCGTACAAAATTGAATATGTTCGCCTTTTACACGTCGATTGTAGTGCTGAGCACAGTAATTTTCATATGAATTATCTCTCCGTGTAGGTAACCAACATTAAAGGGTGTAATGAGCATAAATCTTAAGTTCGTAGTGATGAAATTTAAATATATACGTTTTTTTTTTTGTGTGTCCAAAAATTGGGAGTTTTCAGATACAAGGTCGCGATATACGGATCCGTGTGTAGCAACGATGAACATTTTAATGGCTCATCTCTAGTACATTATTTAACCAAGCTGGTATATTTGTATACGCTGGAGCTAACTTTAGTCAGCTATAGTTTTGTTATATTATGTGTGTATAGACTAGCTAACTAACTATAGTTAAAATATTATGTACATTCATAGTTATATAAATAATTTGTATAGAATTCTATAGCTATTTATGTATCTGTCTGTATAAAAAACGTACATGTAACGTCTATGTTTGTATGTTTGTATGTATGTATTATAACGTATTGCTGCATACCTGTATTTCATTATTAACAAATAAAAACAATTTTGAAAATATTTTTAACCAATAATGAATACTATTTAATAATTATAATTATTTATTCACAAATAGCGATGGTAACTATTACAGTCGATTGAAAAACCGATAACCGAAATGTGGTTAATAATGAATTGCATTCAAATAACTGGAAGTTTAATCTGACTAATCTGGATATAATATGTGAATCTAAATCTGAGACTTATTATAGTAGTATAGACAAAGCATCACCTCAGTTTGTAGGATATCGACTGAAGCACCTAGCGAGGTGTGAATTGAAAAATCTAATGTGCTGTTTATTATTCAGTAAACAGACGCGTATTTATTATAAGGCATAAATTGTATACAACATACCAGTTTTAAGGATAAAACCAGTACCATTTCTTTTACCAAAATTTTGACGCACGCACTAAAAAATGTTAGGTACTACGGATACCGCGATCATTGCATTGATTACAGAGTAGTAGTTGGTTGTATTTTGAGGCTTCATTTATACATTAGTATAATAAGTCTATACACTATAGTGCTATATATGATATAATTTATAATATTATGTTCATTTGTCCATGAATAACATTACCTGGTAAATCTTTCAAGTTTTTTACATTTTAACAGGAGTCTTTGCTTTTTTCTTGGTCTCTTGTTGAATGCAAGACCAAGACATATTTTGCTTATCACTGGGCTTAGCTATCCGTTTGGTGAAAATTTTGCTAAGACCAATGGTTTTTTTTTTTTTTAATACAGATTTTTAATTCCTTAGTTTTTTTTTTTTAACACCTTACAATCCAAGCACATCACATTACGATCAGTGATCACACATACTGTGTGAGTTTTTCGAGAGCTGCCATTTTCATTACAACCAAACCGTTGATTTAATCGAAAAATTGTCTAAATAAGAGTTGTAGATATCGACGGGAGCAACCGATTGCTATAGTTAGGAGCTTTATAGCTCTTATGGTTTTCGAGCTATGATACAAACATATAGATTTTTAAATGGGACTATATATTAATTTTTCGATAAAACTGATCTAATGCATTAATTAACAACGTAAAAGAGCAAAAAAATTTTTTTTTTCCCAAGTTTAATTTTTTAATTTTTCTTTAATTTATCAGTTAGGCGGTAAAAATATGCATATGTACTTGAGGTTACTTCAACCGATAGTGTTTTTCTTGGTTACATTTCCATTACATCCAAGAAAAGAACATTTTCTAGTACCATTTCTAACATAAAAATTTGGTTGTAATAGAAATGGCAACTCTCAAAAAACTCACATGGTATATGTGATGCTACCGCGGACGGATATTAGCCGATAACATGGTTAACATACTCCTCAGTGCAGTGATGATTTATGTAAACGTTATAGACGAATAACAATACATAATGTAATAGGTACGATACGTAAAGTATTATAGATCACATCGCACCGTTCCGTTACTTATGATGCGCTTGGTGTACGCTTTATACGGAATTGTTGACGCGGTACAGCGCTGTGTCAACTGACTCCAGGGAAAGTTAATTGAGCAGACGCGCGGATTGTATAGCGTTAACTTGACCAAAACTCTACATGTAATTGAATGTTAATCAAGAATGAAAGAAGCTTGTATATCAACCAGATAAGAAAGCGTTGATTGATCAGCTCCATTGATTCTTTGTTTGAGCTCGCGTATCTGTTTTATGACTTCCAATGTTGAAGTATATTTAAATATAAAAGTAAATGACATCAGAATATGACACATGTATGCATTCATATTTATTACAATAATATATGTTGGTGTGATAGAACTATGCTCGTGTTTAAATTGCGTGTCTATCAATAAATGTTACACATCCACTTCGCAGCAAGACGCTAGACATCCTCAAGAAAATTACGACCCTGACTTTTTCTGCCGGCTATACCTATACCTAATATGTATATGTAAAATAACGACGTAGTGAAAAATGTTGCAATAATTATCGGAACAATATCCGTGACAGGTACTCTCACAACAGTAGACATTATGGAAGAATTATTTATTATGGAAACTTATTGAAAGAGCTTACACAAATATTAAGAAGCAGAGGAACAGTCAGGATTCCGCGGTGGAAGATTATGTACAGATAAAGTATCTTTTGCCTGACATAATTAGTTGAAATGAAAAAAACATCGGGACGCAATTTATATTCTCTCTAATGAAATACGTTACATTCATTAGTTTATTTTCTATATCAATAATTTCTCTTAACATACTACTAGGTCATCCGGAAAATTTGTGCCGTTTTTGGTGTAAATGACCATCCCGATTTTCTTCAAATGGCCGAAAACTGTGAATTATGAATGTCCAACATAAATTTAAAAAAAATGAATTTTTTTTTATTTTTGCTTCGGTCAATTGTTTGTGAATCGTTTGTGAATGTTTGTGACGCTGTTATTTTCATTTGTGACTAATTAGTTAATTAATTATTTAATTGTTAATTAAGAGTGTGTGAACAGCCAACCTTTTTTAAAATTTATTGCAATATTGACTTTCGGGCACTTAATCGATCGAAAATCGTTTGTGAATTCCAAATATACCATTAAAAACATTTGTGACAGCGTCTATTCGAATGAGGGTCAAAACTTGCCGCTAATTCTTGACAGTTTGCGTCGGGTTTCACTTTATTTGACGGATAAATTCATCGTTAATACACACAGGTCGACCGGAGGGAGCCTCATCTTCCAAAGAAAAATTACCCTTTTGAAATCGAGCAAATCACTTTCTACAAGTTGTGTCAGAAAGCGCATCATCACCATAAACACTACAAATATTTCCTGTTGCGTCAGCTGCATTAGTACCTTTTTTATGTCATCGAAGGATGACATATTAATATCGTTGTGTGAACATAGTGGGGGAAACATTATTATAGAGTTGTATATCCATATTGAATAATTATAGAGTTGTACATCCATATTGAATAAACGCAAGAGGGCTGTAGAGTTAACAACTATAGAGTTAACAAAAAATCATAAATTAACATTTTCACTGAGGTGACATTACTTAGTGCGTGTCAAAAACACACACTTAACGAATTTTTAAACTCGTATCACATGACATGATGTTCCTTGATGTCTCTAAGATTGCTCATCGTTACTTACAAAAAAAAAGTATTTAAACATTTTTTAAAGATGTATATATGATACATATTACAAGCAACACTATCGGCTTAACACCAACATATTGATGCATGTTGTGTCTGCGATTGCATACTTGAAATATGAATTCATCCGAGCGGCTCCGAAAATGGCACGAACTTTCTGGATGACCCAATATATGGCGTTTGTCATATTATTTACGTTAATTTATATTTTTAATCGTCAAGATCTAACAGAGAAATAGTGATCACATTTTCTGTAAATTCTGATTCGATTTTTGTAAAAACCAACTAGTACAACGTTTCTGGCAACTTTTTTTTGAAAACTTGAAAAAAAAATTCGGTGTTTGGTAATTTCAGGTATTGATAGCAATAATTTTTAATTCATATTTCCCGTAATAAACAAAATTTATCAAGATGTGAATAATTATATTTTTTTTTTTTTTGGTATATCTGTTAACACAAAATAAACAAAAGTATACTAGAGATGTAATGAATGTCAAATTTTTTGATATTTGCGAATGCGAATGCGAATACGAATATAAATATTTTTTAGATCCGCCAATACGATGTTGCTGTAATATATCCTGTGAGCATGCGTAAAAAATTACGTTTCCACTTATTTTTGACTATAAAAAGTCAGCCAGTTGTCCAATTTTCAATTTACCAATATCGGTTTTTCGAAGCCAATACTGGAAAGATTAAAAAACGGATTGTCAAATCTGACAAAAATCATATACTAATGGAAATAAGCGGACGGAGGAGTCTAAATTTTTTGGATAACGGATATTTACTTACAATTAGGGTTCATTATTTAACTATTCTTTGCCCGAAAATGAGGTTTTAATGGGTGTTTCTCCACCCACTTCTATTAATGTATACTGTATATACTGTTCGCAGATTTAATAAAAGTTTCTCAGCCTTTCCAGTATTAATGTCAAACTGTAGTATGGTTCATTTCAGTTAAATTTATCCATGCTTCGTCACTTTGAATTTAAATAATTTCCGTTTTCTTGGCTTTATCTCTTTCATTATTGCATTTACCTAAATTTTAAATTTGCAGTTTATTTGTAGAAAAGAAGATTGATTTGTTTCGAGTGTAAAAATTATTTAATTTTTTAACGAAAACTCATGATCAATTGTATCTGAAATGAGGTATAATAACAAACATTTTAAAAAAAATGCAAATCATACTATCAATTTTGTTTTTATATAATCAAAAAATTCAGCAAGTGCCTGTAAAACACGCTTGAAGTTAGGACTTCGTAGTTTAGTAGCAAGAGTTTATTACAATTTGCAGGATAAAATATTTATTGCTTTTATGTAATATTAAAATTAGCCTTTAATTCCGTGATAATATGATTATGTAAACCTTTTATTTTCTACATGAATTAAAAAAAATTCAACCATAGTTTTTAGAAAACGACACTATCTCTTAAGTTGCGTAAGATCCGAAACTGACTATTACAAAGTAATCAAGTGCGGGAGGATCATCTCAAGCGATAACAGAAATCGTGAATGCATAAGGTTTCCGTTATTAGAACTACGTTTGGATAATGTAATACATTATCCAAAGTAAATTGGTTTAAGCATTAAATCGTGTGACATTTTATTTGTATACCTCATTTCAAATACAATTGATCATGAGTTATCGTTAAAAAATTAAATAATTCTTATATTCGAAACAAGTCAATCTTTTATTCTTTTCTAAAAACAAACTGCAAAGTTAAAATTTACGTAAATGCAATGATGAAAGAAATAAAGCTAAGAAAACGGAAATTATTTAAATTCAAAGTGATGAAGCATGGTTAAATTTAAGTGAAATGGACCATATTTGTTTTTGTGAATGCGAATACAATTATTTGGTACATCTCTAAAACGTACAAGTGCATATGTGTATGTACACAATCAACTTTTTAATAATATAATTTAAAAATTTTTTAGTATATAACAATTGGACTGTTAGTGTTGCAAATAATGGGCTTCAATAAATTTATTTTATTTTGAATTTTGAACTCGTAAATAGTATAATTAAAACAATTGTTTTTATTTTTTTAATTTTTTTTTTTTTTAAATTTGTTACTATAGTACAACTAAATAGTCCAGGAGGTATCGGCGCATGAGTACCGAAAACTATTCCACTTCAATTTTTTTATGAGATTCTGTTCAAATTGCCCTACTAATGATATAAATGCATGTTGCCATGGGGCAAACCGGGGCCATATTGTTTAAACCGAAATTGTTTAAACAATTGCAAGGAATTGTTATTTTTCAACCGGACAAATTTTTTTTTATATTCTTTATTGAAATACAAATAAAAAAGGTCCTATGGCTTTTCACGATAAAGTTAATATTTTTAGAGAATTTTTAAAAGTTCGAGGTTTTTCTTCTCTAAAAAATATTATCTTTATCGTGAAAAGCCATACGACCTTTTTTATTTGTATTTCAATAAAGAATATAAAAAAAAATTGTCCGGTTGAAAAATAACAATTCCTTGCAATTGTTTAAACAATTTCGATTTAAACAATATGGCCCCGGGTTGCCCCATGGCAACATGCATTTATATCATCATGAACAGGATCGCATAAAAAAATTGAGGTGGAATAGTTTTCGGTACTCATGCGCCGATACCTCCTGGACTAAAAGTAGAGTCAAGCCCCACTTTAATATTGTAGTAGAAAAAAACAACATAAATTATTCTTTTAAAAGCTTTTTGTGTGTGTCATACACTGTTACAAATACATACATAATGTTTTCAGTGACATAACGTTACATAAAGCTGTGTGTTTTTTTGCGAGTGAATAATTTTTGCACGCTGTGTTTAAGGATTCACTTTGTTACGTAATTGCAATTTGTAAATGAATTTGTTTAACATAATAGACGTATTTTTTGTTTTATTGTAAAACTATGTGTATATAATATAGTTGTAGGTATCTTGATTCGGTTATTATGGAACCTTGAATTTAAATAAGGGTGTAACGGGTAAAAGTATATTTTTGGTATAACATTGAAATTTTTTTTTGTTTTTCAAATCAACAAAATTATGTAATTCATTCAAAATGTAGTTAATAAAAAAAATTCGTCAAGTGCGTGTTTGACACGCACTAAGTAATATCGTCTCACATCAAAATCGGTTCAGTAGTTTCAGAGTTTATCCTAGCCAAACATTGTGACATGAGATTTTTATATTATATCTTATTAGTAATTAGCATAAATCTTAAGTTCATTGCGATGAAAACACAGATTTAAATACGTTTATGTTGTGTGTCCAAAACTTGGAGAGATTGGGACAGAAAACGAGCGATATGTATATATGTGTCCGCGCGATAACTCTCGAACGAAGTATCTAATATTTACGAAATTTGTTGGAAACCGTGAAAGTCCCAAACCCTTGAATGAGTTCTTCAGCCAGACACGTCGGATGCCAGGAGCATGGTTTTTGTTCTTGTAAAAAATTAGTTTTTTGCCAAAATTTCCACTTATTCAAAAATTTTTGCTAAATTTCTTTACACCATTTAAAAGAGGAGAAAAAATTACATAAAAAAGCTCTTTAAACTATTGTTCTATGTCAATTAGTTTCCGAGAAAAACTAATTTCTATAAACGGAAATTCGCTATGTTATGCAGAATGCTGCGACAGGGGTATTATATCATCTACTATTTGATTTTTCAAATTAATCTTTCCCAAGCCTAGCTTTTTAAATACAATAGTTTTCACCCATTAACGTTCGTTTTAAATGCAATAGTTTAAATACCAACATCTAAGGTCTATTGCAATTTAGCCATCTTTTATATATTGGGAGCAAGAAAAATCTTAATCATATCACAGCCGCATGTACCCTAACTCAAAAGAATAATTAACGATGTTTATTTGATTGTTCGGTTATTTTGTCGTACAGTTATTTTATCGTTCGGTTATTTTGTCCACAGTTATTTTGTCTAAGTTTATCTTGTCATTCAGTTATTTTGTACACGGTTATTTGGTTGCGGTTATTTATCCACATACTCTAAATTAGAGTAGAGTCCCTATAATAAATAGAGTCGTGACATGTCATTCATTTTGTATCCAAAACAGAGCGGGAAGCTTCAAAATTAATTATCACATATTTGGGTGAATATTTTTGAGTATATAATTATTGATAATAAATTATGAATTAATGAACAATTCAAAATTTTTAATTTAATTATTCTTTCTATGTTAAACTAAATGGTTTTTGTTAACATTTAATTTAATTCCAATATATTTTACGAAAACTTTGGATACAAAATGCCGGAACCAATCAGCGTTCAGCAGACATTTCACGACTCTATTTATTATAGGGACTCTAAATTAGAGTAAAGTCCCTATAATAAATAGAGTCGTGACATGTCATCCATTTTGTATCCAAAACAGAGCGGGAAGCTTCAAAATTAATTATCACATATTTGGATGAATATTTTTGAGTATATAATTATTGATAATAAATTATGAATTAATGAACAATTCAAAATTTTTAATTTAATTATTCTTTCTATGTTAAACTAAATGGTTTTTGTTAACATTTAATTTAATTCCAATATATTTTACGAAAACTTTGGATACAAAATGCGGGAACCAATCAGCGTTCAGCAGACATGTCACGACTCTATTTATTATAGGGACTTTAAATTAGAGTAAAGTCCCTATAATAAATAGAGTCGTGACATGTCATCCATTTTGTATCCAAAACAGAGCGGGAAGCTTCAAAATTAATTATCACATATTTGGGTGAATATTTTTGAGTATATAATTATCGATAATAAATTATGAATTAATGAACAATTAAAAATTTTTAATTTAATTATTCTTTCTATGTTAAACTAAATGGTTTTTGTTAACATTTAATTTATTTCCAATATATTTTACGAAAACTTTGGATACAAAATCCCAGAACCAATCAGCGTTCAGCAGACATGTCACGACTCTATTTATTATAGGGACTCTAAATTAGAGTAGAGTCCCTATAATAAATAGAGTCGTGACATGTCGTCCATGTTCTATCCATGTCCCTGCCACTTGTTTTCAAGGACGGACCTATTCATGTCACAGTTTGCTACGTTTGCTACGTGGCGCTAATGGTATAGGGGGTATACTAAATAGAGTTGGGACATGTGAGCATTTTTCATCAAATAGATGTCAAAATTAATTACCATATGATTGAGCACAAAAGTATCGTCACCAAATTATGTGTTAACGAAGAATTAAAATTTTTCAATTTAATTAATCTTTCTAGGTTGAATTAAAGTATTTTTTTAAATATTTAATTTATTTCCAATTTATTTTAAATGAAAAATAGTGAACTATTAAACCTCATGTCTCGACTCTAATTTTATCCCCTAGTAAATCAACGCCATCTGGTATATTAGTTACAGCGACGTCAGAAAACGGTCCATTTTTTTATAATAGACTAAATGGAGAGTGACAGGGACATGGTTCTATCCAAAACAGAGCGGGAAGGTTCAAAATTAATTATCACATGTTTGAGTGAATATTTTTGAGTACATAATTATTGTTATACCTCATTTCAAATACAACTGATCATGAGTTATCGTTAAAAAATTAAATAATTCTTATATTCAAAGCAAATCAATCTTCTATTCTTTTCTAAAAACAAACTGCAAATCTAAAATTTACGTAAATGCAATAATGAAAGAGATAAAGCCAAGAAAACGGAAATTATTTAAATTCAAGGTGATGAAACATGGTTAAATTTAAGTGAAATAAACCATAATAAGTTATGAATTAATGAACAATTAAAAATTTTTAATTTAATTATTCTTTCTAAATTAAACTAAATGGTTTTTGTTAACATTTAATTTATTCCCAATGTATTTTACGCAAACTTTGGATAGAATATGCCGGAATCAATCAGCGTTCAGCACACATGTCATCACTCTATTTATTATAGGCACTCTACATTAGAGCATTAGAATCGTGACATGTGTGCGGAACGCTGATTGGTTCCGGTATTTTTTGTCCCAAGTTTGCGTAAAATAGATCGGAAATAAATTAAATATTGACAAAAATCATTTAGTTTAACCTAGAAAGAATAATTAAATCAAAATTTTTTAATTGTTCATAAATTCATAACTTATTAACAATAATTATGTATTCAAAAACATTTACTTAAATATGTGATAATTAATTTTGAAGCTTCCCGCTCTGTTTTGGATAGAAAATGGCTGACATGTCACGACTCTATTTTTATTATAGGGACTCTACATTTATATAGAATCCCTATAATAAATTTTATATCTCTTACTAATAAAAGATAAGGAACAAGAATTTAAACAAAAATATTCTTAAATAATAGCTATTATGTATTATATAACCGGGTATAGTTATATAATACCTGGGTATATAACCGGGTATAGTTACCTATATATTATTAAAATTAAAAGAATTTTACAGCAAACCTTTGAAATGGGCCATTTCGTATCGGCGTAAGCCAAAGTCGCTTACTTTTATTTTTAATCACATTACACTTGTTTTGAAGCGCACTTAGCTTGCTTTTGAGATATTTGTATATTCCTGTCTCACTGTCCAGAAGAAAAGTAATTTGGGACAAGCTCATCAATTTGTTTCTCGTAATCATTGATGCACAAAAGTCGAACGGCAAAACTTTCTTTTGCATCTGAAATAGTGGCTTTTCTGCTGCATTTTCCAGAATTGTCCTTAAATCTCGCTGAACAAGGCAGTATTCCGTTGAGAAGTGTTGCAAAAATATAGTCTTGGGAATCTAAACAATAACAAATGTTATTCATTTTTAATTTTACTTAAATTACATTATTACCTTTATTTGCGGTGCACTTAGCTATTGTACAAAGCTCCTTGCAATAATCATTCCGCGGTTCTGTCTCATAAAATCTTTGAATTTATTTCTTAAATTTGTCCCATTTCGCATACAACATATGCTCTTTGTTGGGATATAGGAGGTTGAAGCCTTTTTTCATCTGAAATAAATCGTTTTTTGATTAAAATTTATTTTAATTCACATAGAATTTTAGTTACCAAATCTGAGCTTCTGGAATCGGCATAAATAGGCCAGGCCTTTAAAAAGTCAATGTTGCTTAAAGTTGACAATTCCTTTCGCCGTATAACAAAGGTTTTTTGCCATTTGTCACACACTTCATTCCAATTCGCTGTATCTCTGCCTAATGACACTTTAAGAGCTAAAGCAATAGAACTATCTATTTCCGAGTTTTCTTCAACTGAATCTGCTGCTGACTGCGCTGTGGATTCTGCTACTGAGTCGACTGGAGATAGCGTCTTCGTTTTCCTCTTCTTGACTTTGCTGTTCACATCTTTTTGATACAGCCTACCACAGGTGTTTTTTTACCTTCCCGTGGGATAAAGTAGTATTCCTGAAAAAGCACAGAAAAGAAAGATAAACATTAATAGTTATTCCCAACACATCAACGATCTCACATCTCTTATGGAACAAACATTAGCAAAACAATCAACAGATTCAAACTGTATAAAATATAAAAAAATTAGTTGTAATTGCTATCAATCTGTTCCAATGGACGCTCAAACTTAATTTCTAGTTTCTAGCATTAGCAGAAGTTTTCTAACGATTTATTTTAAATCAAATAAAAAATAAGGCAAGACTACGATAAGTACGGCGCCAAGATTTGATGACACTTCCTTATAGAACTTGACAAAATAAAACGAAAAACAAGAATAAAATTTTTCGAGATCTCGCTTCGTTTTCGAGTTAAACTTGTTTTTGAATTCCATTATATTGTATGTATGGGATGTGGGCACGAGTACGATATCCGAGGCGACAAAATTTGACAAGCGGATCTGATAGATTTTGGCATTCTAAGCAAAAAATAAAAAGTAAAAAATTTTGAAATTCGCCTTAGTTTTCGAGACATCGATCGTTAAACTTGTATTTAAGTTTTCATGAAATTCGGATATATTGTATTTGGTGAAATATTGGTGAAATATATTTATATCAAAAATCGAAGTTTATTGTCAAAACTGGCCCAACCTTCGGGCAAAGGGTAACCTTAACTAACCTCACCACTTAGTTTTTATATCAAAAATCGAAGTTTATTGTCATAACAAGCCTAACTTTCGGGCAAAGGGTAACCTTAAATACAAGTTTAACGATCGATATCTCGACAACGAAGCGAGATCTCGAAAAATTTTATTCTTGTTTTTCGTTTTATTTTGTCAAGTTATATAAGGAAGTGTCATCAAATCTTAGCGCCGTACTAATCGTAGTATCCCCAAAAATAATATTTGGCACATATAAGAACATTGAAGTAAGAAAACTTACTTTGTAAATATGGCAAAATGTTTTCCAAGCCAGACTGCTGTAATCACTTGGTTAATTTTTCGGCGTCTTCGTCCTTTTCATTTAACTGATTTGAAATAAAATCAACTATTTCACCACAAATTAACTATTTCACCACACTATCACACCATCGATTAACTTTAATTATAAATCACTTTTAATTCCCGACATTTTTTCACACAAAAAATTTAGTATCTGAACACAACTTACCAACTGTGAAATTCAGTTTGTTTAGGTATGAGTATTGTTATGTATAGCGAATGAATGTGTTTAAATTGTTTCCATTTCAGATTAAAATGCCGCCATATTGATTTGACAATCTTTCTTATTGATTTAATAACGTTTTTTATTGATTTAATATGCTGGCAACTTACCTTCCGAGTTAATATTGTAAAAAGCTTGAAATAATGTTGTTCAACGTAAAAACAATATTGATTTCATATCGTGTGCACAAAGTATATGAAAACAACATTAATTCAAAATATTAAAATAAGGATTTCCAATATAATTTTTTTGTTAAGTTGGACATTATTGAAATAATAATGACCGTATTTATTTTTAAGTTGCCATTTTTCTCTCAGTGTAGTCAATTTACCCGTAATTAACTGTAAAATATAAATTTATTTGAAAAAATACAAAAAATTATGTTAATCTTTTGAAATGGCCGGTATTATAGTTTATAAATTCGAACAGAGATGACACTAGCTATTCTGAAAACAAAATATGTATAGTTCAGTTTACATGTGTAAACTTGACACATGACTTAATAGTCAATTACAACTTACTAAGTTATAAATTCCAATAAATTAGCTTTTGAACATGCAAAATGAATAAAAAAATATATTTAATTTGCTATTAAATGTCCTCAAAGCTATTATAGGAAATTAATATTGTTCAGTATCAAATTTAAAGATCTTCTAATTATGAGACAGTAAGAAAAAATTATTGTATCGTGTAAACTACGCTTTCAACATCAGTATAATACATATATTTGTACACAGGGACGTGGGAAATTTTTTAATGTTATTCGTGTGTTTTCTTGTCTCTGGTTGTTAAATTAGCCTTAAATTTAATAATAGTACGACTATTTGAATGTCAAACTATCTGTTTTGGTTAAAAAATTTCATTAATAGTTTTTTTAACTGTTTTAAAAATAGCCCCACCAAAGTGAGAATAAATTTTCATAGAAACGCAAATGAAGTAATCGACACATTAATAATAACAATGTTAATAATCATTTGGTCACACAACGAAATTATTATATCGTCGAAGAAAGCCGAGGTTCGACGATATAAAAATTAGTAAATATTAGTAAATACAGTAAACTGTTTCAAATATCTGAAAAATCAAGAAAAATCGTTTTTAACACCAGAGTACACACTTCGGAAATACTATTTTGGGTTAATAGATAGGTATAAATTAAACTATTCGACCGATCAGACGTGAAAATTAATAGAGTTCTATTCTGATAGTTGATGCACCAATAAAGTTCTAGAATTTTTAAAATCGGTCAAGAATTTCTACCAGCCGCGTGTTATCATCCATACGCATTTCATGCACGGAGACGGAGATCACTTTGCCCGAGAAACTATAACAATAATTGATTGTTTGAGAAATTACTCGCAATAAAATAACTTTTATCATTAAAATAGGTACCGGGGTTTATTTTTTTCAAAAAATGCAAGTCGTTCTGAAGGAATTCGCTACCTGTAAAAAATAAAAATGCTACCCTGTTTTTACGTCTTTTCAGTATTTTTTTTTTTTTTTGTGATGCACACAATCGGTGTATTTTTTTAATTGATGTTTTTTATTTATTTTTTTAATTAACTAGATTCTAAATAATATACAAATATTTTACTTCGTAAAATACCACTTTTATTTTTGAAATTGTGACAATATTTATTATTTACAAATATGGAATACCATAAAGTAACTCTCAATTCTATTAATATTAATAACTGGATTCTTGAATTATGAGCGATCTAAAAAACAAGTGAAATACAGCTGAACTCTTTTTTGTGCGGTGGATAGGGACCGCATAAAAAAATCGCACAAAAAAATATATTCAAAAATATCATAAATAGCTATAAAAAGTATAGTTCGATCCAGATTGTACAAAAAACTTTTTTTATGCGGTTGGTTGGGACCGCATAAAAAAGTTTCATCGAAAAAACATCACTCAAATCGCTCAAAACTGAGAAATTTCCTTAGAAGTTGCTTCTATAAACAAGATAAAGCATTAATTTACACGTAGAAACATTTTATTTCTTTTTTATAATATTATGAAAATTTTGAAAAATAGGTACATCTGTAACAAAATTAAATGCTGCAATAACTTATGTTCTTATGCAATGTATTGATTAAATGCTTAAAAGCCGTTAAAAAGTATTTTTATCTAAGAAAGTTATTATAGTAATTGTTTAAGTTTCTTACTTTCTCGTGATTTTGATTCACATTATACGCTTCTCTCATCTTCATATTTCGTATAGGTCGACTTGCAGACTAACATTCAAAAATTTATTCATAATAATAGGTACTCATAGAGTTTATATTGTATCGCATTATTTTATTTGAATTATTTTCGTAACCGGGTATTTTTAATTCGAATTATCCCAGTAATAATTTTTCTATACTTATTATTTAGTATAAAATCGCTTTGTTAGAATGTGTTTAAAGTTCGGTTGAAAAGTTTGTTCCAATTGTTTTAATTTTTAATCATTTTTTCTGCTAGTTAGGGATGATCGATATTCATCGATGGTAGAAAAACATCGATGTTTAGGGGGAAAACATCGATGTTATGTCCTCGATAACATCGACACATCGATGTTACGAGAATAATATCGAAACATCGATATTACTCTAAGCTATCCAGTATTTAAAAAGTCCTGTAGCTGATTTAAAATAAGATCCATTACTTTTATGGCAAGTTCTAGGATCCACTTATCCAAACTTGAAAAAAATTGCCATTAAATATTTGTATTTCACAACAACTTCAACAGCTTCAGAGAGACTTTTTTCAAAAGCTGGGCAGCATTTGTATCAACAAAGCAACAGATTAAAAGGAAAACTTCTAACAAAGTGACTTTTTTTGCAAAGTGTACCAGATAAATACTGGCAATGTTAATTTTTAATAAATAAAATAATATATTAATGGTTGTTTATTTTGCTACATAAACATCGATGTTTTCGAACATTGATGTCTTTCCTTCGATATATATCGTATATCGATACTCTTGAATTGATGTTAACATCGATGTTTTTCTAATATCGATCATCCCTATGCTAGATGCCAAGTGTTTTAACGGTTAAAGTTCAGTTTGTCTGAATATGTTTAAAAAGACCCACATAAAATCATAGTTTTCATATCACATATTATGACCTAAAAAGATACTTATGTAACATTTATTATAATATTTCTACTCTAAATATTTTTAATTAATAAGTTAATAATACTTCTGTTTATCCTGCTCGCCTACTCCTGTGGAACAAAGGGACACAAATAGTTTATTCTGTTTATCATATTTCCATTTATATTATGTTCTATAACTATATACGTATGATGTACTCTTCACAAAATAATAATAGAGTAAGAGTGGGAAACTTACATACACGGGGTTGTATAAATGTAAATAGGATATTGTAGAGTAAACAAACTAAGGGAACAAGTATTCTCATTTTATAAATTGTAACGTAGGTAGCTTGTAATAGTTAGTTGTGCATGGTATGCCGTGTATTTACTTCAGTGGCACAAAAAATGTGTTTTTAATTAATTACATGTATAATATTATGTAAATATTTGTACAGAAAATGACAAAATACACAGTATGTAGCGACATCTATACTGTTGTGTTTTTTTTCGGTGGTTAAGTGTAGTAGCAGCTGCAATTTATTGCGATATGCACAGTAAACAATAAAAACAAATTTTCTGACGAAAATTCTCTAACAAAAATAACTCTGTCTAGTAATGACAAAAAAATTGACACGTGGTGCAGAACGTAGAGTAGGGGAGAGGTGTGTCAGTTGTAACAGAGGGTCAATTGTAACTTCAAAATTTGGAAGTGATCTATCAATCCTATTGAAGAGTATTACATATCATAAAGTGGTTTCTAAAGTTGTGCTTTACTGACAAAACTTTCAGTTAATATCATCCGGCGTTTTTCTCTCAGCAATATCAAAAGTGTTTATATAAGCTAATCGTAATTTTTGAGTGCGTTAACAATTTTTTTATTTTTGAAGTAAATACCCCATCAATTGGAAGAAATGTGATTTTATTGGAAACACAATCAATCAAATAATATTATCAGATAGGTAGCTTAGCTTTTTTAATCCTAATTAATATTTTATGATTTTTTTTTTTATAAAATGAAACAGCGGTGGAACAATTGTAACAAATTCAGTAGTGTCGATTGTAACATGTACAACTGACAAAAAATTTTAGTCGAACAAAATTAAACTTTATATTTTAGGTATGAATCGGAATAATAAAGGAGATACAAAAATCTTCCATTAATAGGATTGAAAAGAATGCTTATAATATGCAAAACGAAAAACTAGGATAGAAACTATATATAATGATGTATATATGAATTCCGTTAAAAGAGTAATAGAAAAAGAAAAAATTCAGAGCTGTTGCCTGAGACTAATGCTACTTGTCACCTTCCTTACTCAATATGTAAGGAAGAATTTTTAAAACCGGAATAATTATAATAACTAATGTGTAAATTCAACTAAATAATGAGTGTTACAATTGAACCTAAGCCCTGTAACAATTGATCCTCTGTTGGTGACGATTGTAACATTACACTTTGGTCCACATAAATGCAGTTATTTTAATTATTTGTCAACATAGAGTATTTTTGTGCAGTTCATTCAAAACCTGAAAAATGCCCGTATCTTGTACCAAAAATTTAATTCTCTGTGACTAATAAATACAAAGTTACTGGACTGTATATTTTTTTTTGTTACTATTGACACACCTTTCCCCTACATCTTGTACGTTGGATCAGTGAATTTTAGAAATTTTTACACACCTAACCAAGTTTTATGATAAATGTTGAAAATATTGATATAGACTCATACAAATGTCCAACTACCTAAACTTTAGTATGTGCTGTCACGTTGTGGTCCAGAACTATACTAACTTGACGTACGTCAAGCACTGATTTGATTCCTTAGGGTTGATCCACACGGTTGTTACCCTAGTTTCGGTCTGGCAAAATCACATGAAAATTTGGTTCACACTATAATGCCGTTCACGGTACCTACGTCTTTTTTTAAAAAAGTTATTAAAATAAATAAAAATTAAAAGTATCCAAAATACTGATATACTGTATTACAAGCACGATAACCAGTCAAGTATTCTTTGGAACGAATGGGTGTTGGACTGTCACCTGACTGGAGTTGGACTGGTGACTGTAGGTGAATACATTCATTTGTTTCCCATTTACCCACAGAACAATATAGAAGCAGCCTACATATACAAATCTGTCGCTCGTAAGTTGCTTTAAGTTGCAATTTACACCACTACTAGGGTTGCCAACTCTACCAATGAATATTTCGGGATTTAATGGGAAAAATTGGGACGGGACAAATAAAATCGGGACTGTTAAAAAAAATACCCCTGTCGCAGCATCCTGCATAACATAGCGAATTTCCGTTTATGAAAATTAGTTTTTCTCGGAAACTAGTTGACATAGAACAATTGTTTAAAAAGCTTTTTTATGTATTTTTTTTCTCCTCTTTTAGATGGTGTAAAATTATTTCGCAAAAATTTTTGAATAAGTGGAAATTTTGGCAAAAAACTAAGTTTTTGCAAGAACAAAAATCATGTTCCTGGCATCCGACATGTCTGGCGGAAGAACTCATCCAAGGGTTTGGGACTTCCAATGTTTTCACCAGATTTCGTTAATATTGGATACTTCGTTCGAGAGTTATCGCGCGGACATATATAAACTTTAGTGAATACTAACTATTTTTGGTTTCTAGGGACCTCAAAACAAATTTCTGCCATTGTCCCGGGTTCAAGTCGCGTCATGACAGTGGCTGTAATAGCTAAATTCCATTCTGTAAATTCGCTAAAACAAACGTTTTTAATCAGCCAGCAGGAAAGATATGTATCTTTTTATTTTTATTATTTGTTACTAACAGCTACATATTTAAACCATGATCTTACAACCCTTTAAACAAAAGATTTTCTTTAAGATAATTATTACAATAATATATTTTTATTTTATTTTATTAACTTAAAAATCAAGTTTTTTTTTTTAGATTTTTAATTTTGCTTATCAACTTTATTATTTTTGGAGAAAAACATTTTTCATAAAGACATTGACATTGACGTATTTCATGTACGTTAAATAATTTCTCCCATTTTTTGGAGGGATTTTAATGAGTTAATCTGGCAATACTGTAAGCTGTATAAGTTATAAATCAGTAGACAGAGTACACTTTATCAGTAGGCACAGCAAATATACTTACTTCCTTATGACATGACATGCAAGCGCAATAATTTGGAAACAACAGTAGCGAGACTGGCGGGACTAAAAATGTAAAGAAATTGTAGATGTTGAAAATCGGGACAATTAGCGTCCCGTCGCTACTGTTGTTGAGACACGGGACACATAGGCCTAAAATCGAGACATCCCGACTAATCGGGACAGTTGGTAACCCTAACCATTACAGATTTAGTCTTTCTGTCCGTCGTGGTGTTCACGTCATAATGAGTATCATGTTTTTTTAATCAACTCGTGAAATTTAAACAGAAAAAAATATGAAGTGTGTCGTAATTAAGTGTAAAAATTCTATTGAACAAAAAAATTATCAAAATAAAGGGATATCTTTCTTAAAATAAATAAATTTATTTTTAATTGTTGGTTGATTGTCACATAAGGTGGCCATCCTAGTATATACTGTATGTATGTGAGCTGCGTAATTATCATCAACATATCATACTAACACATTCGCATATTCGGTCCATACATTATGTGTTTTGGTTGTATGTATCATAATAGCTTGGTAGGAGATTGCTGTGTCTACATCACTCGCTGGCGACAGCGGGCACGGTTTGGTAGACATACTAGTTTGACCCCTTGATTTTGCCGAACCAAGACTGGACCGAGAATGAATATTCAGTCGTACAAGAAAATATTCTCTGGTGGCTCTCTCTCGATTTCGATGATATTGAGAAACACGTATTTTTTTAGCTGCGGAAAAACAATTTGAATGGGTGAAATCACCCTTTAAAAATTGGGGTAAATATTTAATTTTCTAAATGTCTAAAAAACGGTAAGAGGGCAAATTTTTAAATCGATGATGTTGGTCCCTTTTTAAGAGGATATATCCATTGATATGCAATCTATTCAAATTACATCAGCAAGCGTGCTTTGGAGTTAAAATTTTAGGGTTACTTTAGCAAAAAAGGGGTTAAAAATAAAGAATATTAGAATCTTCTTTGCAGTTTCAAATCTACGTACGAGTCTAATAGGCTTGTCGTTCGGGTAACTAAGGAGTGGGTTACTGTGTCGACAAAATCGTACTATATTTGAATAGTTCAAGAATTTATTTTTCATAGTAAAAAGTTTAAGACGTAAATTACATTTTTTCCTAAATTACGTGACTGTTAAATTTTAAATATTTATGTCATGTCGTACGTTGTAGCATACCTTGAATCGATAATATTTTTTTTTTCAAATTTCGGTATTAATTTGATAGGGCGATGTATATGTATATATGTATATGTGTCAGCACGATAGCTCTTGAACGAAATGTCCTAGGTTTACGAAATTTGGTGAAAATGTTGGAAATACAGAACCGCTGGACAAGTCCGTTAGCCAGACACGTCGGATACCAGGAACATGCTTTTTGTTCGTGCAAAAAATTAGTTTTTTGCCAAAATTTCCACTTAATCAACAATTTTTGCGAATTTTTTTTACACCATTTAAAAGAAGAGAAAAAATTACATAAAAGAGGTCTTTAAACTATTGTTCTATGTCAACTGGTTTCCGAGAAAAACTAATTTTTATAAACGGAAATTCGCTATGTTATGCAGGATGCTGTGACAGGGGTATTAGCGAGTTTCCAGAATGAAAATTCAGCTATTATAGTAGGTCTCATGGCGCCACCTGAGCCCGGGACTATGGCAGAGAAATTTGTTTTGAGGTCTCTAGAAACCGAAAAAAATATTCACTAAAATTTATATATATATATATATATATATATATATATATATATATATATATATATATATAAATATAAATATATATATTTATATTTATGTATCAGCACGCTAACTCTCTAGCAAAACTTCTAGGTTTACGAAATTTGGTGAGAACGTTGGAAGTCCAAAAATCTTGGATGAGTTCGTCAGCCAGACATGTCGGATGCCAGGAACATGGTTTTTGTTCTTGCAAAAAATTAGTTTTTTGCCAAAATTTGCTATAATTTAAAAGTTTTTGCCACATTTTTTTACACCATTGCAAAGACGGAAAAAAATCACATAAAAAAGGTTTTTGAACTATTATTCTAGGTTAGCTAGTTTTTGAGAAAATAAGAAAAAAAGTCAGTAGCAAGGATTGGACAGTTCTGGACCCACCATCCGATATATATATATATATATATATACGATAACTCAAGAACTAAACATCTTATTTTTAAGAAATTTCGTGAAAACGTTTACGGTTTTTTGGACATTTTTCGTGAAAAAAATTTGGCGAAATGAGTACAATTACTCTATATCAACTAGTTTCCGAGAAAAACGTACTTTGGTAAATGGAAATTCGCTATGTTATGCAGGATGCTGCGACAGGGGTATTTTTATTTTTAAATTGATTTCCAAAAAATAAATTTTGTCAATCTGCAATCTTCGCATGTAGAATAACAGATGATAGGATTCGAATGATAAAACACAGATACATAGGTGTATTTTCACAAACATCCACATGCGATTGTTGTATCAAAACAAAATAAATTGAATTAAACAACGACACACGAGCAAAAAAAAATACAGGCTAGACTTTATGTGACAGCAATATATTCATAAAGACATCGACTTATTAGATAAAATATTGTTTTTGGATGAAACACAACACAGCGAAACGAAACGTTCAACAAATTCAATTTGTTCAATAAATATACATATGATGATCGTCGTCGTAGGTAGACACACATAATATGTACCTATTCGCCCTGTGCTTGGTGAGCGCGGAGCGGCTGGAGGAGCAGGGAGAATGTGCGAGAAAAAAATCTAATAACGAACGTAGTATAAGAATATTACAACAGACAAACTATATTAAATGGGAATGGGATAAGGGGCTGGCTGTGGGGCCCGTGGCTGGGGTAAGATTGTTGTAAACAACGCAGCGTCGCAACATAATACAGGGAGAACTTATTTGTGTAGACAATATTTTTTTTATACAATGCGACGAAAAAAAAAAAACGAACTGAAAAATTGAAATGGGAATTTTTTTTATTTTTAAGAAAACGATCGATGATATTATTATTAGTAGTTATCCCTGCGGGATATTTATACAGGTTGGTTTGAAATTGGTGGTCTCGTAAATTATAGTGATGAGCAAATGCAAGACCAAGACCAAGACTTGGCAGTCTTGGTCTTGGTCTTGTTCTTGCATTAAGAATCTTGATCTTGGTCTTGCTAGAGCAGTTTGAGTCTTGGTCTTGCAAAATGCAGTCTTGATCTTGGTCTTGGTCTCGGTATTGCTAAAAAATCTTGCCTCTTCTTGCATTTTTTTATTAGCAAATTTTTTCCTTCTAAAATCAGAATTTTCTCTCTTTACGGTATTAATTATACTTTCAAATTATTTAAATAGCTTAGCAAGAGTCTTGCTTTTGTCTTGGTCTTGCTCACTTGAGTCTTGGTATTGGTCTTGCAACCATACTTATAGTCTTGGTCTTGGTCTTTTTCTTGGTATACATAGTCTTGGTCTTGGTCTTGCAAAAAATGCAAGACCAAGACAAGACTGCAAGACCAAGACTAATTTTGCTCATCACTAGTAAATTAGAGGTTGGATTATTGACTGATGTTCTTTTCAGGGTGAAAAATCGAAAGAAGGCAATGAATGGTAAATTCGCTGTCGCAGTTATACCGAGGTTTGATCGTTTTGTCTAGTTTATAGGCTTTTAGTTGATACGCTTACTGTGAAGTTTTCAGAAGAATAAAGTCTAAAAATTTCATACGTAGGTTGAAAGGTTCCAAAAGTTTTAGCAGATAAAGTGGACCAAATCATGTAGGTTCAATTAAAATATATATGTATTTTTTTAAAAATAAAATATAGGAAAGAAAGAAAGGAAAGCCGAATTAAGAGCGCAATTAAATAACAAACAAAGCGGTACTCGATGGAACTTTTTTTAAAACTCTATTAGTACGGTGCAGTTATTCAAAAAAAACGGCCTAACCTCAACATACAAAGTAACAGTTTCACTCCAACTTCAAATTATTCTATACAGTCCACATACTGTTTGACAAAAAGTTGCACCATTTTGAGCGTCGGGTTTTGGGGGGAGGGGGGTAGAAGTAGGGAAATTAACGGATTTCATCAGTTTTTTTAAAAATATTTCGGAAACTATGGGGTTTAGTGTAAAAAGTGTCATGTACAAAAATAATCTACATTAAATTGCGAACAAAAATGGTCCTGTGCGTAATCTTGCTAAAGTGAACAGTTCCAGAATTACGGAGGGTGTAAAAGTAGCAATTTTTAGTCTTTTTAGCCACTGCTGCACCTATCACCACGTGCAGCAGTGGCTGATTAAGAAGAAGAATCCGCTTGAGTGAAGGTGGAAGAAGATTGACGAGCACCTGAGACCAATTACAACAGCACGTCCTGCAGCTCCCGAGGAATTACTTTCTCTCATAGTGTGCGCTTGCAAAGACGAATGCGTCCGTAACTGCGAATGCAAAAAGAGTGGTCTAAACTGCTCAAACATATGCGGTAATTGCTCAGGCCTAGGATGTGATAACAGGGATACGAACATCATAGATGAAGATTTAAAAGAGGAGGGTGCTATGTTTGAAGGGGACTATTCGCAATTTCCGTTTACAAAACACAGTCCTGTATAAAAAGAAATTAGTTTACTTAGTGGTAATGTGCCATATTTTTTCCAAAAAATCTAAAAATACAAAAAATTGCTACTTTTACATCCTCCATAACTCTGGAACTCTTCACTTCAGCAAGATTATGCACAGGACTATTTTTGTTCGCAATTTAATGTAGATTATTTTTATATAGGCACTTTTTGCGCTAAACTGCATAGTTTTCGAAATATTTAAAAACTGACGAAAACCGTAAAGGAGTCTCCACATTCTCGCCGAGGTTGGACGAAACGAGAATGTAGAGGGCCATTTCGTTGTGTCTCGCGGTTAGTGTTTTAATGCTATTCATATGGCTGAGCCAACCTCAGCGAGGAACTCGATGAGGAACCTCATCCAATCTCGGCGAGAATGTGGAGACTCCTTTAATTTGCTTACTTCTACGCTCCTCCCTCGCAAACCCGACGCTCAAAATGGTGTAACTTTTTACCAAACGATATGTGGACTGTATAGAACAATTTGGAGTTGGAGTGAAACTGTTACTATGGATCCTTTGGATGTTGAGGTTTGGGTCTAATTGCACCGTACTATATGCAAAGTTGTATTACATAGAAAAAAATTTAACAAAAAGTCATTTTATTTTTTAATGTAATATAGGGTCAAAATATAAATGACATTAAAAATAATACTATTAATTGATAGCACGTACCTGAAGCTACAACATCCATTATCAAAATTCAAAAATTATTTGGTACAATTCTCAAAAAATCTGTTACTCTGTTTTAAATTTTGGAACCAATTGAACACACCAGCCGAAACAGAAAAACGTCTACTTGTGGAGCCTTTCAGTTATGGTATTAGCTTCAAACAATAGGTTTATGGGTAAGGGTTAGGTGTAAGGGTTATTAGAGAATGTGAATTCATAGTTATTTGTGTTAAAATACCAAAATGATTTTTTGATTTTTGTCGCGCTAAATAGACAAAATTGCCGTATGTGCACCGATGCAAAACTTTGGGAGCCCCTACTTTATTTAATCTATTGTCTTGTGAGAAATTTAAATTCAGTCAGAAAGCAATGTATGTATATCGCTTATAAAAGCTGCATTATATCATCACTTGTATCATGTATGTAACATTTATAATTCTGTCGTGTAACAACAGCATTGTATGTACTTATATATAGATATGTTTGTATTTCTCTTTGCTAATGGGTATAATATTGCATTTCGTAATATATATTATTAGCTGCAAAGTAAAATACATAGAAGCACGAATCTATCCTCTCACATAAATGATGGACATATAAATATTGTAAGCACACAAATAGATATGTAGAAAGAAGTAAATTATAACAGATTTGATTTTTTTACTTTTTACTTTTTCGTTTTTCTTTTTTTCTACATAAAATTGTTTAGAAAAATGAATTGAATGTGGAGAAGAAACTGAAAAACGAAAAATACCCCTGTCGCAACATCCTGCATAACATAGCGAATTTCCGTTTATAAAAGTTAGTTTTTCGTGGAAACTAGTTGGCATAGAATAATAGTTCAAAGACCTTTTTTATGTGAATTTTTTCTCCTCTTTCCAATGGTGTAATTTCACAAATTTCACAAAAATTTTTGAATAAGGGGAAATTTTGGCAAAAAACTAATTTTTTTCACGAAAATTGCCAAAAAAACCATGTTTCGGGCATCAGACGTGTCTGGTTAACGAACTCGTGCAACGGTTTGGGACGAGTTTCATAAACGTAAGACAGTTCGTTCGAGAGTTATCGCGCGGACACACACACACACACACACATATATATATATATATATATATATATATATATATATATATATATATATATATAAATTTCAGTGAATATTATTTTCGGTTTCTAGGGACCTCAAAACAAATTTCTGCCATAGTCCCGGGCTCAAGTCGCGTCATGACAGTGGCTGTCGTAGCTGAATTCCATTCTGGCAATTCGCTAAAAAATACTAACCACTATTTTAACAACACGGCAAAATATACATATTATATTAGTATCATTGTGTTGTATGTAGACCTGTCTATAAATAACGTAAATGTGTGTAGTAAAGTATGCAATACACTGCAGCACAGCAGCAGCACCCAATCGACAGAATACCTACATACATCGTGTGTCATGGCGGGTTTCACTCATGCAAATATGTATGGACGTTAATCACTTCCTTTGCATTTTAGTTGTACATTTATGAATGTGTTACGTATGTACCAGATGATTCAAATATTGTATATCGGTATAGTCCATAGAGTGTTCCAAATTCGGACGAGAAAAGGGTTAGGTTAGGGTTAACGGATGGTAAAACCAAGCAAATATTCTAAAGAAACGGGGATTTTATTTCAACTCGTTGATTTGTCGTTTTGGAACTTCTAAATTTTTGTGTATACAAATCTGAGCTTTTTCTCTTTATTAAACTTTAATGGGCTTTTAATCGGTGGCGATATTTTTAAAGAAACTAGTCGGCGACGAAGTTGTTGTAAATTGAAATTTCCAAAAAGTTATACATATTTAATAAAATTTTGCGGAAGTTCATATTTTAGTTCACTCTTACCTACTGTGACACCATTTTATAAGAAATCAATAATTTTATTATCAATTCAGTGTATGCACTAGTCCTATGTTGTGATGGGTGAAGGTTTGAAATAAGTACAAAATTCTCTTAAATCATGGAAAAAAATTTTTAAAATAACAAAATGCTTTTAAAAATCTTGCCATTTTTCATCCAAGTTTCATTCAACCAGGTTTGGAGAAAATAAAAAAGACCAAAATTTTTAGATTCTTTCAAAATATGTATTCAAAAGTGCGGTAACTTTAAAACCTTTGAACGAAACTTGAATTTCTCTTGTAGGGTCCGATTCTTGGGTTCTCATCGGTGTCAGAATTTTACCAATTATCTTTAACAACTTAAACGATTATCTTCAATTTTCAGAATATTTCCCTACAGTTGCACTTTTTAACTGTCGTTTCACTTGTCGCCTATTGGGTAACAATTGACCATGTTTTCAGTCTGTTTTTAGGTCCAGTTTAACAGTACTGAAGACATAAAAAACACTAAACTATACTATTTTTAGAAAATTTAACTTTCGACTCGAAAGTTTGAAACCAAAATTTTTTTGGATAGCTTTCCTATTTATGTCTTTTTATAAAATCCTTTGTTTTAGGCCTATTTAAAATATTCTTACAGAATAAGTAGTTTGAGTCATCGTGTACTTTAAAATTTCAAGAAATGGAATGTGAAAGAAGTTTGTGCGTTTAGCCGTCTTCTGAAAAAAATCACAAATAATGAATGTCTTTTTTTTTTATCCACTGTTATTCTGTTTCCTTGCCCTGCGCGGCGCAGACAACCCTGCCGTGGCTGGCTGGAAATGCAAAAGAATTTTTTTACAACATTAATTTAATTACGATTTGTATTTTTTTTGTTTTGTTTTTTGTTTTTTGTTGCTGTGTATTAATTTTTTTCACACTGACGTGTTAATTGATTCATCACGTTCCACTAATTAGTACAGAAAAAGTAAGAAAAAGTTTTATTATGCGTTTTGATGAAATATTTTTTTTTTTTGTGCTATTTTTCAATAAATTTGTTACACTTTCTATGTGAAATGATTTAATAAGATGCAATTTTGAATTATGTACAAATTATTTTATTTTTATAAAAATTTGTTATGGTTGGAAGAAGATTGAAAATAGAGTACGCAACAGGTGCAATCACATAAACTTTCGATTACAGATTATTTCTAGCCTCATGCTTCTATTTGCTGGTTGTAGGTACTATGAAAATGACCAAATTGTGGTGTACTCAGTGATGGATGAACCCACTTTGGGACCGTAGACATTTTTGTCTTACCGGGCCCCTTATCAGCCCCACGAAATATAGACCCCACAATGTTTCACACAAGAATTCTGTTTAAAATTTGAGAATTTCATTTAAGCTGTTAACTGGGTATGACGAAATATTTCGTCATACATAAAAGCCTACTGCAATGGGCATGACGACATTTTTCCCCATTCTGAGTCCCCATTCTGAAATGTCCCCAAAGTCTCCATTCTGAAACGAGTTGAGCAATAGCTAATTCCCCGGTTAACAGGTTAAACATTTCTCTAAAACTTAAAAAAATGTCAATATTTATCTGAATTATCTTGGCCGGCCAAGTGGTCTGAAAACGACATTGCATATTACACGACCCAATGTTATTTCAATTAACGGTGAAAATGATTCCAGGCTACATGAATTCTAATTAAAATTCCAGAATTCCTTTTAAATATTTCTCGAAAGCTTAAAAAAGTGTCCGAAAACGACATTTTATATACGACGTAATGTTATTCGAGCTAATGGCAAAAATAATTCCGAGCTACAAGAATTCTATTTAAAATTCCAGAATTCCTTTTAAACATTTCTTGATAGTTACAGAAGTATTAATTTTTAATTTTTCTACTAAAGTGAAGGGTCGATTCGGTCAGTGGGGTCACCCTTACTATTGCCCGGATTGGCCCGTAAACATTTATATTAAATTTTTTTTGTGCAGAACCCAGTATCTACTTGATTTTTATTGTTCGGAAATTATGAGTTTGGGTTTGGATGAAATAGTACAATTAAATTTTATACCCATTCCCCTGCCCATACTGTTCGGACTCAGTTTTAACCATGGAACACTGGAAGGAATACAACCATCTCTTTTCTGCAATCACTTATGGGCAAGTATGTGCATTTTACAGAACTATGTTGTCATTCACTTAGTAGCTACCAATGGGTGTGTTTGAATTGTTGTCATATTGTTGCCGTTGTGTTGACACGGTATACGTGGTATACGTACATGTACGTACCACATACATATTATGTGTATGCGTATGCGAGACACCTAAACACGCAACCATCTATCGCACTACCACACACAACTCCGCGTGCACATATATAACATAGTGGGGGATTATTTTCTCTCCTTTGTCGTTACACTGGTTTCAGTAGTATAGAGATACTACCGTTCGTTCTGTAATATTCTGTGGTTTTAACAAAATTCCGCTAATAAAAATACTTAGATCGATCGACTTGTTCAGGAAAGGGATTAAAAGGGGACTTATATACTTATTTGTATAGACTCGTCAGAAAAATTTAGATCTTTCGATCTATTAGTGTTACACTTTCAAAACTAAAATACCTTAAAACGTATATAATTAGCTTCCAGATTGGACTCTAAAAAGTATATAATTACTATCAAATTTCAGTTAACACCGTAGCGGTCATAACCTATGTTGATAAAACGTCTAACTGGTATACTATTTTGACAGCTAATACACTTTATATGGAATTATTGACGTTCTGCGACGTGATGTGTGAGTTCGTAAGGTTTCACTTGACGTCTTATGACGTCAGTGACCGTCAAGGTGTTAATTTAAATTAAGTTAAGGTAGCATTTACATATCTGTAATTAAACAAACAAAAAACTTTTAATATATCCCACTTAAGTATGTTTGTTTATTAATTATTTAAATACAAAATGAATGTTGTTAGTTAAAAATAAAAGTATAATTGTTTGTTAATTATAGGTTTCTGTTTCATTTAAAATTTTTTTCAGAACATCATTTGTATACGTAATGAGGATGTAATTGTGTTTGAATCCGATTCAATTTTTATGTAAACAAGTTTTATATATTGTGTGTTGCATACGCGTATGTATGCCTATGTCTTATATGTGTCGCCGCCCACTTGTAAAATTAGCCAGATCATAAAATGCCTAGCCGTTTTACAAAACGTTGCTGTATTCTACAATATGGGTAGCTAAACGTTTTAGCCGCTTTGTAAAACGACTAGATTTAGTTTTTACTTTTATCGCTTGTAGCGCTACAACCGTAGGAAGTACAATAATATATACGTAGTTTGTATAATTGTTTTATTATTATTATTATTATTATTATTATTATTATTATTATTATTATTATTATTATGAAATAAATGTCAAATATTTTATCACTATTAATAAGAGTACATAATATATAACACAAACATAAATATTAACGAAAACAGTGATTTTAAAGAAAATTTGGTATTTATTTTTTCTTTAAAATGCTTAGCAGTATGGGGAATTAGTTAAAAAATACTAAAACTCGATACCAATACTGAAATACCAATACAGTAAACTTCCTCAGGTGCCGGCAATATTTTTAAAGAATTAAAATAAACTTTAAATAAATAAATTCACGAAATAATTCAACATGTGTAAACATACACATTTTTTATAAAAAAAAACAGTAACAAGAAATAAAATCGCAGTAAAACTGATAAAAAATTGTAAAAAAATACAAACAGATACTTTTATTACAACTACATTTACACATTTCAATACAATTACAAAAAAACTGAAAAAAAATGATTATAATAATATAAAATTATATTTTTATGTTTTATGTTATCCGTGTATAAATGTTTACAGCAATCATCATACAAAGAGTGTTTATTACTGGCTAGTATCTGTTTGCGGTAACATTACACACATGTGTAATCATTGCTCGCGACACAGATGTTATGTATGTCATCGGACCGTAAAGTGTTAAATCTGTAAAAATTTATACATATATATTCATAGAAATCAATAGCAATTCGAGCAGAGAGTAATTATTTGCAATTGGAGTTCATTATTAGATTATCCTTTGCCCGAAAATGACAATTACAGTTATATTTTCAAAATATGCATCATTATATCATTTCCAGTCAGGTATAATTTTGAAAAACGGTGAAATATGATAGCCATATTGGCTGGCAAACACGATACATTTTTACAATACGACTGAATTACATTTAGCGACGTTTTGTAAAATGGCTACGTATTTTGTAATGTGGCTGATTCTACAATTTGGTGGCGACATATATATATGTATATTATATACTGGACAACCACGGCAATGTTTTATTAATGCTCTATAGTGATGTGTAGTGTACTTAAAATGTGTAATGAAGAAAGTATTTTATTCACTATTTTTGGTCGTTAGCAGCAGCCAAGTGCACTGAACTTTAATTTCATTCCGTCTTAATTGATGATATTTTTGAGATATACATATACTCAAATGATAGTTAAAATAAAACGTTATTTTCAAGCCAAATATTTAGTTTTATATTTGTATTTGCTATAATGTAATGTAAAATCTGTGCAGGTGTTTATATTTGAAACTTTTCGGAATTATTTCAGTTGTTTCTACAAAATTTTGCATTCGAAATTTTCAAAAAATTATTTTATTGATATTCAATATATGAAAAAAAAGCTCCCATAGATACATAGCGGCTTAATTACAGATTGATAATCTCTTTGATTTTTTTTTTCGGATGGAAATTGCGGCCGCTATCGTGTGTACCGATTTCCGCCCCTTTTTTTAAAGACAATTTTTTCAAAAAAGTATAATAATTATAAAAAATAAATAAAAATGAATAAAAAAAATATTTTTGTATTGTTAAATAGTGGTATTAATCGTAAAAAAAAATTCATCCCCATTCTCCCATCTTATCCATCCGAAAAAAATCGCGAAAATTGACTATTTTTCCAACTTGACTGTCGTGTTTTTGCTAGTTGACGAACAGTTCTTCTTATTGAATTGCTAAGCAACAAATTTTCTTCTTTACCAACTTCTTGAACTATTCACTCTTTATATTACAACACATGGTGGGAGTGCAGGTTCAAACATTTACCCTAATAGGGTGTAAAAAAGTGTGTAAAAAAATTTTAAATATTTTTTTTTATATTCTTGTAGAATTTGGAAATGTAATAGTGACAGTAACAGATCTTTTAATTTGTAAATTATAATAAAAAAAATATTTTAAAACATAATATTTTAAATGAATTTTATACGAAACGGAACTCGACATGGAAATGCCCATTTAAGAGTAACCACGAAAATAGAAAAAGACTTCGTTTCGTTGTTTACTTGTAAGTGTCAATTAATTAATTATAGTGCATACTGATCGTTTTAATTGTGCTTGAAGTTTCTCTATTTTGTCTTTTTATTATTTTCTTTAAACATTTATTTATAATTTATTTATCGTAAATTATAATGACGGACGCTGGATTTGTACTGAAGTCTGCTGAATCTATACCAAATCTGTAATCTGCCAAAATCGTCTGAAATCCCTGATTACAATGGAATGACAGAACCAAAACATGGGTATCCTACTGACCTGATTTTCCAGATGCAAGTCATGGATGTTCATTGCTACTTAATTGTTATTGTTTGATCTCATACACAGGCAAATGTAAATGTTACCGAGCCGAGATTTGCTGCAGCCCGTTTTTCAAGTTTCAAAAAGGTTGCACAAACAATTCACATAACACCTGAAATATGTTGCAAAGCCGTAATTTACGTCAGATGCTATCGTATTTGTGTCAATCATTCATGTTTCTTTATATTTTGTAATTTTATTAATAAATTACATACAATTAATAAAAGAAATTTTTTTACCTTGCATTGTATGGTCTAATCTATCATATCAAAATACATAATGATTTTGAAATTGATTCTAAAGTAAATTAGACCTGAAAAATGGATTCTTTGAATCCTAGAATATATAAAAAGTGGTATTACTCAGCGGCAGCCATATTAATTAATAGCAAACAGGCTACCAGCAGTCGCGCACAAGTTGCTTGCGATGGTTCCCTAAAACCTTAAAACCAAACCTAAGACTATACCAAATTTCAAAAACTTGGCACAAAGTACACGATTCTAATGAGTTTCCCCTATTCTAACTTTTCTGTATAAAATCGGAATTTTATTTTCAAAAATTCCTAATATAAATGGTTAAATGTAATATAAAAATAAATAAATAATAATTTTCGTAATTATATAATGGGGTATTTGACAGTATCAAAGAAAAACAATGAAAACAAATTTTAATAAAAATTGATAATAAAAGACAGCAATTTATTATGTTAATTCATCCTACCTATCATTATTTAATTTTAAAAAAATTAATATTTTTCAGCTATAAATTACGTCAGCAAAAATGGGCTGTGACGTTGCTTTCTCTTATATTTCAACACTGTCGCCACTAGAGTCGCTACGTAAATTCCGGTTAGCAAACATAACTATGGAAATTAATTTGAATTCAATTAATTTTTTCAAAAATCAACAATTTTTCTTCCTAGTTATAAGAAAAATAAACAATTTTTTTTCTTAGTTACATGACACCTGTTGCTATCTAGAGAATGTGACGTAATTGAAGCTAATGAACGTTTTCGTGCAAATTTTGAGAACAAATATTAAATTAATTTTTTCTAACGATTTTCGGCATTATCTTTAAAAATTAAAATTATATACATGCATAATACATAAACATGCGTATTTTAAAATAGTTTCCCAAAATTAATCAAATTCCCCATTTACCGATATTACACTGTCGAAAAATTTGTGTCAAAATTAACACATTTCACATGTCCAGAACGGTCCACTCAATTTTTTGTGTTATTTTAACACAAAGCATATGTGTCAAATCTATACACAAGATTTGTGTCAATGATTTAACACACAAAAGGACATACATTTTGTGTTAATTTTACACAGTGAGTTATGTTATAATTTTAACAATAAATATGTTAATAATAACCATTATTTAGTGTACATTTTTAACACAGTGATGTGTCAAATTAACTGAATTAGAATGTAGAAGTTTACTCAATAAATGTGTTGCATATAGTATTATACAACATACTAAATCAGTTAATTTTACACATCATTGTGTTAAATTTGACACTTTTTTTATGTTACTATTTTTTTTTTTTTTTATTTACACTGCTGAACCGATTGAGAGAACGAAAAATGCGTATGTATTGGTCACACAGATATAAAAAAAAAGATTAAGAATTTTTTATGTAAACAAATCATTATATATGTATACAGGGTGGAATTTTAATAACTCTTATACTTTTGGTGAATTTCGATAAAATTTTACGATGGTTTAGAACGGAATTTGTTGGAAACAACATAGCTATATTTTAAATTATGTTGTTTTCAACAAATTCTGTTCTAAATTATCGTAAAATTTTATATTTCATAAAATTTTACGATGATTTAGAACGGAATTTTTCGGAAACAACATAGCTATGTTGTTTCTAACAAATTCTGTTCTAAATCATCGTAAAATTTTATCGAAATTTACTAAAAAGCATAAGAGTTATGAAAATTCCACCCTGTATACATATATGATTTGTTTACTCAAAAAATTCCTAACGTTTTCTTTTATATCTATGTGACCAATACATATGCATTTTTCTTTCTCTCAGTCGGATCAGCAGTGAATTTATTATTGCTAATTTTACTGTTATTAATATTGTTAACATTGTTTTTAATTAAAAAATGAAAGAAAATAGTAAAAAATAATTTTTCAATAGTTTTTTTTATTCATACTTTTTTATTCTAAATTTACAAAAAGTGTTCTGTTACAATAACATGCTCTTCATCAGAAGATTTATAAATATTCCAACTTTTTGTGTAAGGTAAATCACTTATCTTTATAATAAATAAATTTGAATTATTCTTTTGAACAACATAACCTAAGCATGTAGGGGAAACTTTCAAAGTAAGCCAGCTTTCACATACAGCATATGTTGTGGAATTGGCAACAAAAAAAAATAAAGTTTTACTAAAAGTTGGAAAATTTTCCGTATGAGAAGTAAGTATAAATTTGCTTGGTATTAAAATTGTTCCGCGAAAGTAAACATTTTTTCCTAAATAAATAAATGAATCATCTCTAACATTTAATATTTTATAAATTTAATGTATATTTTATAAATTTAAGGTATTTTATAAATATAATGCTGTAGGAATACCCAAAAGTTGCGAAGATCGTTGTCGTACTGTACATGAAAGACAAAGTGAGCTTTAAATAAGTAATCCGTCGCTTCTACAATATCCTTTGTGGGCAGCAGTATAAATATTTTATCAATTTCCAAAAAGTATTGATCAATTGCTACTTTGTTTGGTCCAACTGCAATCAATTTAGGTTGATTTTGATGTTCCTCGTCAGCTGTCAGTGGTGTTCCACGCTGAAAAAGTAATGAAATTAAGGAATAGAATTTATTATGTTATTTACTACTTCTAGAAAAAAACATACCTCTTTGAAAACAATCAACTTTTTTATAATATTCCTGGCTTTTTCTCTATATAGATGATGAATGCTTGCCCTTGGCTGTTGGAGGTAGTAACTGAGTGAGTGCTATCATAGCATTACTAATGCGGTCCCATTCTAAGTACAACACATAATAAATAAGACTTTAAAATATATTATTTTATTCTATAAATAATTTAGAAAAAATTGCTAACCAAGTAGACTTGGATCTTTTCTCTCGTTCTCATAGACGGTCAGAATCGCGTTGACATAGTCTGGATATAGCCTGATCAAACTATTCTTGTCAGTCAATGGAAATAATAGCTCAAACTCCACATCAATCTACATTAATTTTTAGTCAAATATCATATTAAATAAAATTATAATCATTTTAGGCATAAAAATTATTAACAAAATATCTTACCAATTCTGGGAGGTCCAAAAATCTCGGGAAAGCTTCAAGAAAATGCTCATTGAGATACATGAATCTTCGATATTTGAATGTTAATTTAATTTTTTCAATAATGTCTTCTTTTTGGTCTATTGTTGCACTTTTCATAAAGGTAATTGCATCTTTGATAATGTCCGTTTCATCTATGTGTTCCAGTACTGGTTCAAGGTCTGTAGCTAAGACCTTCTTCTTTATCTGATCTCTTTTGTCGTTGGGATGTGTTTTCTTACGTCGAATATTCGATAACTTATTCGCAATAAATCCTGCACCAGTCTTTGGATCATAAAAATGTTCCTGTAAAAACAATTGTATCAATTTTATATTTTCAAAGTATTTGAGTATGATAAATTATAGATTCTATAGCAGAATCAGTGAAATTTATCATTTAAAGGGCCCCATACACGATAAGATCTGTATCACTACATGTTGCAGGTATCAGATCTCGTCGTATATGTGATGATTGTCTCGGTATCACTGTACTGCAACAAAGATACATGAATCACGATATTGATACAAAAATTGCCTTCTATCAGCGTGTGTGGGCTTGTTTCAAGTATCGTTAAATAATAAAATTTTATTAATAAAATTTTTGATCAAGTTGGTGGTTTCACGATTCTGTTTCAACGTGTGTGTGCTAAATAAACTTGGTACAAATCTCAGACACATGTATCGCTATCTAATATCGATACCAGGTTTTGATACAGATCTGATTGTGTATGGGGCCCTTTAGAAAGAGAAGAAAAATTTGTCAACTTACATAACCCAGATCAGATTTCGTATTTCTTAAATTTGGGAATAAGTCTATAATTGCTTCAGCGCATTGACACTTTTCAGCAGATAATAACTGTCTGTTTACTTTTTTTTGATGATTTAATAAATACTGAACAACAATGTTTACGAGAAGTTTACGATATTTTGTTGATAATAGCTTCGTAGTATTATAATTGGTAAGTATATCCTCACCACAAGATGATTTTTGGATTAATTTAAGTAAATTCTGTAAGCAAAGAAAAATATACGATCACTTTGGAGCCAATTAACGAATTAATCTTGATTAACCCATTAGATCCCGCTCCTGTTTCTATCGGTCAGATTTTGATGAAATTTCATGTAAAGATGTAGAATGGCAATATAAAGTAAATCCCCAAAGATGATCCTTGTATCCTTCCCAGGATAAGAGTAAAGGCCCGTATTATATATAATATTGTGGGTCGTGGTATATATATATATATATATAAAAACTTTGGCGGGAAATATGAAATAAATTTATCAGAAGTAAAATAAATAAGGTTAAAATTTAAAAAAAAAAAGGTTAATGATCCTTTCTTTAAAACTGATTTATTGTTCTTGACTTTTTAAAACTGACACTAGGAAAATAAAAGTGGTTACGTGTTATCTAAAATTGAATGTATCTGTCACCCTAATATATCATGTTATTTTTATTGAGAATATTTAATTTTCATTATGCTCGGGAAAATTTGCACACAAAATCTTTCCGAAATATTCCCATATTTTTTCTCTACTTCCATTTACTTTGTCAAAATTTCTAAAAGAATTTACATATTATTAAACTTCAAAATCCGAAGTCGCACTTCATTCCTTCTTTATTTATCATATTTTACAACTACTTATCTCTCATTCACGAAGTTAGCAACGAAATAAGTGTAACAAGATACGTGGAATAATCTCTACAAGATACTACTCTTTGATTACGTTACAACCTAGCGTATTTTAAAACATATCTGTCAGTTCTCTGCAGAAAATTTCTATTTTAATATTTATTTTTATCAATTATTTCATATTTAATGCTTTAAACACATATTTTACTAACACTCCGGCACAGTTTTTTAAATTTAAATTTAATATATTTAAAAATCAATGTAAAAAATTTGTGACAATCTGCACTGCGCGTTACAGACCCTTTTTTAAATACAAAAGTTCAACTGGAAGCCTGTTAATAGTAGCTTTTACACGGCAAGAGAGAGAAAAATTCAAAGAACGTTATCCTATTGTTATTTTATATATTTAAATGCCTTCAATTAAAAAAAAAATGCCCTTAAAGTTGACTTTCGCACAGTATTACGTGTAATATTGTGGTCACTAATGGGTTAACTATTGCAAATATAATAAATAATACCTTATTAAATTTGTAAAAACTACAATGAATTTTCTTTGGCATCAAGAGTAATATCAATTTCATAATAAAACTTACTTCTTTAGAAAGAATCGAACTCGGGTCATCAAGACGGCGTCTCTTTGGATCAGGTTCAGTTAATGTAGCCTGCGGCTCATACCAGTCTATCAATGGAGTTGACACTCGTGAAGAAGTTGGTGTACTTAATAATGAAGGTGATGGAGATTTTGCTGTAATAAGAAATTAAAATGTAATTTTGTCAGATATTAAAAACAAAAAATTTATCGAATGGGGCGTATTCGCGTTGTGGCTTTCATCGCTTCCGTGAGCATCACTTCAGATCGACGTAGCATTCTGCATGTTCGCGTTGTATAAGCATTGCTCCCATGGATACGCGCTATAGTTGTTCGGGTAGCATACAAATGTCATTCAAAATTTTTTATCCACAATCTCTTAAAATGGTTGCAATTTTTAATGTAATGAAGAAAAATTTTATGTTTGAATTATTAAAATTAACGTGGCATAATACAAAAATTATTAAAACATAAACAGTTTGAAAAATTTAAATTTTTTTAAGTTATGTGCACGGTTATGTGTCAACGGGAGCCATATTGCGTTAGTCATATCAAAATATTTTTAAATATGGCTCTCGTGACCACCGGAATCTATTGGTTGCGAATATGTGAATGCAAAGTAGCGTCGCTCCTCGCTACGGTAGCGACAACGCGAATACACCCAGTATTTAAAAGAAATTTTGTTATTACAAATGTCTATAAATTCTACAATTGTTTGACAATGAATTTTCACAATAACGCCTCGATCGTTTAGTCGCACGTAATCCGCTAAAATATCCGAATCCAATATTACATCACGTTCGTCCGTAAAGAAAAACTCATTCTCGCTTAGATTCGGAAATAATTCACAAGCTAAAATAAATGATCACCACAATTTCATTAAATTCGAATAATATTTGTAAAAATCACAAAAAGAATTTATAACACCTTTATTAACAAAATCTTCATACAGACATAGTTCCGGTATTTTCACCCACATTTTATGATCATCATATTTAAACACGAAAAACAACCACGAAATAGTTTCTTCCGGAAAATTACTCATCGCGTAGGAGGATCACAAGTGACAACTGAAAATCAAATAGATATATGTAACTACGAATTTACTTTGATAACAGTAGAAAATAATCAAATTTTACTTTAAAAATATCATTTTTTTCTACTTTAAAATTAATTATTTATTATTGTAAATTCCGTACGAAGAACGCGTACTATGAACAACTTATATTTAAGGTTATGAGGGTTAAGTTTATATCAATGCATTTTAAATGTATGCAATATGTACTTTAATTTAAAAAAAATATATATTAAGTAACTTACCTATAATCAATATTCAATATTTGTATAAATAAAATAAATTTAATTAACTTTTTAAATATTGCACAACTAATAAATATGAATGCACAACTAATTAATAACTGAACAGTTGTAAGAGAACGCGGAACGCCTAACCGCCAAGCGTGGCTTGGTATAGTTCATAGCAGTTGGTATACGTACTTCAACTGAAACATTAAAAGCGCGGTTAATTTTACATTTTGTCGAATGTAGTTTTTTGTATATATGACACAATTTTTGTGTTGAAAATACACAAAAAAGTGTACTTATAACATTTTTTTTCTTTTACATAAAGAATATGTCAGTCTTGTGTTGTTTAAAATAGATTAACATTTTTATTCTGTTAAATCGAAATTTGTGTTAATATTTTCATTTAACACAAACACTAAATGTTACATTAACACAGGGATGTGTTACTTATTTAACACAAAAATTTTAACCACTGGTTTTTTTGTACACAAACACAAATGTTTTTTACTGTGTATTGTTACTATCGTGACTATCATTAAAAATTCTAGTGTTAAGATTGGAGTACTAGTCATGCCAAAATGCGTCATACCCGGCGCGATTTCGTTTAAACTGAATTAGGTTACAACAATAAAAAAAATAATTTTTTTAAAAATTATTTAAGGATACTGATGTTTTCAAAATATTTTTTTAGAGTTATTATTAGTTCCTCTAACGATTTAGGTAATAAAAAAAAAATATGCATATTCTCTACTGTTATTATACTTAATAGAAGTATTTTTTTAATGTGGTAAATGAAATAGCGCAGGATTAAATTTTGAATTTTCTGGGTACTGTCACTGTACAAATATAATCTGAATAATTTTTGTATGAAATAACTGCTCATTTTTATATTTTGTTCGCATTAAATTTTTAAAAGTTAAATTTTTGTTTTAACTGTTAAAATAAAATGCATTGACAAATAAAATGAGTCCGCCGTTGGGATCCAACGGGAACGGGTTAATGTTTTGAAAATGGGCGGAAATAAAGAATTTCTGACGGGATTAGGGACGGGCTGGAGTGGCATTAAAGATAGTGGTACTGTGTTTCGTATGTGCCCGGACTAAAAACTGGGTCACATCACGAACGGAATTAGGACGTGATTTTACAATTTTTCTCAGCATTGGGAGCGGACGGGAATCGCAAATTAATTTCAACTGTAGGTGGAAATTCCGGCGACATCTTTACTTTGCGTATCTATTAATTTATTGTATTTTTCGGTGTCACATGGTCATATTATTTATTGTTACGGTGTGAACGAACCTATATATAACAAATAGTAATCAAACCAACAAAGTATATGGAAAACTATAAACATTTTTTTTTTTTTTTTTTTTGAAATAAATGTCCCGTCTCAAAAAAATCATGTACGTACATACACTACCGTTCAAAAGTTGGGAAGCATTAAGTAAATTCAGTAAAACTAGCAGTGGATAGACATTAAGGACGTTCGTGCGTCAGACTTAATAGTATAGATAAAAATTTTAATTTTAGAGAATTGACAAGTTGAATTACATAGTTATCTCCCCTCAAAAATTTTAAGGCCTTCATTGATCATTTCTTAAAGTAATTGACGATTAAAAATTGAATTTTTAACACAGACCCATTAGGAAAAAACATTTTTTCGTGTTAAAAATTATAATACGTATATTATAAGAGTAGATGTTTTTTTGTTGTGTCATTAACGAAATGGTAATAGAACATGTGCATTGATCAAAAACAATACGAGAGACTACCGACAAAAGGTGTAAAAGCTTTTATAATTTTTAGTTGTTATTTGTGGTACGAATCAATTTATTTTAATAACAAATTAATTTATTCAAATGTCTGGAAAAAAAATTTTGTAATCTGCAAATAGTATATTGTGCAATAAGTGCGGGAAATTGTCGATTGCTCACGAAAGCGAAGTTGAGCGCACTCACTACGTTCGTGCGCTCATTCACTTGAGTGGGGCAATCGACAATCCTGCACGAGTTGTACATACTATTTTTTATTACGAATTTCACATACTTTTTTCTATTATTATCACTATTTTTGACATTTTTATTACTTTTTAAAATAATATTTTTAAGTGTTCGTCTTTTTTTTCTAAATTAATTATCGTTTAAATTACTTTGTTGGTGGTCTCTATAGAAATAATTATTAAATATTTATTAAATGAAAAATTAAGAGGCGACTTTGCGTGTTTTGATTAAATTTTGCGTGTTTTATTGTCAATTTGCGTGTGGAAAGTTACTTTCCACACGCAAATAAGTATGCGGGAAGAGTACAGTCGGCAAACAGCTATTTTGCGTACAGAAATGTGTGCGCCAAGTTGGTACTTCTCCCGCATGAGTTATAAAAAAATATATTTGCTTCCAAACTTTTCGAGAGTAGTGTATACATTAATTTCATACATACATAACAATATAACATAGATATATCGCTTTCATGTTCTCAAAATGACATTCTAGATATTATATTCTATATGTATTCTATGCTTCGCATATACCTACCTACTCCTAAATCAATCATAGTTAGCGCAAAAAAAATTTCGAAATCAGGACACACTCACTCGCTGACTGTTGATAATCATAACATTAAAATAAATGACATTATATAAATAAAAGTAAACGTGCAATTTTTCGTAAAGCTCTGGTTAAATATAACATGTTATATAACATTATTTATAACACAACATGTATTTAGGTGGGGATGGATACATACATACAAGTATGAGACAAACACAAACAAGATACCTTGATAGAAATGGAAATGGCGGGGAGGGGGCGAGGTAGCTCACACAACGAAAAAAAATTACTTGAATTTTTGAAGAGACTACTCACCAAATTTATTATCATTATTTATTCATAAGTTTTATATAACGTTTGAATACACATGACAATTTTTTTTTTTACAGTAAAACTATTCAAAACGAAGCTAATTTGTTGTTTTGTAATGGAAAACGTTTGGTTTGGTTAGGGTTTAACACAGGGGTGGGCAAACTTAATACTGGTATAATCGACATTAATTTTTCTTATTTATGCGCGATCGACTCCGAGAAATGAGTTAAATTAAAAACAAATAAAGTATCTTTCATGTCAAATGCCCATTAGGGAAATATAGGGTTACCATAATTCCAAATTTTCATTGTAATATGGCACCGAAATTTCGGCGAGTTTCGGCCAGTTTCGGCGAAAAATTGTAGTTTCGGTTTAGCTTTGGCAGCCGAAACTACAACCGAAACCAAAACTCCGTCCGTGAAACGATCGGCATCAGGTATCGGTATTAAGTACTACAATTAATATTGTTAATACTAAAGTTTACTTTTACTATGATTTGTTGGAAATTTCATGACAATAATTATATACACCACTCATGGCTGGACCACCGAATAGTCAAATGAGACAAAGGTCTAGGGCCCGATTCTTTGAAGGACCCGGTTAAACTACCTATTTTGAATATGTGAATCAATATTTACGATTATTTTTCGGGAAAATTTTGACAAAAGTAGTAGTGAAAACCTTTTACCTGGGAAACGCCCCATAGGTAAATCCAGCTCGGGGGAGAGAGAAAGGGGGCCCGGTAAGAAGAAAATGGTTCGGGCCTAAGAGTGCAAGGGCGCCCATACTCGGGGCCAGGGGGACCGCGCGCCCCTAGCTAATCATGGCTGGAAAAAAATTCCAAAAAAGGAGCTGGCGGAAAGTAAAACGACGTTATTTTTGCGTGTGACTGCTATTTTTGTGGAAAATACGCACTATTCGTAATTCGTGGCCCCCCTCTTTGGTTATGTTTGCTGTAAAATTTCGAAAAAAGGGACTCGGAGAAAAGGAAACTATGTTTTTTTTTTTATTTGCGCGTCAGTGTTATTTTTGGGGAAACATTTCGGAAAGACAAACCCAGAGAAAGGGAAATGAGGTTTTTCTTTGCTCGCCTATATTATTTTTGGGGAAAATACCGAAATTTGGGAATTTTTATGGCTACTTACAAATCAGTTTCCGTCATCCAATATTCCTTATCCAAGTTTCAGCCCGTCCCCCCTACAAATTATCATATGGGCGCCCATGCAACAGAGGGTTAATCTGGCTGTGATCTGAGTTACTTAAATAAAAAATGGCAAGTAAAAAACTTTTTTATGTATAAATTTTTCTTTATTTTTATTAAATAACTAATTATTACTCAAATATGGGCTTTTTAAACACATAGAAATTAAAATAAAGTAGTAAGATATTGCCTTACAAGAAACTTTCGGTTTCGGTTTCGGCCGAAACTAAGACAGCGACCTACGACCGAAATTCGGTTTCGGTTTCGATTAAAAAACTAGTGTCGATCGGACACTTTCGTAATAATAATTTTATTACGGAATGTAACGTGCAATGATTAATAAATTTCTGGCATAAATTTTTTTTTAAGGGAAGACTGTATTTTTGGAGCGACATTATATTTGGCTATTTTTGGGTTATTACATAAATAATTTTGCTATTTTTGGGCTACTCGAAGGCCACTCATCGGAAATTCATGTTTCATCGTTTGCTAAATTTTTAGTAGACATTTTGAATTAAAAGATTTTAAATTAACCTAGTAAATTACTTAAAATGTCTGCGATCGACTGTCGAACTGTTCGCGATCGACCGTTTGCCCACCCCTGGTTTAACAGGATGAATTGACCAACTAAAATAAGTTAGGTGACAATCGTATGTATACGAGAAATGTCTTTAGAACTTACAGAATTATTTTTTTAATGCAAGAATGGACGAAGAAAATTCCCTGAAAATTTAAATTTATTTTTTTTAAAATTCGTACAAATTCGTCAATTTTTTACGATTTTGAAATTTATTTGGTTCATTGATATTCTGCATATGTTTTTAGCAACATGGTATAATTTTTCTGATAATAATTACGGCGGCTAGAGTACTAGCCATTTGGGAACTTGTGAAGTGATACGCTCCAATGATTTCTGCAACATTAATTTTCACACAGGGTGGTCCAGAATTGTGTTCCATAATTGCTAGAGCTGAGAGTACGTTCAAAGATAATAGTACCTTTTCATGTACACTTTTCCAAAATTCATTAATAAGAGCGATATAACTCGGTAAAGGGGTGAAGAGAAAACAGTTTTTTCCAAAATATTTTCCAAACGCTTTTGAATAACGGATTGATATTTTAAGGTGCGTAAAGGGTATAGCGAGGTTTCAATGGCAAATCTGCCTTTGGGGCCGAGGTTCAAAATGATGTGTGCGGTAGTAAAGGCTTTTGATATAAATACGATATATATAAGATTTAGCCCCTGACCTTGAACTTTTCTTGAGATATTCGAGAAAGTTCTCGCGGTGCAATACATTTTTTAAATTTTTATATCTCGAAAACTATAAAAGCTAGAAATATAAACTAAACGGCAATCGTTAGAGAATTGTTCAAGGTATATTATATATTTTTTTCAGATTTTTGCGTGACTATTATACGTGATAAATCAATAAAAATATTTTTCATTATTATTTCTCGTACAGTTGTAATGAAGTGACACCTTTGAAAAAAATACAAAATGTTGCTTATACTATGTACTTACACTCAAAAAAGTTTCATCAAAATCAAAGAGGCGCTTTTTGAGAAATTAATAAAACACTGCCCTACTCTGTAATCTGTTCCTGACCACTACGCGGTATATATTGTGCGTATCCGAATAAAAACTACTTACGTATGTCTTTATTTATATTGTTGGTTACATTGTTTGCAACGGATAAAGAACCGAACAGACCGGTACGACACACCGTAACAGCAATAAAGTCATTATATTATCGCCCGTCCTGGTTTGTGCTCACATTAAATCTGTTTACACGTTTTTGAGGAACTGTCTGAATTTATTTATCTATTTGGATGACTTTTATAGTCATAGTACAACTTATAGTGCTGATCATATTGATGAATATACGGGTACACTACATATTTAGAGAATAAATGCATAGCATGGGCAAAATTCTCTTCATGGTTAATGCTAAGGGACCGAACTGACCAGTACGACACATCGTGACAGCAATAAAGTAGTTATATTGCATACTTTATAAGTACTAAGAGCTAAAATATATGACAAATTGATCAAAACACGTATTAAATTTTCTTTATCAAAACCCAATATCTAATTGACTTTAATTGTACGCAGAAATTATTAGCTACTTGAGATTTTGGTATAAGTCAAATAGTGCAATAAAATTATATGACAGTGACGGTCACCTGTCCCGGTCAGTCCACACACTAATTCTTAAAACCATGTTAGCCGCTTATTAAAAAAAAACATTTGGGCAATTACAACAATAGTGCTGAATACATTCAATACTAGTACTGGTGGGAACATATTCAGTAAAAATGCCATAATTTCTATTATTTATATGCCGTGATCATACATGGAATTTGATAATATTTGGATATTTGTTTGACGTAAACGAAGATTAACTTCGGAGTTAGTTAGTTCGGTTAGATAAGAAATTGTTAATGCGAGTTGATAGAAACAAGTACATAACACTTTTAAATCCTGTTCTTTAAGTCGCGGAAAATCGAGCACATTTGATGTTACCTTTGGTAAAATCAAATGTTACCAATGGTAACATCAAATGTTACTTTTTTAACGGTTCTAATATCGCTTTTTAACTTCTTCTCGTAAGGAATTTGGCACGGTCGTTCGAATTTTGATGTATTCTGAAACTGTATCATTTAACGGGGTATTAAATTTTAATCGTCTACTATATTTATTTTGTAAGAAAGCGACGATCAATTCAGTCAGTTCCTCATAAACGTGTTTAAACAAATTTAATATGAGGACAAACCAGGACGGGTGATAATATAGTGACTTTACTACTGTTACGGTGTGTCGTACTGGTCTGTTCGGTTCTTTATCCTTTGCAAACAATGTAACCAACAATGAATAAACACATACGTAAGTAGTTTTTATTCGAATACGCACAATATATACCATATATACCACGTAGTGGTCAGGAGCAGATTACAGAGTAGGGCAGTGTTTTATTAATTTCTCAAAAAGCGCCTCTTTGATTTTGATGAAACTTTTTTGAGTGTAAGTACATAGTATAAGCAACATTTTGTATTTTTTTCAAAGGTGTCACTTCATTACAACTGTACGAGAAATAATAATGAAAAATATTTTTATTGATTTATCACGTATAATAGTCACGCAAAAATCTGAAAAAAATATATAATATACCTTAAACAATTCTCTAACGATTGCCGTTTAGTTTATATTTCTAGCTTTTATAGTTTTCGAGATATAAAAATTTAAAAAATGTATTGCACCGCGAGAACTTTCTCGAATATCTCAAGAAAAGTTCAAGGTCAGGGGCTAAATCTTATATATATCGTATTTACATCAAAAGCCCTTACTACCGCACACATCATTTTGAACCTCGGCCCCAAAGGCAGTTTTGCCATTGAAACCTCGCTATACCCTTTATGTTAAGGTGTGAATACAAGTATTTATCTCCAAATTATACCCTAATCATAAATGATGGAATATTTAGTATCATAAATGTTCATACGCATCCCTAAAATATAAATCCATTATTCAAAAGCGCCTAGTAAATTTTGAAAAAAGAAGTCAGTTTCGTTTCACCTCTCTACATTCTACTCCTGTTCCTGCACTTTATCTCCTTTATTACTGAGTTTTGAAAAAAAGTGTATATAAAATGGTACCATTATTTTTGAATATATTATCAGCTCTAACAATTACGGCACATATTTCTTATGGTACGTAACACCTAGGACTTAATATTTTTTATCACTTGCGGGATCTCCGTCTTGCAAATATATATACATATATTTCAATTAAATACGAGATATTTATGATTAAAAATTATCGGTCTCGATAATTATTGTCGTTTACTAAATATATTTAGAAAATTTTAATATTAATAGGTATATCTTAGACGTTTTACTGTCTATAAAAAATAATCAAATTGCTGTTATTTTAATGTAGAAAAAATATAATATAGCGAATAATAATACTTCAAAGAAATCATTAAAATTTTGTTATAAATAGAGTTTTTTTTTTTTTAAAATAAAAGAAAATGTCAGATATGAGTTGATTTTTTGTTACTGAGGAAAAAATTATAAAATTGCCATTTAAGTTTCTGTGATAAAATACGAATAAATAAATAAATATATATAATAATAATAATGGTTGTTATCTTGTGTCTTTACAATGAAAACTTATAATAAGGCTGTATAAGAAAACTTTCTTTCCCTACCATATTGTTTGTTGTTACCTCGCAAGAGAAAATTCAATTCAGAAAAGAAAATTGATATAGCCGTAAAAAGTTTTAAGAATACAAATTAAATATTATTTTACAGGGACGATCAATAGATGAGTCGCCTTTTTCATAACTGATTCCTGGTATAAGGATATTAACGCGTATTTTTACCGAGCTTACAAACTTTTCAATTTTCGACGACCGGACATTAAAAAATTTGTTGTGGAGATGGGATGAAATTTGTTTTCCACGTACCCCACCGTGTGAAGTGCCGGCAGAAAAGCTTCCTTTTATTATTTTTCATTTTTGAGCACCGTTTACGAATTAGTGAACTTCAAAGCGGTGTTTATCTTGTCTCCTCGTCCTTTGGAAAACCAATTATAAAAAGTTATTTCTGACATAATTGGTGTTTTGGTTTTAATATTGTGGGGATATATTATTTGATGATACTACTTTTGTTTAAACAAAGCAATGAATAGGTTCCCTTAATCAAATTACGTTGTTTTTTGGGGAAAGTCATTAGTCGAAAATATCCATTAAACAGTATTCGAGAAATCGAACAAATTTTTAGTATGATTCATGAATAAGGTACAAAATAATTAACACTTTCAGTCCCTTGGTTTCGGCATTCGAAACCAAACAAAACATCCCGAGAGGCCGACCGTGATCACTGATTAATTGATTAGTTGGTTACGCATTATGTGTGTGATGTTTATTACCATTCATCACACGGATGTGTTCCTACTCACACAAATACGTACCAACACACACTACTCTTTTGATTTATATGTATAAAAAATTTTAAGATAAACAAAAAATAGATAAAAAATATAATTTATATTTTTAAATAAAATTGATTTGAATGTCAGTGTATATATAGTATGTACGTATCACGTACGTATGTTTACAGTTTTAGACATACATCTTGAACTGTGTTGAATCTATTCAGTGTTTGAATCATTTTATTTTATGTATTTGTTTAATAAATTTTTTTTTTTTTTTTAAATATTGCCGGCTACCGGGAAAGTTTATTATGAATGTGCTCGAGCTTCATAGTGTTAATATGTATCTAATTCTCAGCATCTAAATAACGTGAAACAGTTAACAATAATTATAAAAGTACACGAAAATTTAACCTCTGAAGGCAGTTTTCTGCAATATTAAACCGAGAATAGCAGACTACAGAGTCTTTAAATAGAGCACAGTGTTTATTTGGAAACAGCCGGAATTAAAAGAACAATTGCAGTTCTATATAGGTAATACAAAGTAAGAAATATTTACCTTTTTTTAGGAAAAATTCTTCTGGATTTCCTAAAAATATGTTTTAATTTATTCTTTATCTTTAATACTGTTTAAGATCTTATGGCATATTATGATACCATTACCAAAAGCATTGTATACAATATCAGAAAACAAAAATTGTGATAATAAATACAATTTGATGTAGTTCTTCTATTACTTCTAACTAAAGATTATACTATATCACTAAAAATTCTACTGTAAATTTTTCCGAAAAGTCAAAAAAGTCCTGTGCGACTTTTTTGTGGTTTCTAAAAAAATTCACATTAAAGTGCATAATGTGAATAAAAAGCAAGAGAAAGTAAGAAATTAAAACATTAATTTGTGGTGAAATTACTTATTGATTGTATTTAAATCTTTAATTGGGAAATTGCATAAGAATTATAAGTTATTGCATCATTACTTTTTTTTTACAGATATATTTATCGCAGTTTTTATAGTATTATAAAAATGAAATAAAATTTGTGTAAATAAATGCTCTGTCTTGTTTAGAAAAACAGTTTTTAAGGAAATTGTTAGGTTTTGGGCGTTTTTAGTTATGTATTTTCTATAAAACTTTTCTTATGCGGTCCCTCCCTACCCACTTATAAAAATGAAATATTTTGTGTAAATAAATGCTTTGTCTTGTTTAGAAAAACAGCTTTTAAGGAAATCGTTAGGTTTTGTGCGTTTTTAGTTATGTATTTTCTATAAAATTTTTCTTATGCGGTCCCTACCCACTCCACATAAAAATACCCCTGTCGTAGCATCTTGCATAACACAGCGAATTTCCGTTTATAAAAATTAGTTTTTCTCGGAAACTAGTTGACATAGAAGAATAGTTTAAAGACCTTTTTTATGTAATTTTTTCTCCTTTTTTAAATGGTGTATAAAAATTTCGCAAGAATTTTTGAATAAGTGGAAATTTTAGCAAAAAACTAATTTTTTGCAAGAACAAAAACCATGTTCCTGCCATCCGACGTGTTTGGCTGAAGAACTCATCCAAGAGTTTGGGATTAGGACATTTCGTTCGAGAGTTATCGTGCGGACACACACAAACATATATATATATATATATATATATATATATATATATATATATATATAAATTTTAGTGAATATTATTTTCGGTTTCTAGGGATCTCAAAACAAATTTCTGCCATGGCCCCGGGCTCAAGTCGCGTCATGACAGTCGCTGTAATAGCTGAATTCCATTCTGGAAATTCGCTAAAAGGATAATACTGTATTTACAGTTTGGTCCACCGACGCAAAACTTTGAGAGCCACCGGCCCGAAAACATTAACTTTAATAAACATTACTTATCTCATCTCGTTAAAATAAAAATATTAATAATAACAGTAAATTCGAAAAAATCAAATAACATAAATTTAGCCAATATAAAATTTTATAAAATTCTAATTAATTATAATGAACGTACATAAATTAAGCACATTTTGGAGGAATAGAAACAGAACGCGTCTATGAACACTATAGAAATATGTATGTAGTTTAATTAGGTACATACGATGCGATGTGGCAAGCTGTTTGTAGTGGTGAAATAAAGTCAATAATATCCAACATATGTTGTTCTTCAAATAATAAAATCAAATGTATACGATCAATTAAATATCCTGATTATAACGATCTACAACGATCTATATGAAGTCAATTAATTGTGATCTATATTTTATTAGATCAATTAAATTGATATACGAATTATTATTTATAAAATACATAAACGAATATAAACGAATTGAACAAAACAGTGGCTTCAACTAGTGCGTTGTGTGTGAATACATAAAATAGTTATACGATGTTTGATGTATTATCAAAAATGGGTTGTATTTTTTTATTTTGAAAATTATTTCTTTGTCGGTTCACAGAAGAACAAAAAACTTCGTGTTTGTTTTTTTCTCGGCCGGTACGGAAGATGTCAAAATACAGTAGTACATAGTTATGATGAGATTTAACTGTTTAAAATTATTTTGAATCAGAGATGTATATCTTTGTTTGATCGTTATTACTTATCTATCTGTCGAAAATTTTTAATTAGTTAGTTCAATAATGCAAGTGCGAATAATTTGATTGTTTCTCACGAGTATGAAATTTGTTATGTGGGTTACAGCCATAAAATACTGTTAGGCGTACATATTTTATGGACGGCCCCTTATACATCAACTCTAAATCGAAAATTTTCTAAAATTTCCAGTTTTTTGACTTTTATCAATTGTAAATTGTAGGTTTGCTGTTAGAGCTTATTTAGTTATCGAAGTTTTGGTGTGTAAATGGGCCACAGTGTGGCATTGTAGGCGAAAAATACCCTTTTCCCCGGTATTGATTATGGGAAGGTGAAGGAAATTCCCTCGTCTGAACCAATTCTCGTTTGTTTAGGATATGCAAAAGCTATACAGTATTCTCTCTTAATACCGCCGGTTACGGGAATGGCGGGCAATATGTTTTTATCGGAAAGTCGTACCCCACTTCTCTTCACTATGTTTTACTCATCAAAAATAATTACTAGATTGGATATACCTTTTAAAGTTTACCTTGAGATATGTAACCACTTTTCTTGCTCAAATTCACAAGACTTATTCCTCCTGTTGTCTTAAAAAACTACATAATTAAAATTAACTGTAATAGGGTTTTCATTTTTTGGGAAATTAAAGGCAATCAAAGAAAAGTTCAAAGTTGTCAGTGTGTAATTTGGAAAGTCAGTATTTTAACATATAATTTGTGAAAGTTTGGATTATTTTTTGGGAATTTTTTTACCAGTGATAAAGACAGACATTTTTAAGGAAAATGATCAAGAAATATTAGACACTTTTTTTTTTTATAAATATTTGATAGGCTTTTCTAAATCAGACTAGAATTTTTAACGCCCCGCCGTAAAGATTTTCGTCGCACTTTTGTCAGTTCATCTGTATATTGGTTCTTTAAATTCAGAATCTTAGCAATCAACCGGATATATAGTGGATGTTTAATTATTTCGATTTCTCGGGACATTACTGTATTTTTGTTGTAATACAATGTAACCAAAATATATACATTCGAATGTTTTGTTGTTTACCCAATTAGTTTTGGTAATTAAATATAATTATTTGTGTAATTCCATTAAAAAATTTCTAATGCGTTTATGTTTTAAAAAAATTATTTACTTATCTGTTTTTTGAAAAGAACTTTAAAAAAAAAGGAAAAAAACAAATTACATTACAAATCATAATGGTTCTTGAGCCATTTTATATGGAATATATGTGTTATTTTATAGCTTGGTAACAATAACTTTGCCTTGGTGCTAACGAAAAATACCAAGAATATGTGTCTGTAATCATCCAGCAATTTATTTGCAACAACCTAATAAATATTTTGAATGGTGATTCAGAGGCGTAGCGAGCATAACTGGCGCCCGGTGCGTGACACTTCATTTGCGCCCCCATAACTTCTAAAATTTTAAAAATTTTAAGTCATAACCTGGAAGTAATTTAGTAATTTCCCTACACTTTCACGTAACAAATTTTTAATGACAAACACAAAAAAAATTTAAAATAATAGCGCTTCTCCTAGTAGCTTTTGACGCTCCTCTTATTAGTTTTTGGCGCCCGTCTCAAAGTGGCGTCCGGTTCATGATAGTACCCCTTGCACCCCCCTCGCTACGCCACTGTGGTGGTTACCGCGCTGGGTAGCATATTTACTGAGAAGTTATGCGGCAAATATTTCTAAAAGGAATTTTATTGTTTTGATAGTAAACATGAAAAGTTCACATCCAAATTATCCTAATTCGATCAGTCACTCCTAATTCAAATCATTTTCATAAAACCTGATTTGAGAAAAAGAAATTTTTGAATTCGATGACGTCATCAAGTTTATTAGAATCTTTCAGTGCCTTAAAAAACGTAAACGAAATGATAGAATGATAAAATTGAAAGCGAATTATAGGTTTTCGAAGTCGTTATTTTCATTTTTACCAAAATTACGTATGTAAGATGCGTAGAAAAAAGACTTCTCTCGAATTTGTTATATTTCTAAAAGGATTGGTTTTTTAAGGTAGACGAGTGTGAGTTTACCAGCTATGCAACAGTAGGGTTTAGGGTTATGTAATTGTAATATGATAGGTAATAGGGTACATGACAGTATTAAGGAAAAATGAACAAACCGATTTTTAGTGAAAATTTATTATAAAAACTACAATTTATTATGCTAATTCACCCTGTTCTCATTAAAATAAAAAAAAAATTTAATTAGAAATATAATTTTTTTACGATCTATTAACCACGTGATTAGAAACGAGTCGTGGCGTCACATTCTCTTACACTTCGACCGGTTATCCCACTCTAATTTAACATAACTATGACGGCCTGAACACGATCAGTAATACTGTCAGTATTTAGAAATACTGACATTATTATTGATCCGTGTATTGATAATACTGAAGTATTCGTATGTTATAGAATTTATATTAAATATAATAATAAAGATTCATTATTTTTGTCAGTAACGTAAAAACTCCTATACCGGAACGCGATCATATGTCCGAACAGTTTTGACATTTATATATTAATGAGGTTATTTCTGAATGAAACCTTTGATAACAAAAATTATTATTAATAGAATGATTATTTTTCAATTTAAATTCACCTCACATTTAATGTTTCCTTGCTTAATTAAAGAAATACATATATTTATTAAAACATTTTTTTTGTTGAATACAATATTTTAATCCTTTATTTACGTTTGATACTTAAACCATTCTGTGTTTCCTAATTTGCTATCTAGATGTCATTCTATGTGTCATATTACTCATATTACACGTCTGTTTCTATACCGGTTCCCAACTTCTAGTGTCATTAATATTTCTCTGTTTGGATATAGATGTCGACATTTTGTAAAAGAAAAACATTAATAAATAAAAATTTTTGGGTTGTATTTTTTTAAAAACATTAGTAAATTAAAAAGAATTTCTTTCATACTTACTAAGGAAAAAAAATGGGTGTTTAATTTATTTGTCAATTTTTATAAGCCAGTTTAATTATAATTACACACCTAAAAATAGTGTTCCGGTATAGGGGCTTTTACATTAAATACTGACAGTATTACTGATCGTGTACAGACCACCCATGGATATTAACCTAAATTTCCTAATTGTGAGAAAAATAATAAGTGTTTTTCTTAGTTACAAAACTCCTATTGCTATTTATAAAATGTAACGTAACTGATAGTGAACGTTTTCGTGCAAATTTTGAGAATTAAAAATAAATTAATATCTTCTAATAATTTTCGGAATTATTTCTTCAAGTGAAAAATATAATTATGTATAGTACTGTAAACTAGTTTCCCGAAATTAGTCAAGTACCCCATTGGTGGAAGTAGGAGTGATCAGGACATCGGCAGCCCACAAACGACAAAACCATAAATCTGTCTCTAACAGCGCATATCATTTTCAGAGGTACAATTAACTGTATCAGTGTGTCCAAATAATATACTAGATTGAAAAAGAATACAATTAGTCACACCGTTGTTTTTGTGATTCATTTGTAAAGAATCCGTCGTCGTTTTTTTTTTTCTTTTTCGAAATGTTTATTTTCAAATTTGTGACAATAGAAGAATCAATGTTGTTTTCTTTTATTGCAAATCAAGAAAATAATGTATAAAACACCTCACTCACTCACTCAGCTGGGTGTGATTTATGTATTGTTTGAATAACAAACCAATACAGGAGAGGAAATTCCACCTTATTTCATTTCTAGAATTGTTACTGATTAGTAATTAGTGTTTTTTTTTTTGGTTAAGCTATGTAAATATGCCATATATGTATGTTTTATTACAGGTATTCGATGATATTACAAAAATTTTTTTCTTAAATATCAATTGTACTCAATAATTATTTGAGCCATTAACAAAAGAAATATATTTTTATGATACAATAGCGATGACGAATCAGTTCGACTCTCAAGAATATGAAAAAATATTATTGAATAATAGAAAAGTATTTCCTCACGTCTGAGGACGGGAGATACGACCTTGAATAGTATTGCATTTAATTTGTGCCGAGAAATATTAGTTAGAATTATCATGAATGGTTTATTTTTAACGTTGGGTTAATCTGATTATGAAAGGTAGTTTCCATTTGACTAGCTCCACCTAAAGGAAAATCATAAAATTCGAATTTAAGTGGATTATCATCCCTGAATAATAGTAAATCAAGTGGATGCTTAATTATTTTTAAACAAAAGAAAATTATTAAACTTTTTCAGTCAATTTGTTATGTTTTTCTCTTATGTCTGTTCGATTTTTCGGTATAGTCTAGGAGAGATAAAAAATGAACGAGTGATATTTGCAGAAGTTTAGTATCTGACTTCGATCTTGTCCCATAGCTATAAAATATTTTGAATGTCGACACTTGTGACGTAATTTCACCAACTGACGTGACTCATTATTATTATTTTTTAATTAGAAAAATGAAACGTAAGAAAAGTTAAAATATATTTTAGAGCCCCACGTTGGGCGCCAAACCTCCTACACTGATTTTTATTTAAGATGGAATTAATAGATTTGAGCGTTACTTTATGGTATTCCATATTTGTCAATAATAAACAAATATTTTACTTCGCAAAAATACCACTTTTATTTTGAAACTGTGACAATATTGTTTCAAAATAAAAGTGGTATTTTTTGCGAAGTAAAATATTTGTTTATTATTTAAGATGGAATTTATGAAGTCCTAATCGTTTGTGCAAAATTCGAAATAAATTGATTAGTGTATCACTTTTTCTGGCTCAAGTATCTAAAATAAAATATTGTCCGCTTGTAAAATGTTAAAATGTAGCTTAGAATTTCCATAAAATCAGTAAAATTGTTTGGTTGGTTTTTTGTAAAAAACTATTTTTTTTTTTTTTTTAAATCGATAAGAAGCATTAAAATGTTAAAATCTATAAAAATGAAATACACCGCTTTGCGAAATTGACGACAATATAATGTTCAATTTTGTAGTTTGGTTCAAATATTTTTAGATTTATTTCGGCTCGTTGTGGTTCAAGCTTTAAATTTTAGTATAAGTATTTTGAAATAATGTGATCCAAAATTAATTTTTTTTTTTCGTTACAGGTGGTTATTATTGCAGCCTTAACGTCTTCGAATAAGATGTTGGTAAGTCAATATTTATTTTAATTCAAAAATTTCTTAACAGTCTTGATACTTCAAACACAGAATTTATCCTGAAACTTCAACACTAAAGGTGATTAGCGCGTGAAAGATTAGCGCATATCTCGAAAACAGAAAATGATATTTGACAAGTTATACGTTAAAATTGTTTTAGAAATTATTGATTAATCTCTTCATTCATCCTTCTAATGCGCTAAATACCTTAAATTGTTTTAGTATGTACATAAAATTGATTACGAATATCATATAATTATAAAATGAATTTGCTCGATTGTTAAAATATTTCATTAGAAAGTAAATAAAACATTCAGGACATCCTGTATGCAAATGAAACGTACATTGTATTATCCAAAGACATTTTCTTCATTTTTTGTTTCAAAACTAATTTACCATTTTTTTTTTCTACATCCGTTCACCCGCCAACAACGTTCGACATCAGTAATTCGTTATTTTCTATTTCCAATCGTGGCGCTGTGATCGATTTTGAATTAAGTAATTCCTATCAATTTATTACCATCTCTCACTCATTACAAATATTTCTTCTGTACTGACAGACAGACAGACAGACATTTATACATTTCTCTCGGACCCTTATGTTGGCTTGGTTTTTTATGATTTTTTTTTTAAACTTTAATGGCATTTTAAATGCCAAGAATTGGAACGTCATTAATGATTGGCCATTAATTTTGCATACGGTTTTTTTTCTACATCATCGGGATTTTTTTTTTATTTCCTTAGTTTTATTACGGGATGACACACGGAGTGTGTTCTGTAATGTATATTGACATTTTGAGAAGATGTGTAACGTCACAAAAGGATAGAAAAACGGCGTTTTTTTAATGGTCTTGTAATGTTCAGGATCAAATAGAAATTAAATTAGGATTCATCGAATTTAAAATGTAATAATTTCTGATCGATAAGTTTAATTTTATGTTATTTATTATATCATATTACAGAGTATCCACTCGTTGGAAAAATTGGAATTTTTTTTCGCTGGAAAAAGGCGAAAATTTTACGGGAATTTTTTATTTCACCCGGGATTTTTTTTTATAGTGTGCCTTTTCATTTTAAGTTTTTTTTTTATGTGCATGATCTAAGTGTTAGAATTTTTTTGCATATTGTCTATCAAATGTATATTATTGAAAACCATTGACAGTTAATGGTTAGTTTGACAGGCAATTCGCAGAAAAATTGCTGACAATTTGATCGTCGTAAAAATTTATAAAATGAAAGATTCCGTTTCCTTGAATTTTTTTTTTTGACTAGTAAAATTTTTTATTGATAATTTAACTCATGTGTATCAAGTCCCATAAGAATATTGTAGTTTTTTCATTTTTACCGTGGAAAAAAAGTTAGGACAAATTTTTACAGCGAAAAAAATGGTACAGAACATTTCATTGGTCATTTCACCGTAGGTAAACACGATAGAAACAAAACAAAAATTCCTATTGATAAATTTAAATGATTTCAGAACCCTGGTAACAATGTATTAAATAATAATATGAATTATACTAATTTATTTTATCTTACCGTATTACACTTGAGTTATATATTTTTTCTGATATGTGTTTTCTGCAACTCAAATTTCTTGCCTAAAAGCAATTTAACTCGAAGAACTGTCAACTCAAAAACGCTTCAGCTACGCTGTCGCATTTTTGTTAGTTGACAGTTCTTCTCGTTAAATTGCTAGGCAACAAATTTTCGTTAGACAAACCTAAATTTATTCGAAAAAATACAAACTTCTCGTGTAATAATAAGTGATAGCTCATGTATACATATTTAGACTCGTAAGAATATCGTAGTTTTTCATTTTTGCATGGCTAATATTTCTGGGGGAGTAATAGTCATTACACACGAGAGGAATAGTATACTTTTTCTATGACTCCATTTTTGATTTAAGTATGTAAAATTGAATATAAAATTTAAATTAAAAGAAAATAATTTTTAATCTATCTCTAATTTCAGTAAATATTCGTATGTGTATCTATGGGAACGCTCACAGTAAAATAAAAATAGCTTTGGTAAATTTATTGTTCATAAAACAACTGGAGCCCATTGGATAATCATTAATACGGTGATTTGAGTGGTAGAAAGAAGGTATTGATTAAGTAATAAATAGAATACTTTACTTTGCCACTTAAATATCATTTTGATTATTCAAACTCTTAAGACAGTTTCGATCAGTATGATCATTAGTAAATAAGCTCATACTTGGTTGATAATGATCATATTGATCAAAACATTTCATTAGAGTTCAAACAATATTTTTGCAAAGTAAAGTGTCTTACTTATTACTTAATAGCAAAGATGGGATATTAGAAATTTAGAATATAACTCTCAAATCTATTAAATGTATTGAGTTGAGTGTACTTTTCAACAGGAATCGAAAAAATCTGTTATTGGTAAATTTAACTTTTTTCACAGTAACGAAATATTGTTAAACTGTCTTGCCGTATTACACTCGAATTTTATATTTCTTTTGAATAAATTTGTGTTTTTGTAACTTAAATTTGTTGTCTAAAAACAATTTAATTCGAAAAACGGTCAACCCAGTTGCATTGTCCTATTTTTGTTAGTTGACAAATTCATTTATACCAAATTCATTATTTCAAAACTTGTTAAGGCGGAAGGGGTGTTACATGTTTTTTTTTTTTTAAACAAAAAACCACTATTTCTTCGATTGTTTTTTTTTGTAGTATAAGAAAATATAATTTGCTCCAATTTTTGGGATATATTTATTATTTCGAGATACTGTAAAAAAATTTTCATGAAAAAAAAAATGAAAATTTGGCGATTGGTAGCTGGTCGTCAAAAATCGCTAATTTTTTGTCTTAGGCAGAATAATTTGTAAAATTCGTGTCTGAAATCAAAAAACAAAATTTTTTCTATCTGTAGATGCTTATGGCTTCTACTAGGGTTTAAAAAAAAATAAAATTTCCTTTTTTGGCAGTGTTTTAAACAAAAAATTTTGATTCTCGGTAAAAATTTTCGTGGTTTCTCGTTGATTTTCTACTTGTAAAATGAGTTGTAATGAACAAAATGATTTCGATTAAGGATTTCACGAGTTACTTTGCCTACGGCGAAAAATTAGCAATTTTCAACAACTAGCTGCCAATGAATTTTCATTTTTTTTTCATGAAAATTTTTTTAGAGTATCTCAATAGTATATTGTGCAATAAGTGCGGGAAATTGTCGATTGGCCACGAGCGCACGAACGTAGTGAGTGCGCTCATTCGCTTGAGTGGGGCAATCGACAATCCCGCACGGATACGAATTTCACATACTTTTTTCTATTATTATCACTATTTTTGACATTTTTATTACTTTTTAAAATAATATTTTTAAGTGTTCGTCTTTTTTTTCTGAATTAATTATCGTTTAAATTACTTTGTTGGTGGTTTCTATAGAAACAATTATGAAATATTTATTAAATGAAAAATTAAGAGGCGGCTTTGCGTGTTTTAATTAAATTTTGCGTGTTTTATTGTCAATTTGCGTGTGGAAAGTTACTTTCCACACGCAAAAAAGTATGCGGGAAGAGTACAGTGGGCAAACAACTATTTTGCGTACAGAAGTGTGTGCGCCAAGTTAGTACTTCTCCCGCATGAGTAATAAAAAAACCTTTTTTTTGACTTAAAAAGCCCATGTAACCCCTTAATAGTGGAAAATCAAATGGGAGCGTGGATGTTTAGTCATCTGCACTACAGTGTCCTAATTGGGACACTATACTCAATCTGACACAGTTTCGTTGCACAAAGGGTTAACATTATTTAATGTGTTTAAATATTATCGTCCATTTCATTGACCATAACCCATTACTGATTGGATTATTTCCCTCACATATAACTTCCATATAAAACACACAAATGCTGATAATACCTACTGATATAATGCAAGCAAGTGTAGTAGTACTTTGAGAGCATACATGGATATATGGATATTGGTTTGTCGTATTTGAAAGTACATTACTGTTAATTTACGTGCGGTACTAATGACATCGCCAAGTCAAGCAACCGACCGAGCGAGTGGCACGGCTACCGAGATTGTGGCGTTAAACTACACGTGTAATAAATAAAAAGCTACATTAGCTCCTAAATGAACTGTTAAATGTTTATTATGTAATTTATAAATTAAAAAAAAAAAAGTTCACATTAGATTTTTATGTAATGTGTATATGTGCGCGCTTGTTGTATATGTAGAAGAAAATGTACGATTTTTCCCTTTGTGTGCAGAAAACGACTTAAAGATATGAAAATTATTATTAATAATTTTGTGTCATCATTTTTCACAGTTGAATACTTGAACGCGCGTTAGTATTTTGTGTCGATACTTAAAAATTTAATATCAAATAAATTTGGTTATTATTTAAAATACCCCTGTCGCAGCATCCTGCATAACATAGCGAATTATATCATTTCATTATATTGTTTTTCTCAGAAACTAGTTGACATAGAAGAATAGTTTAAAGACCTTTTTTATGTAATTTTTTCTCCTCTTTTAAGTGGTGTAAAAAAATTTCGCAAAAATTTTTGAATAAGTGGAAATTTTGGCAAAAAACTAATTTTTTGCAAGAATAAAAACCATGTTCCTGGCATCCGACGTGTCTGGCTGAAGAACTCATCCAAGGGTTTGGGACATCCAACATTTTCACCAAATTTTGTAAAAGTAGGACATTTCGTTCGAGAGTTTTCGTACGGACATATATATATATATATATATATATATATATATATATATATATATATATATATATATATATATATATATATATATATATATTTTTAGTGAATATTATTTTCGGTTTTTACAGACCTCAAAACAAATTTCTGCTATGGTCCCGGGTTCAAGTCCCATCATGACAGTGGCTGTAATAGCTGAATTCCATTCTGGAAATTCGCTAAAAAGAGTTTTATAAAGTAGTTTGCTTGTAGATGATAAGAGATACTACATATAATTCTTTAGAATTCTTCATATTAGCGAATTTCCGAATAGAGACATCCTGTTTTTAGCGAAATTTGCTGAAAAGGTTGAAAGTTCAAAATTCTTGGATGAGTTTTTATCCAATATTTGTCAAAATCCAAAAGTTTTTCAAAACTTTTTAATGCTGGCGTCATCGCGGTAAAAATTATATTTTTTAAATACATATAGATAGATATAAATATATAAATTTATTTATATGATTTCAGTAATTTAGGAAGGAATATTCTATTTCTGTTATAAAAATTATGAAATTTTCTTCGAAACTGGGACTTGGAGATAAAAAAACTCAAAATTTCTGTTAGTACCACGATTCCAGCTTTATCAAAAATGAAAAAAATCGATAGGCAGAACTTAAAAATAGTCGCAAATTTCATGTCTTTATGACCAAAATTACAATTTTTTAGCAAAAACATGATTAAATATACTCGATGACGTCATCGCGGTAAAATTTTTACTTTTTCAAATGCTCCATTTATCTATCTAATTTTAGGAATTTACGGAAAAATTTTCGATTTTTATTATCAAAATTAGGTGATTCCTTTGAAACTAAAACTCAAAGTGTTAATCTCGCGTTCGAAAACCTATAAATTGCCTCAAATTCCATGGCTGTATGACCAAAAGTTACGATTTTTATAGCAAAAAATTAAATTAATTGTTTCATGACGTCACCGCCGTAAAATTTTTATTTTTTTAGATTGTATAGTTTTAGTAATTTAGGGATACATTTTCAAATTTTATTATCAAAATTGCGAAATTCGCTTTGAAATTGTGACTTACTTTTCCCACTAGTAAGACTTTTTCTCTGTATCTGCTTTTTCTTAAACCATATTATATCTTTCAATATCAGAATTCAAGTATTTTAAATGTCATTGCCAAAAACAAAGGCATCGATATTCCAAGCTCTATTCGTGCTCTACCCACGCATACATTACATCAGCTTTAGACAATTTTCAACTAAACAGAATTATTTCACGTAAGTCCTCCAAATCTAATTCATCATCCAATTAACATATCCTATTCGCACACGGCTACCTATTTACATACGTACGTAGGGGTAAGGTAACCTTACCCCCACCCCACCCCCAGGCTTAAACCTTATCTGTTACATGTGCCTAATAATATTAACATTGATTATATTATAGGTACGAAATATATGGCATTATATAGTTTCGAGTACTGTCAACATCCCCAACTTTACCTATATTATGTTCTATAGCAGGGGGCGGCAACCTTTTTTGGATGGCGGGCCATTTTGAAAAAAAATAATTTTTAGCGGGGCGCACTGTCAGATGTTTTGCAATGTAGTATGTGGCGTAAGTAGGTTTTTTAGCGAATTTTCGAATCGAAAATTCAGCTATTAGAGTCACTGCCTTGATGCTACTTGAGCCCGGAACTATGATAGAAATAATTTATTCTGTAGTCTCTATAGAAGCCAAAAATGACATTCACTAAAATTTATATAACGCTCGAACAAAAAATCCTGTTTTTATGAAATTTGGTAAAAATATTAGAAGTCCAAAAAGTCAGACACGTCCGATGCCCGGAACGGATTTTTAGGCATTTTTGCCTAAAAAATTTTTGTGGAAAAAGTAAGTTTTTTGCCATATTTTTTTACACCGTTGGAAAGAGGAGAAAATAATCACATAAAAAGGATTTTTGAACAATAATTCTATGTCAAGTAGTTTCCGAGAAAAACTAATTTTTGTAAACGGAAATTCCCTATATTAGGAAGGATGCTGCGATAGGGATATTTTTTTTTTAAGACAAGTTAATATAAATATTATTAAAAATCAACATGAGGAAAAATGTTTACTAACAATTTTATTTACATGTATAAAACATCGGAGAACAAAAAAAGTATAAAGTATACTCAACTCTGCATAGGCAGAGCCAAGTATTCGAAAAGTTATATTGCTTGGCGGGCCGCATAAAAGCTTGCAACGGGCCGCATGCGGCCCGCGGGTTGCCGACCCCTGTTCTATAGAACATAATTGTACCATATCACACTTTATGTTAAATAACTTAAAATTATGGTTTCCTGAATTTCTATGACAATCTACAAGTGTTCTGTAGATTTTGAACCCCACTGGTTCACTGTTTTGAGACCGAATACATTTTATATGAAGTTGACATCGTACGACGTGTTGGATGAGTTAGTAAGGTTTCACTTGACGTCTTATGACGTTAATAACCATCAAGGTGTTTTATACTTTTTTTAAAAACTACCAAACTTTTAATAATTTGCAATAATTTTTCCATCTTTCGTTAATTTTTTTCATTTTGATCCAGAATTGTAAAAAATATTGTATGCAACACGTGTAAAATAGTTGTTTTTTCACACGTTGTAATTGTTCAAGTCGGCAAGCCTCGTTGAACAGCTATACGACTATATCGAACATTCTGGTAAAGTTAGGTGATTTGACGGTATAATAGATAGTGTAATGGTTACGACTGTAACGTTTGGGGTTAGTTGACTTATTGGAAACGAATTAAATGAGCAAGCAGTAATGTAAACACAGGTGAATGAGCCACCAGTGGTCGGGCTGTGCATGGACGGATAGACAGAGAGATGTGCTTACTACGTTTTGTTGCCACTGGCCAAATACCTACATTTATATACATATACATATTATCATCGTTTCACTACAAACATTTATAAATTAGCCAAATTAAATAAAATGGATTTCACACTGGGGTCTGTGAATTGTTCGCGTTTGTGTTAAGTGATTAAAATCTTCACCTATATGTGACGTTGAAATAGTATCAATTTAAATAGAAATTATTCGGGCAACGGTGGGCAGAATTTATTGCAAACATCTATTGTCGAATAATTAGAGAATGACATAGAATTTTTTTTTGTATTTTGTGTGTTCAAATTTTCTCCAATGTTCCCCTATAATTACTTATACGGTCAGCTAGTCTGTTAAAAAAAAAAATCATTAGCTGATGTAACAAGACATGCATAACATATTAACTGATGTAGCTGATGTGTACACATGTGCATATTATTTGCATTGTTAAACAGGTACACTGCCTGTTCAAAAATTTAGCAATATCGATGACTTTCGTACTATTAAGGGGGGAGTTCAAATAAAAAAAGCAACTTTTTTATTTTTATTTATGATTATTTTGCTTGTTGAATTTTTTTTCCAATTAGGGAGGGTTTCAAATAGAAAATTTTGTTTTTGAAATATCATTACTCTTTCCTGTGAGGGGAGGGGGCCCCTTTTCACAAGTTTTTATGCGTTTACAAGGAACGCCCGATCTCAAAAAGTAATGAATATTTTTTAAATATTTTTTCATTATTTTATTCCTAAAGGACCTGTCCATAAAGCTGAGTATGGGTTTCAGGTAATTTTAAAAATTAACTATAAAATTGTAATCCCAAACTTCTAAAAATTATAAATCCCAATTTTTTATTAAAAAAAGTAATGTTTAAAAATAGTTACAATTGTTAAAACGGAAAAAGCATACTCCACTTTATGCGCAATATGTTTATGAACAAAATTTTAAAAAAAATTAAGTCTCTACCTTTTCTAGAACTTGAGATATGATTTTCCTTATCGGGAAAAACACAACTTTCGGGAAACGGTAAAAGGCAAAAATAATAACAAAAGAAGTGGTTTACTCACTGTTTATTAAAACTCTCCAGCTCGATACATTGTCCTCTCTTGTTCCTTTTTCTTTTCTTCATCCTGAACATTCTTAATTTTCAAGTATAGTTATATTACTGATCAAATCGCGAGGGGGGGGGGGGCGAGCGTTGTCTGCAAAGGAGCAACAACTTGGCTGTGCAGCGGGTCACAAATAAATATTTTTCTACTTGAAAAAAACAATTTTTGGCTATGTTTTATAATATACCACCGTGTTTGTAAAGAACCACAGAACAATATAAAAAACAAAAAACGAGATTTGAAAAAAATTAGTTTATTAGCCGTTTCTGGCGTGAACTCCCCGCTTAATGAAAATGCAATTTCAGTTCCATGGCATTAATATATTATTTTTAGGATTCCGTACCTTATATGATTCCTCCGGATAAGATTCGTGTCTGTCACAGAGGTTGTTTTCGAAAACTGAAATTTGGCATAGTGTTAGGTCTTGATAATGCGCACATATATATCGTTAGTCAGGGATTAAGGGATTAGTCAGGGAAAAAATATTTTATCATTTGAAAGAGTTACTTCTAAAAGTATTTTTTTATGATTTCTGGTTCAGTAGTTTTAATGATATAGCCCAAAATTTTCTAGAAATGACCATTTGCCCTTCCTGATTTAAGTTTCTAAGACTAAAATTTTGATTTTAATAGGATCAGTAGATATTTAGTTGTAGATTATTGGAAAACTGCAGATTTTTTCAATCATGCAATAATTGCTAAAAAAATTTTTTTTAAGAATTAGAGGAAACATAGTAATAGACAAGGTATTTACTAATTTTTCAGTACAATGTGAGACTACCAACGTATTTTTCAGTTATCACAAGCAATCTATTAACTGTTCGCTGTACGAAACCCTAATTATTGTGCCAGCTCGACCCACTTTTTACCGGTTTTATTATTTTATTTCTAATTTGCCATTAGAACTTGTTGAAAAGCGTAGTATTGCTTGCAGTGGATGATTTTATCATTAATTTTTGAATCTGTATTATATTTTATTATTGTAAAATTAGTAAAACACAACTAAATTACATGTGCTAAAAATAATAAATAGAATTAGAAGATATGCACTATTTCTAATTATTTTAGTATTTTTGATTTTTTTAAAAACTTTATTAGTTAGTCAATTAGTTTAAAATCACTTAAACCGAGATACAAACCAAAAATCAGACCGAGCAACTTTAAAACATATGCCACCATCCATCATTTCCGAAATATTCGTTCATAAAATCATACGGTAAACACGTATTTTAGATAAATAATTAAAAATTCGTAAACAAGACAATTTTACTATTTTGTTAGCTGAAAAGTTGTCATTTCTGAATTGTGAGGTTGTATCAGAAAGCAGTGAATATGCGTGTAAACATTTATATCGATGAATTACGGGAATGGTGAAAGCGCTGAAAAATTCTTTCTTTAATATTGTCCACTAGTTTTTTAAAAAAATGTGTTTTTTTTTTTTTTTGATAATGTTGTAAGCAACATTTATGGACGATGGTGTACGTGGAATATATGTAGGTGTGGTCTTATCGTAAAACTTGTAAAAGGTTAGGCTTTCAATAATTTTGAAATATTAAAAAAAGTAATAATATGAAAATTACTTACCTATGTGTGGATATTTTTAAAAACACAATATTGAGTGTTTCGAGGAATGCTGCACCCATCAATTGATGATAAAAAGTAATCTTTTAAATTACTTTTTTATTCCGTCATTAGTTAAATATTATTAACCTTGTTAGTGTTAAATCACCACCTCATCTTGAAAAATTGTTCCGTATTTTGATAGCCGTACTTGTTGATACTCAGTACCGAAACCAGGAAAGTATCCAGGAAATAAATTACCTGACAAAATTTTGTTAAGTCTTAAGGTAGTTGGTCGGTAAAACGGTTTTTTCGAAGGATTTTAACGAAATTTCTTTAGATATTTATTTAATTCAATACCAATTATACGAGCCCTTACCGAAAAAAAATTGACTAGGTACTCCAATTTTGAGAAAAACGATTTCAAAGTTTTGTAATTTTGACACGGACTCTTATGGCAAGGCTTTATTTATTTTTTTTTTTTTTTTTTTGAATAAAATGAAAACGTGTCAAAGGAATTTGTTAAAAATTTAGTATGTTATAAAATACAAAGTTATAAACCATATTTAATAAGAAATAAAAATTATTCACTACGCCGTTTTTGAAATACAATTTATAAACATCATTTTACAACGTTTTTACAACGCTTTTTCAACAATGCTTTTATATTGCTACAACACAAGCGCGCGGAAATTAAAAAAAAAAACAAGTGGTATACAAATGTATAATAACTGAAGAATATTAATATTATACATTATTTAATTTTTGATAAAAGAAAATTTTTTCGCTGAGATATACTGTTTGTTGTATGTCTGATTATCTTGGAGCAACTACGTTAATGAGTATACCAAAAACAAAATGCTGAAAACATAGTTGTAAGACTTTTCCGTCCAGCGATTTAGGTAGCGTTTCCTGAATAATGTGCTCAAATATTAAGCGCGAATTGTGATTAAAAGTATGCGACACAGTTTTTTTTTTTTTTTTTTTTAATAACATTGGTAATAAAAAAAGATAAAAGAACTTACAAAAAAAAAAATGCGAAAAATTTAAAATTCTACCTTGTATGATTAAGCTTTGCCCTTAAAGTAATGCGAATTTTTCTTAATATTTTCCACCTGAGTATTCGATTTTCATGGAGAGTCTGGAAAAAATCAAAAAAAAGCCGACATTTATCGATTTTTTCAAAATGTTAAAAATGGTGATAACTCCATAATCATTGTACAAAATGTGACGAAATTAGACCAACAAGACTGGTTTAATGTCTCTATCTTAGACTTGCCAACTACAAATTTCCTGAATTTTATAATTCGCTAGCTGCAGCTTGGACCTATGTCGCGTAATTCTCCTATTAATTATAAAATACAAAAACTATGATATCTATGCAGTTTCAAATATAGACGAAATTTGATACAAGGCCTGTTAACAGACGAAGAAAGAATATCCTGGAAAATCCGTAACGGTTGACAGTCTTACTCTAGCATAAGGATGCTAATATATGTATATAAGTACTTATGCACATTAATATCCGGAAAATTTATCAGATTTTTTAGTTTTCTATGGTTCCTTAGGCGGGAACGATCCAGTGACAAATGCATATATGACAAAGTTGATCTAATCACAATATTTTCCGCCCATATTTCGTTCAGTCTATTTGAACGGAAAAATAAAAATTAATTGGAAAAATTTTCCTTCACAAAATAATAATCTATTTAAGAAGCACCGTCTTTTTCAAAACTACCAAACTACTTATATTTTACATGTATTAAATTGTCCCTAATTTCACCCATTATTACTATCCTTGAAGTTGTTCGTCTCTGTAGCTAGAAACATTGAACGTATTATAAATAACTGAATGACATTCAACCCCTTGTCAGTATTACATCGCTTACGTCCCTAACTTGTGAAGATAAATTAGAAAAGGTATATGGACGAATCGTCAAGTGTTTAAATTAGTATATGGGTAGTTCTTCAAACGAGGGACGAAAATGGACTTAATTGCGACCACACATTTTTTTCATGCATAAGCTTTGGAAAGTAGTTTTATTTCAAGTTGATGACATTTTTTACACTATTTGAAAGTGGCCAGTCAAAAAATTAAAAATTATAAATTTTATGGCCATTATAAAAGAATCCAGGAAAGTGAAAAAATGAGTAAAAAACTAAAATTAACACAAGAGAATTTCTTATATTCATTTTTATTATTAAGCACAATTTATTAAACTATTAAACAATTTATTAATTTTTATTATTAAACAATTTATTATTTATTTAATATGTATTATATATTATATTAGTAGTGTATATGTATGTATACATATATATATATATATATATATATATATATATATATATATATATATATATATTAGTTGTTATATAGTGTATATAACTATGTATTAAAAAAAATTTTTTAAAAATAACTAAAAAAATAAAAAAAAATTGCGAATTTATTATTTATTAAATAATATTTGAAGTCATTTACGACAGTTTAATACATATTGTATTCTAATGACATTTACGTAATTTATTTACATTATTTAAGTTTAATCCCGTTTTTGGAGCTGCCAGGAGACTGAGACCAGGAGACTGAGACCAGGAGACTGAGAATTCTTCAATATTCTTTAAAAATCGGCTAAGTTTCATATATAAAAAAAAAGACAACAAACAAACAAACAGGTCCGCTATTCTAATACAACATATTTACAACTCATACAACTGAAAAATTTCTTATATCCACAGTATTTTTCACGAAAATGGTGACCAGGATACTGAGAAATTGACTGGACCGAGTACGATCTCACTTACAATGTTAACTGAATTAGTTGATACAACCTCAAATTAAGTAAAACATGTACTGTATTTTATTTATTATATTTCAGTTAATTACTATGACAAACGATGGTTTAATCGGAATATAAATTTTTTATATTTTTAAGTGTTTTGGTTTGATAGGAGAACGATGCAAAGTTCGGGAGACAAAATTCAATAGAATATTTCTTAAAGAAAATATAAAAAAATTCAAAAATTATTTATACAGTAAAAAAGTACCAATATTGTAGATTACTACTGCAATATAATTTTTTTTTATACATTCAGAAAAAATAATTATTTAGTCTGCTATGTTTTACTTTGGAGAGGAGACATACCAGGGGACTGAGAATTTTATATTTTAAGTATCATTTTTTATAAAAAAATATATTTCGAAACCGGGTTATTTTGAGTGACCAGTTAGATGCAGTAATGGTTTACAGTTTCCATCTAGAAAAAATGTATTTTTCAAAATATTAATATGCAAAATGCGTTGGGCCGTCCAAAATTCCCTCGTTTGAAGAACTGCCCATATAAGTACCCATGTAGTATGTATGTTCGGAAAAATCAAATTATCGATCCCATGTATCATATGCGGACGACTTTAACTACGTGACCGCACACTTCGATCGGCCGGCACTGTTGTGAACAAAAATTTGTTGGACCGTATGTTCGAAGATTTTTCTAATTTGTCGAACACAAAAGTCACGTTAACATACATAAGTGTCATAGTATTTTCTATTTTTTCCACGTTCCTCCCTCACACAAACGCTACATTACAACGGACGCTCCTACATACGCTATCGGTGCGGTACGGTGGTCGCATTCGTTTGCTTGTCTTGCTTGCTTCCATAGGGTAAACGGTATAGTTATTGGACAGTTAAGAAAAATTTTCAAAACCAAGTGCAGAAAAAGTACGCGTTGTAACTTTATTTTTAACAAAAAAAATTCATAAATAAATGTTTAACTTTAATGTACCATTTAAAACTTTCATATTACATATTGGTAAGTCTCTGAAAAAAGAAAAATATTAATATTGTGCGTGTAGAAAAATACAGTTAGAGTGAATGCGGGAGAGATGCCGCACATTTTGAAAACACTTGATAATTCTTTAAGTATGCATTTAATTGATTTGAAATTTGGTACACAATAATTGTAAAATTGTTCTTTAAAATTATTTATAAATAATTTTAAATTTTGAGTCATAAAGGATTCATAATTAACATTTTTGTAGAGCCTGCAAAGCGGCGTCTCTCCCACACCTATGGGAGAGATGCCGCATCAAAGAAGGTGAGACGCCGGATAGTTCATATAAAAAATTTTGTATTTTACACGCATCTCCATACATGATGCATGCCATATGTAACCATTTTTGGCACTTTATACATCTTAACCAGTCAATTTTTTTTTGTTTTTGAGTACTTTTCAAAACATTCAATACACAGATAATCATCATTATTTTCGTTATCTTCACTAATATGAGAGCTCTTCCTGATCCATTAATGGATCTTTTCATATTTACGTGGCATAATTTACAGTCCGAAAAAAATTGCATAATTAAGGTATATAAGTCTATGTTTTTAACATGTAATATGATGCGGCATCTATACTAACTTTAAATGCGGCATCTCTCCTTTTTGTTGGGATAGATGCCGCATGTTGCTATAGCAAGCATAGTGCGGAATTTTAGCCTAAAATTTTATACAGTACTTTTAGAATATATCTAAATTAATAACAAAACTCATTTTCGTTAAAACAATGAAATATACATTCTTAAATTCTAATGAATTAAATGCTTGATAAAATATTATGTTAAAAAACTTACTTTTCAATAATAAAATGTTGGATAATTACTAAACTGATGGACTACCCATAAATGTTACCATATACAGCTTAAATAACACTGAGTAGTGAATCGAACATATTAACATATGTTTCCTAGAGATACCAGAGGCATTAAATTTTGAAGCATGACTCCATTTTAGTAAGCCCAACTTGTAACCACGGAGACTTGTTTATAAATATTAGATAAACCATTAAATTAATGGTTTGACCGCCATTAAAGTAATCCCATCAGTCAATTTTTTTGCTTCAATTTCTTAATATATTTGTAATACACAGCATTCTCTCTAGTCGATTCTCTTCTCAATGTTAAATGAGTAACTTATTTTAAACATATAATCCATTAATAGCGCTATCTTTCAATCAACAGACGAACTATGGCTACTGCGGCATCTCTCCCGCACTTACCCTATTGGATAAAAATTGCATTTATTAATTTTTAGCATATTTCCACAGTCCACAAGTCCTGTATCATGTACACAGCCTTTATCCACTCCTTGATCAACCCTTTACGATGATTCACAATTTAGTAGGATATTATTAAATAATTCTCGTCACTCACTAGACGTAGTAAACTTTTTTAACGAACTACCTAAGACCACGCTAAGAATGACGTAGTTACAGGTTTCTGTAAATTATAGTTAACTCAGAATGCATTTTCTGAAAATGGATACTAGAGGATTCTGTTTAACCAAAAAATCAGAAAGTTTGCTTTACTATAAGTCTCTTAATCTCCAAAAGAGCGTGTCTTGTTCAATAACTGTCAATGTCTAATAACTATACCGTTTACCCTATTGCTTACTTGCTTTTGGTGATGATAATAGCTGTTGTTGGCTTTACGTCTCTTTTTGTGCCGGTCGCTCGGTCGGTCCCCGGTTGAACATCTGTTAAATTTTCAACAAAGCAAGACAAAGCACAGTAACAAATTGTGTTCACACGGTCGGCGGTGCGACGGTAGGGAGTACCGGCGGGGGTACCGGAGGTGGGTAGTAAGTTGTTAAAGACACGACAAAGTTTCAATTATATGAAATGTGTCTTGTTAAAGGAGTTAGCTGGCTGACTGGCTCAGTGTGGATGCTCTTTAGCCGTTGCTGTTTAGAGTTAGGTAGAATTGTTAAGTTAGATGATGAAAATATTTCGTAGTTTGGAATTTTTGAAGTGAGTAGAAGAAAATTGCTGCTCTTATGCCTCGCTATTTGTACGAAATATTTGGGTTTTACTATAGTATGCGGTCTCTTGTTTTTTATACGTAGGTATTTTTGCTAGTAATTAGTTAATAACTTTTTAGAGGTTTTCACCACTTTTGTGATAAAGTACCTATATAGAACAGTTCACTTTTGACAACGTATTTTTGAAATGACATAAGTATAGCTAAATTTAACCGATTAAAGGTGAATCGGATTCGGCCAATCAAAGTTTTGTGCGAAAATTCTTATTATTTACAGAAAACAATTCTTTTCCACAAGCTATAATTAAACTGTCTTTATAACTATTCCATCAAAGAAAAAAAATTAAAAAAAATATATTTGAAATTAGAGGTATCGTTGGGAGTCATTCTTTTGTTCCATTCTCACTCACTTCCGAAATTGATTTGCAATTTCTGCGCACTCCCATTCTCAAGAAAAATTACTAAATCTCGACTAATTTCACTCTCGTCCGATTTTTCGGTTTCATTTAATCCTGTTCCTGATGAAATCTAATTTGTACTCCAGGTCTGGAATGCAGTTACATTATCTGAAGCTGCACTCTCGTCCGTCTCCAATCCTGTATAAAAAAAACTTTATTTCTGCCCGTTTTAAAAAAGTCAACCCATTTCTCTAGGGACTTAGTTTTTTCCCACCCGAATGATATCTCTTTTTGAATTCCATAAAAGTAGCCCTTTGCATATTACACACGAATGGAAAAGTTACGTAAGAGCCGCGCAGCGGCGAATATGTAATTGCACGAATGTGTAGTATGCCTTACAGTTGCATACTATACTTTATCTACGACTAGTATATAATTCACATAAGTACTATAAATTGGCAACGAAATGTGATTGAAATGTATTAAAAACAAATACCAACTTCATTGTTAGGTAAAAAATTTGTATAGATTTTAATCCAATATACAATAAGTATAAAACAGTCTTTACACACGGTCTTGTGTAAAGTATAAAATTTCTGTATAGCTGTATGTAAAACATCTTACCTAGATAGTATTTTGTACAATAAAAAGTAGGGTAACTGCGGAAAAGATGCCGCGTCGCGAGAAATGCCGCAGTAGCCATAGTTCGTCCGTTGATTGATAGATAGCGCTATTAATGGATTATATGTTTAAAATAAGTTATTTGTTTAAGCTGTATATGGCAACATTTATGATTAGTCCATCAGTTTAGAAATTATCCAACGTTTTATTATTGAAAAGTAAGTTTTTTAACATAATATTTTATCAGGCATTTAATTCATTAGAATTTAAGAATGTATATTTCATTGTTTTAATGAAAGTGAGTTTTGTTATTAATTTAGGTATATTTTAAAAGTACTGTATAACATTTTAGGTTAGAATTCCACACTATGCTTGCTATAGGAACATGCGACATCTATCCCAACAAAAAGGAGAGATGCCGCATTTAAAGTTGGTATAGATGCCGCATCATATTACATGTTAAAAACATAGACTCATACCTTAATTATGCTATTTTTTTGGACTGTAAATTATGCCACGTAAATATAAAAGATCCATTCATTGGATCAAAAAGAGCTCTCATATTAGTGAAGATAACGAAAATATTGATGATTGCAAGTATATCGAATGATTTGAAAAGTACTCAGAAAAAAAAAAAAAAAAAGTTGAATGGTTAAGATGTATAAAGTGCCAAAAATGGTTAAATATGGCATGCATCATGTATGGAGATGTATGTAAAATGCAAAATTTTACTATGAACTATGCGGCGTCTCACCTTCTTTGATGCGGCATCTCTCCCATAGGTGTGGGAGAGACGCCACTTTGCAGGCTCTACAAAAATGTTAATTATGAATCCGTTATGACACAAAATTTAAAATTATTTATAAATAATTTTAAAGAACAATGTTTACACTTATTGTGTACCAAATTTCAAATCAATTAAATGCATACTTGAAGAATTATCAAGTGTTTTCAAAATGTGCGGCATCTCTCCCGTATTCACCCTAATTTCATAATAATCGTAGGTAAACTATTTTAATAGATGTTTACTCTACTCCCTTGGAACATAATGTACGATGCTTGACAAAATCGCATATTATCGAAGCATCTTCTACCAATTCCTCTGACGTATGTTCGAATGTGATGATCCTCCTCGTGCTGCGCTGCTGTTGTGAACCGCTCGCTCTCTTGAGTGAGTGTACACAAATTAGATTAAATTAAAATATTCTAATTTAATCACGTAACCGTGGTGGTAATTAATTAGTGTGATCAGTTTGTTGTTGAACAGACACTAACGTCCGTCCGTCAGTCTGTCAGCCAGAGCTAGGTTAGGATGTTGTTCGTCAATAATGCTGCGTGTACAGGATTATAGTTTATAAAGGATTTCACAATCCGTCATTATTATATTATTGTGTACGGATTCAATTTGGCATACTTACTTACGTATGTACATATTTGGACGTGTAGTAACGGCAGTACCCAGCGAATATTGAGTGTGTGGTAACCACTAGAGGTGAGGCTTAACGATGGGGTCACTTTTTAATGTGCGATCACAGAGAACAATTGTGCCAGAGTGCAGTTTGTGATAGCAGTGATATAGTCACAGTTTGTCTTTTTGTCTTGTGTTATTTTGGTTAATCCGATTTTAACACCTCATGCAGAAAAAACGAAAAACAGAACATTTTTGTTTCAAGTAAAAATCTGAAAATCTGTAGTTAATTTTTTGGAGAAAGCATACAGCTTCCTGTTTGTTACTCGTAAGAGATTTTTATTCAATTTTTAAAGTAATTTTGTGCTTAAACTACACCTTATATCTTAAATTTCGTGTCTTATCAAAATATCACAATTACACGAATGCCGCGCAAAACGGTACACCAAGAAAGGTTTGTCTCTTTCTATGTTACTATAAGTGAAGCGTATATAGAATGTTCAAAATGTACACATATATAGGTATACACATAAAGGCAATAAAGATAACATAAGTGTGATAAATGAAATAAAACATAACATAAGTGTGATTTCATAAAAAATGAAATAAAAAAAGTTTTGTACATATCAGATCCGTAATAATAAATGCACGTATAACCATATCACTTTTTTCGAGTTAAAAATATTTTTAAATATTCATCTTACAGTATCGTTTCTGGGAAAAAACATCATGAAAAGCGCACATATTCTGTTCAAAACTAAATATGTATTTAATTATCTAATATATTAATTTATTATTTTGTGTAAAAAATACATAAACATATGACAATTTGAAGATTTGAAAATAATATGTACATATGTGACTAAAAGCCTATCAATTAATGTTTAAATAAATCAGAATATACATATGACATATCTTACATGAGGATACATAAATTATGTACGTATTTCTTTTAGTTAAAAAGTTGCATTATAATGATATCATTTTTGTAAGTAAAAATTTTGAATTAAAATATCTAAAGGAACAACTGTATACACTACATTTTAGCAAAAAAAACTTGTGATAAGGTAAACAAATTACGTTCCATCTCTTCTCTGTATTCAGTTTGTGAGGGAACCTTATTGTGAAGCAAACGTGTAATCAATTCGCAGAAACACTTAAAGAAACCAGTAAACATTATGTGACGTCTCGAACTGATAAATAATTATAAAAAATTAAAAGTAATTTGTTTTGATGGTAATGAGAAAAATAAGAAGTCTATTACCTGTAGTATTTATATACTTATAATAGTCGAAAATATTTAAGAATAAATAATATTTAAAAAAAAAAAACAAATATCCTAAAAGAGCGGGTATCCTGCTTGTTCATTGCTCGGTGCAAATAACAGTGTTCTTAATAGCAGCAATCACAAAACAGTCCCACCACTAGTAACTATCTACCGGTATTATCCGTTTATCAAACTATTCTAAATATACCAGCTGTAATACCTATATACATACCTGATTTTATTTAATTATTTATAATAAGTAATTGTAATTATCAAGTATGCGGCTTGCGTGTGTATTGTATTGTGTATGCTGTCTACTAACATGCACAGCAAATTTCAGGAAGTACGAGGAAATGGAAACTATATGAGGAAAAAATTGGAGGGTGAATCATCGATTAGAAAATTTAGGTTAAAGAATGATGGTATATGTGTATTAGGATGATGTTGTTATTAGGTCAAGAAGGGGATTAAAATCTAAAGTGGGGATGTTCCATGAAATCTAAAACGTCTTTAAAACAATCTTCTATAGGGTAAAAGCTCCTATACCGGAACGTGATCCAATACTGGAACAGTTTTGACATTTATATATTAATGAAGTTATTTCTGAATAGCAGAATGATTATTTTTCAATTTAAATTCACCTCGCATCTAATGTTTCCTTACTTAATTAAAGAAATACATACATACATATATTAAACAATTTTTGTTGAATACAGTATTTTGATCCTTTATTTACGTCTGATACTGAAACCATTCTATTTTTCCTACATTGACGTCTAGATGTCATTCTATGTGTCATATTACTCATATTACACGTCTGTTTGTATGTCGGTTCCCAACTCCTAGTGTCATTAGTATTTCTTTGTTTGAATAGAGATGTCGACATTTTGTAAAAGAAAAACATTAATAAATACAAATTTTTGGGTTGTATTTTTTTAAAAACATATTCACTGGATTAAGAAAACTTTCTTTCATATTTATTAAGAAAAAAATGGGTGTTTAATTTATTTGTCCATTTTTATAAGCCAGTTTAATTACACACCTAAAAGTAGTGTTCCGGTATAGGAGCTTTTACGTTAGTTTAAAATTTTTTAAAATTAAATTTTTTCTCTGAAAGTATAAATAGTCCGGGGGCCAGGCGGTGTTTCCATAATTTATTACCACTCCTTTGTAACTTCGCGTACGGCTTCATTTTGACGAGTCTCCCAAGCTTTTTATCTACGAAAATTCTTATAAATGCGGCATTTACTAAGTACGTAGCTGCGAAAGGCGTTAATCTGACGATGTTATAAAAATTTATTACCAACGTTTTACTTAGCCAAGTTACAGACGGCGGAGACGGCGAACGGCGCACCATTTTTGTCGGACAAATATATTTTCGCGTATGTTATTTCATTATCTTTTACGTAAATTTAAAAGTAAAACGTTGGTAATAATTTTTTATAACATCGTCAAATTAACGCCTTTCGCAGCTGCGTACTTAGTAAACGCTGCATTTATAAGAATTTTGGTAGATAAAAAACTTGGGAGCCTCGTCAAAATCAAGCCGTACACGAAGTTACAGAGAAGTGGTAATAAATTATGAAAAACCCCCTGGCCCCCGGACTAATAGTAAATGTAGTCAACTTATTTAAAATGAATTTCTACATACATATATAAACATTTCATTCTGTTGCCACCACTGTCTAAAATTAGCACAACTTTTGCTTCAATAAAACAATGTTGTTACAGGTCCTTTTATAATACATTATAATACATAATATATTCTTTCGTCATTGGTTCAATTATATTTTTGAAAAATATTTTGCGATATGTTGTAAAAAGTATCTACTTTTTCACACGCGTGAAAAAAATAAGCCGTTTTAACACTGTCACAGGCAATTATAAACTTTTTAATGTTGGGAATAATTGCAAAAAATTATTTTTTTAATGCAACTGTCAAACTCACACTAATTTAAAATTGCGAAAAATATTGTATGCAACACGTGCAAAATAACTGTTCTTGGCCCCCGGACTAAAACTTTTAAAAATGTATCCTCAAAAGGAAATTTAAAAATTTTAGAAATTTACAAAATTATAGCCATATTAATACGGTAGGTTCAGGTATGAGATATTATACTTTAAAACTTTAAATGTATTTTTTTCGAAATTACATTTTTCAGGCTGGTCGACACGATATCTCGAGTTCTATATCTAATCGACTTCAAATTTGGCATATATACCTACCTTCAATACAGTAATATGTTGCTTTACGGTAGGGATTACGGATATCGTGAAATTTTAATTTTTACTGTTTTAAAAAGTAAAAAACAGTCGCCATTTATAGATTTTTAATAATTATTTTTATTGTAGTTCTTGCCAGAATCACAACCTTTCTAAACCAGAATCTTTTTCTTTCTTTTTTTTTTGTTATAGGTAAACACAAATCCCAAAATTATGTCAACCAGCAAATCACTTTTTTTGCATGGCTATATTTAAATCACTTAAATTTTAAAGTCCTTAAATTTTAATTTCTTTTTTTTTTTTGTATGAAAAATTTTCTGTTTTTAAAATGTCAATAAGTAAATAGATGGTAAAAAATGGACAATAAAAATATTAATAATTTTTTTGTACTAATTTCTAAAAAAGGCCAAATTTTTTGCTCTCTAGAGTAGAAAACCCCCTTAAACACTCTGAAAAATAAAACTGCAATCTTTTGGTTCACTGAGCGCTTACTGTATCTATCCCCACCTAAACAATATCGTTTTGTGTTTTGCTTTTAGCTATTATTGACGACTGATTGCACTGATGCTACTAATATTAACCAACTGTCAGAACGAATATCTTTTGAAAATTCAAACGTTAATTTAAATTAAAAATTGTCGTGTTTTCCATGTGTGAAAATGTGAATTTTTTTTTAAAAACTCTTGTTACTCGCACTATTACACGAAAAACGTGAGTGACGTGAATTGAACGGCGATGACGATAGACAGCAAGGGGGGGGGGGCAGTTATAGTGGTAGTGGAGTGAAGAAGTGTTTTGTGTTGTGTTTAGGTGGTGGTGATGGTGGTGGTGTTTAATGTTCATAATTCGTTAAATAAATATACACAACGTTGAGGGTGGAAAAACTGCTGAGCAAGAAAATCAATTTGGTAAAGATTAATGATTATGTTATTTATATTAAAGAGGAAATAGATTAGTGAAAATAAATTTTCATAAATAAAAACACGTAATCGGAGTGGGTATGCTGGTGTTTTTCATGAATTGAATGTTGGTTTTTATTTTTTTTTATTTGAGTTGGAAATACTTTAAAATGTCATATTATTTTAAAGAAAATTCGTGGGGTAGGGAGGGTCAAGCCTTTTTATAGCGTGTTGAAAATAACGAATGATGAAAAAGGTATTTCTTTTTGTTTTTCCATCCATGCTACAAGGAAATTGTTTTTGTTTTCTTTGATTGTATTTGTTGACTAGACAGCTCGTGAAACTGTTCGCAATGAGCTACGCTTGAAATCACTCTTCATAGTATAAGGGTACGGATTGTCGGATACTGTGTAACTTTAATAAGAATCTAAAAGAAGTAAATTTACGTTTTTCGTCAAATATTGTGTTAGACCTAGGGCTATATGTATTTCCAATGTCATCGATCAACTTTTACAACGCAAATTTTATTTAACCTTTTAAACAAATCATATGGTAAAATTTTTTTGTCTCAAAATGCCGGACTTTTTACTGCCAAGTGATAAGTACAATAGATAGGGCTACAAAAAAAGAAAAAGAAAAAAATCAAAGATCCCAACATTAAAAATGTGAACCCTAGGAATTTACAAAAAATAAATTGTACTAAACTATGTTGACAAACTTGAACATTATTCAGAATTATACCGTATTGTAACAGATGGCAGCACCTGTACCAGTGAATATATAGGGGACGGGGGTAAAGTGACCACTCTAAGACAAAATGTTGTATAGTTTGTTTATTTGAAAAGAAATACAGATTAATAAGTATTTAGCATATAGTTGTTTTAGTGCAGAGCCAATAACCATCAATATATCAACAATACCTTGAAAGGTATTTTTGCAATTTTGGTTTTTCGCAACATGTGCAAAGTGATCACTTTACCCCACTATGTTGGGTAAAGTGGCCAGGAGTACCCATTTTAACCCAAAAAGAAATCTTAAAATAATAAACATGTTTATATACAAAATCAAACTATGTTTGTATCATTAATTATTATAAATCAACGGACGGACATTGAAATCTTATCATAAGGGTTTCTTTTTCACATTGTTTCTTGGAACCCTAAAAGCTGATTTCAGGTAATTCTTTTGTTTATAAAATATAAAGAACTAAATAAAAGTTCTGAATTTAATATAATATGTTAAAATGTTCTAAGAATTTAATTTGAGCAGCGATCGGAGACACTGGCCACTTTGGTCCATTATAAGCCTGGCCACTTTACGCTTTTAGACGCCATTTCGGCAAACCACAACTAATTTCCAGAAAGAATTTTCTGATTCATCGATAACTATATTATTTTAAAGGTGATTAGACAGGGTTTTTAGCTATACCAATTAAAAAATTGTATTCGTGATTAATAAAAAAATAATGAGAATACAACTTAAAACTTACTTTACATCAACACTCGAAAATTCAAAAAGTTCGTTATAATTCATACAATCTAGGAAACTTATCATTGACGTTTTAATAGAATACTAATGGCTTCTCTACAAGCTAGTATTCAACTTCGCCACAAGATTGGAGTGGTTTCCGATGAGTAAAGGCCAATGGCCACTTTACCTCCACTGACCACTTGACCCCAGTCTCCCCTACATATGACAGCATTTTGAGCCGCCATATTGCAGGACGAGTTAACTCGTCTTAATCATTTAAAGTGTTAACTTTTCTAATTTGAAAGTTCTTTGTAGGTTCAGGATTACTATAAATTCAGAAATCTTATTGTTTTTTGTCATACTGTCTTCGCAATGTCAGCTATCTGATATTATTCGCTCTGGGCCAGAGGTTATTTGGTGCGGCAAGAAAGAAATTTTAAAATAAGAAAGTATGCAAAGGAAAAAAGCGTTTGTGTACCTAAACTCTGTCGTTTCGTTAATTAAACTATAGTACATAATAATGGTATTTAGTTTCACAAACTGAAGATACGGGTATTTATAGCCTAAAAGAATAATCACATCCAGAAAATAAGTCACATTTACTGAACGAACTTGACTATTTTCACAGGTAAATGAAAATTTCGTATTCATATTCCTCAAATTTCACCAATAGATCTAATTCATCTAGTTTTTGTGGCTGTTAATTTAAAAATAAAATTGGACTTGATGACATCATCATGTACATCAAATTTTTTTAGTAGCTCCAAGAATCAGCAATTTTGGTGCTAGAAACGAGAAGTTTGAAGGTGCTTATAGGTTTTCGATATTGCTTTTTTCATTTTTGACAGATTTGCAGTTGTAAAGACAACAGAAAATTCACAAACGAAAATTCAGTCACATTTTCTGAACAAATTTGGTTATTTTAATCGAACAATCTGATTTATATAAAAACAGATCATCGCGGATAAATTATAACAGAAAAGTAGCTCGCATAGTAAAAAAAAAGGTTGAACACCACTGATATATAAAATCTTTGTTAACAAGGTATAATATGGCATATTATAAAATTTGGTATTTTTCATCGTTAAATTGTTGAACCTCTTCACTACTGATGTACAATATATTGTACATCAAATTTAGGGGTGTGTTAACATGATTTTTTAATTGAGAAAAATTAGAAACTTCTTAATATTATTTAAAATTACTAAATTACGCTTATTTAAAGATGTAAGTTTAAATATTTTAATTAAAGTAAACGCTTTAATAAATGCTTTAAAATAATATCCAGTATGCTGGACAAAGCTATACTCATTGATGTAAAAAAATTTTTAAAAATCAGTAACAAAGAGGTTAATTATAGATAATATAGTCAGATTTATAGATTATTGATGAAAAAAATGTAGGTATAAATAATCTTGACAAATTTGAAATTGGAGCCACATTTTTCAAGTTCGCGAACCACATTTTGAGAACCCCTCTTTACCGTGTATCTCACCTCTAAAAACGAAAGCACATACATACACATCTTTTTAAAAATGGTGTAAATACACTATAATGACCTCAAAACAAATATGCTAAAAATTTTGATTTTAATATTCGGGTCATTGTAGTACAAATTCCTTGTGCTCTGGAGACTTTTGAATTGGAAGGTGAAAGGACAGACTATTTATAACAGTATAGTTTACTCAAACTTTTTGCTCACGTAGCACATTTTCCGAATAAAAAAATTTCGCGGCACACGTTGTTAGAATAAAACAAACGTTTTTTTTTTTAGATTTCGCGCGAAACACTTAAAAAATTTTACGGCACATCCGTTGAGAAACACTGATTTATAACATTAAAAAAAAAAAAAAAATACGGAAAAGTTTTTTTTGTTTTTCTTTCTCGTGTCGATTTACTTTAAACTACTTTATATACATTATACAGGTAGATTACAAAACCATTTCGGGTTCATACTAGAGATGTCGATTTTAAATCGATTAATCGATTTTCGATTAATCGAAGCTTAAAAAGTCGATTCTTTTTTCGATTTTTTTCATTTGAATCGATTCATGAATCGAATATTAAAAGTAAGAGATCGATAACCGATTTTTTCCAAAAATAACTTCATTTTAATAGTAATTCTACAAAGAAACATGTGTTAAAATGAAACACCAAAAACTCTATTGTTAATTGTCAGTTTTTACTTGTTATATCAACGAACCCCTCCTATGGCCCTATATAAGTCAGACTATTAATACAAAAGGAAGGAAGAAACCACCTATCTGTGCAAACGACGATCCCTTTTCTACAAAAGCGACTTATTTAGAAAACATTTTTTTGTCAATTTGTTTGAAATTTTTGAATAAACTTGGTTCAATTCGTGGTATCCGTCCTACATATTCAATTGCCTTATTTTTTATAATTATAATTGAAAAGTTAACTCATTCATTGCCTTTACAAATATAATGTAAGGCGTTTTTACACGATATTATCGATATTACCTATGTACTATCAAGTAAGTCCTTTAAACAAAAATTATCAGCTAATTTTATTAAACTTTTCAAAATTTCGATTTTTTAGATCGATCTCACAGAATCGATCTTTTTTTGGCCAATTTTTTTTTTGAATCGATTTTTTTGATTTCGATTTAAATCGATCCAAAAATCGATCTTTTTTTGGAGAATCGACATCTTTAGTTCATACCGATTAACGTAACGAACGACGTACGAACGAAATACGTACCGTACATCTATCATTATCTAACGCACTACTTTTTCATAAGTTCTCTATTGGTTGCATACAGTTTGGATCTGAAATTGTTTTGTATTCATAGGGTATACATTCTCTTTTACAACTAATCCATGTTTTAGGCTATGTATAATTTTTGTGTGGTAGTGTACACAATCATGTATAATATATAAAACAAATGTAAATAATGAAAAGTAGTTGAAAGAAATGAAAATGAAAACGAGTGAAAAACTCGGAGAAAAGTTCCATTTTTTTTTTGCCTCGTTTCGAACAAAGGATATGCTGAACAATTTTCCCATTTTATGAAAGTTGTTACATTTATGAATAATAAATAATAAATTTACACTATTTTTTTTTTCTTGACAAAGAATTATGTTTTTATCCAAAAAAAGAAAAGCTCACAATTTTCTTCTTATGGAAATTTTATATATTTATGAATTGATGTTGAAATGTATACAGCAGCATTCGAATTCAACTACAATAATTTCAATTTATTTTTGTTACGTAATAGTAGATATAAACAGAGAAAAACAAACGAGTAAATCAAACTAAAATTGTCTTGAGTGGTCAAACTATATTCGAGTTCCAAAAGTACCACATATGACAGAACCAATTCCGATTGTAAGATTACTATAGAAATTCATACGAGCTTAATTGATATAAAAATTAGGGATGTTATGGATATGAATTTTCGGATCCGGATACGGATACGGATATTTGAAAACATTTTTTTCGGTTTCGGTTACGGATATATAATAATATTGGATAATGTTTCGGGTACGGTTACGATTACGAATAATTGCTTTTAGTGAACATTTTTTTTTTTAGAAAAATGGGAAAAATTGTACCAAAAAAGTGAACGCCAAACACGAATCAACGAAAATGTACAAAAGGATATACATAGTAAAAATTTTCTTCGATTTAAACTCAGTTTTCCAACGGCAGTTATGTGTTCCCGACTAGAAATTTTTCCTTATTTGCAGAAAGTATCATCGGGTCCTTATCAGGTTTAGATAAGGTAATCCCTAATAGGGAAAATCTGATAAGGTCCTTATGGGGATGAGGTTAGGATAACCTTTGAAAAAAAAATATTTTTCATCGGGTTAACCTGATGAGGAAATTATCAGGTTCATGTCAGGATAACCTCACTTGTAAGAAAAATATTTTTCAACAGGTTATCCTGATCAGAACCTTATCAGGATCATATAAGGATAACCTTATGTAAAAAACATAAATTTCCTATCGTGTTATCCTAATCAGAACATTATCAGGTCCATGTCAGGATAACCTTACCTGTAAGAAAAATATTTTTAACAGGTTATCATGATCAGAACCTTAAGAGGATCATATCAGGATAACCTTACGTAAAAACATAAATTTCCTATCGGGTTATCATATTCAGAACATTATCAGGTCCATGTCAGGATAATCTTACTTGTACTTACTATAATAATAATAATAATAATAATAATAATCTTTATTGTTCTGCAATACATGCATACAATGAGTTGCGATGAACGTACATATATACAATTTTAATATAATTGAATACAAATAAATTAGAAAAATACAAAAAAAAAAAAAAAAAAAAAAAAAAAAAAAAAAAAAAAAAAAAAAAACTTGTACTTACTATATTATATATAATACAATCGCTTACATGATTTTTTGTAACTGAATCTGTAAACAACCTTAAAATGTAAGAAAATTGTTTCATTTTTAAACGTTTAATAAAACTATATTCGTCAATAACTGAAAAAACTTATAATTTTTCGGTTTTGTTTAATAATAAGAATATAGTTCCAATGTAAGTAAGGTACTTATAGCATTATTTTGCTGTACACAAATATTGTGCTACTTCCTTGCTGTTCAAGACAGGTTAACATTTTTGTTCTGTTAAATGAAAATTTGTGTTAGTATTTTCATTTTAACATAAACATGAAATGTTACATTTAACATTGAACTCATTTTACATTGAAGTATTAATACTGTATACTCGTATATAATTTAATATGGAGCTAACCCGATAAGGACAACCTGATTAGGATTCAATAAGGTTATTCTGATCATGATCTGATATGGTAGTCCTGATGAGAACCTGCTAAGGTAGTCATGATAAGGACGCGATGACTGTTCTGCGTGACAAACCTGATAAGGACCTCATACGGTAATCCTGATCTGGACCTCATCAGAATGTAAGGCACGCCTGATAAGGTCCTTGTCTGGACCTTACTAGAATTTCTAGTCGGGTTATTACCCGAAACAAATCTGAAACTTATTTTCGGATACGGTTTCGGTTACGGATAATTAATTATTTTGGATATCCGGTAGTTTTGGTTACGATTATGGATATCCATAACATCCCTATAAAAATGTATTGCTTACGACTTTTTATCCGAATAAAATATTTTGTTTTGATGGGAATTCGTACGAAAGAATTGATACTGAAGAATTAAATATTAAGTTATTTTTATGAAATCAAAGAAAGTTTGAGCTTTTCTAAAATTAGTTTTTTAACATAATTTAGGCGTTGGGGATCTTCCTAATACAACCAAATATATTTTCTGTAATTTTTCGGTTCTGGATAAGAATTTTTTAACTGGTCAAAATCGTTTAGAATTTTTCATTTTACACGAGAGATTTGTATTTGTATTATATATAACTGTCAACAGTGTCAACTATTAAGGGGGACCACTAGTGTGATATTTTGAAAAAATTGGACAATTTTTTTATGCATGTTTCGATAGTGTCTATACCTTTAAAAATAAGGTGTTAAAATTTCAATTGCATATCTCAAATAGTTTTTGAGTTACAGCCATCCGAAGACCGGATTTTGATTTTTATTGTTAACTTTGAGGTATTGAAAAATGTATCAAAGTTGATAGTTCGGGAGTTTCTGGACATGGCTGCCAGTCACATGTTGTGGAGCAGCTAGACTCTGGCACATTTAAACGATTCATCTAGTTTTACTATAATCGTTATAGTGAGTACCTCGTAAATAATTTTAGTAAAAATTCTCAGTGATTAAAACTAAAAGGTAAGGTAAAGAAAAACTAAATTTTTCGAATTTGCTGCAGTTATAACTCGAAGACAAATCATCCGCTCGATTTGATTCTTATTACGGCTTCTTTTATATATCGCTCATTTGCGAGAAGCTCGACATAACTCAAAAAAACCTGTTTTTCAGTACGATGGTTTAAAGTTTTAAAAATAGAAAGAGTACTTATGGCAGTCAATTGGAAAAGTGCGATAGAGTATAAAGTTAAAACCTCTCTCGTTCTCTCATTTATGTATCTAGTGTGATGTCGTTTTGTTAGCAAAAAGAATGACATTTTCTGTGACCGCCTGTACCCTTAACTCAATAAGGGTGATTTTTGAGTTATGTCACCCTTCTTGCAAATGAGCGAATTATGTTTCTGCATGCCATGAACCTCTAGTTTTCTGATCGAATAAAAAATGTAATTTTTGCAGGCCAAAAGTCATCTTTTCGTGCAAAATTTGAAACTTTTTTTTTTTAAAACTCCGTAATTTTGTTAAATCTCAATTTTTTTCCCGATTGAGGTTCACGGCACGGGAAATACCTTCTAGTTTAATAGGCTTTTTTTTTTTTTAGATTTCAGGCACTGTGAAGGTCGCTATCACTGCAGCAGTGAGGGGACTTTTTTTTGGAGCCCTGGGAGATCGCGAATAACTCACTGAATTTTCAATTTTTTGGTCCAAAAATTTTATCATGAATTTATTATATATCAACGAATATATCCTTAAAATATTAAAACATTCCATACAGTAGTTTTCTTTAAAAAAAAATTCCCGAAAATCACCTTTTTTCAGGCGGTCATACTAATGTTAGTGTAGACGTATCTCCCTCAGTTGGTTTCAATCTTCCGATTTACCGATCGAAGGACAGAATCGCTAGATACTAGACCAAATCGTACTTTAATAAACTACAACCATAACATAGATACGCATTCCATCCATTTTTAATTAGAAAGCAAACACCTTGGTAAAATTTCGATCCATTATTACTACAATTTCTTTAAAATTGTGTTTTACTCGTATGGTTGATAATGTTACATAACATCGTAATTTATATATGTACACTGTACAACATGTACTTTTACATTAAATGAAAAATACTAAAACTATTTAGAAACTGTATTTAGCATTTGCCTAGATAAGGAAGATAATTCAATAAACGTTATTAGAACAGGAAATTATGTAATTTTAACAAAAAAAACCGCTCGTATCTTTCTTTTATCATTTCAAAATGAGTAAATATTTTACAAAAATGTTTTGACAAGACTTTTACATAAATAAAAACATTTCTACGAGACATGTTATGTGTAGTATAAGTAAAAGGAAATGTATGGAACATCTTTGGTATGTAAAAAAATTTATCAAGTTATATATTTTGTACAGCTTCGGACGAAACAAACATTACCACATTTAAACTTTTATATCGTCTATGATTGTCGTGCAATCTTTTAGTAATTTTGTGTCGTTTAATGTCGTTTATTTTATCCACAGCTGTACCCACATATTATGTTTTATAATAAATAATAAAAAATAATGATATTAATAGAGTTTCGGTTATCTCGATTCCGTTTCATTAAATTTTTTTAATTGTGTGTTTACTTTTTATGATTTGTTTTTTTATTAACTTTTTATTTTTTAAAATTAAACGGCGCAGTAGAAAGATTCATGTGTAAATTTTTTTAAATATATAAAATATAACGTTGTTAAAAATGTAAAGTTTACAAATTTTTTAATGTGCTTCAGGTATTTCAACTAGTACGATCAACCTGTTTCACAATCGTAGATACTCGAGGATAACAAAAGAAATTAGACTATAAAGTCTGAACTGTGTCTACGTAACAGCAAAAGGAATGTATTCATACTCCCCGGAAATTCCAACAGAGGAAAAATGTCCTGCATTCTAAGATACATTCTTAAGGGAGGGGGTATTCTAGTCTAGAGGCTCGATTTTGAGGTGATCTTACGGGCGTAATAAAAAAAAAAAAACAGTAAACATTTTTAGTATCCATTTTTTAACAGTTTTTTACTGATGGGGACGGATTCAAAAAAAAGGTGTCTCCTGGTTGACGTGATTCCAATCCTCCTGGTGATCTGAAACATAAGATTTTAGTTAATTCTTAATAAGCAAGGATGTAGAATTAGTTGGACGTAGCCGATTTAAAAAATTAAACTTTTTCACAAAATGTCCATTTAAAAAAAAACATTTTTTTGCCCACTTTTTCCAAATTTGAATTTTTTTTTTAAAAATAGTAAAAAACAGAAATTCCAAAAACTTCGGACTTATTTTGATAGTATTAAGAAGATCTGTACCAAATTTCAAGTAAATCGGTGCATTAGAACTTGAAATATCATGTCAACCTTATCGAAAAAAGTAGTTTCGAGTAATTTATATTAAAAATTTGAATTTGACAGTACACAGGGAAAAATAATTCGAATTTTCGTAAATCCTTTTAGAGGCTTATTCTTAAAGGTCTGAACTTTGAAGATATGAAAAAAAATCGATTTTTCCGAATTTCGAAACTAGAATACCCCCTTAATATACTACTTTTAGTTGTGGCAGTTGTTTCGAACATTTATTGTTCATTGTCAAACAATGTAAAAATTATATCGACTACATATTTTATATATAGATACTAATTTCTAACTATGTCCTATAAAGAAACGGTGAAGGGGAATGAAAAGAGTAGTAAGAGGATAGGAAGAGGCAACAGTTTTCAAGCACTTAACAAAATACAAGCAAAATTGGAATACACGTGAAAAGGGAGCAAGAAGGTTTTAAAATAATTGTAAATATCTGTGTAATCGTTTAAAAGCCGATCAATATTATTTTTACTGATTTCTGAATAATGCAAATGTTCAAATCAGTTAACATAAATTTTTAATTTATTTATCAATATAAAATTATATCGAATTGTGTTTAGTGAAGATAAAATTTCTGAAGATAGTTTAGATTTTGTCATACCAAACAATAACCCATACTATCCGTTGTTTAGGAAAATACTTAAAATTTTGTAATTTTACTTATATTACGTTCTTAATTAACCATCTAAACAATATTTACAAATAAATGTTTGGTAATCTTCCGTTCCCGAACATTGTTTGTGAAACCAAATGCGGCACTTTGTACAAATGATCCACTTCTCGCCCTTTTGTCTGTTAAATACGACTAAACACAATAGGGACATTCACAGTCATTCTCGCTGTCGTCTTCATCAGCTGAAACTGTAAGAGAGTCAGCTACATCGTCGTCATTTGAACTAGATCCAGATAACGTTCATAAAAAATACAAAAACGATTTAAGGCAAAAGATGCGAGATATTTCCACAAAACGATTTTTGATCTTCAATATCTAAGGACGCTCACATGTGACCTTATGAGACTTTTAAGGGAACATTTAGGATAACTGTTTAGAAATTTTATTTTGAAAATCGCCATTTTTCAACAAATATTCAAATTAGTAAAAACAGGCTATTTCTTGAATATGACGTAACATTTTGTAGCTAGATATGTCGATTTTGATAATTTTCATCGATGAGGTAAAATTGTGTTTTCTTTTGAATATTTTTATTAGCTTATATATATATATATATATATATATATATATATATATATATATATATATATATATATATATATATATATATATATATATACATAGTAATAGTAATCGGCCAGAATTCTAATAAATACTTGCTTTTACTTTGACATTTTATGAATATAATCAAAGTTTTCTGGTTATAAATATTGACATTGACGTTTAGTTGCTTCAAACTGTGACGTCACTATAGTGAGGTGTTTTTCCCGCCTTTTTCTGATTTAAAATTGTAGGGTTATTTTTTTTTTTTTGATGATTTTTTACAGAATATGTCGAATATAAAAAATAAGTCACTTAACTGATATGGAAAAACAATGCTTTTAGAATATTTTTTTAACTTCAGTCAAGTACTCTATTGACAAATAAATATCACTTACCTCTCCTCATACAATTAGATGCATAAGTAACACCTCCAAAATATTTGAAATCAAAAAAAATAAAAAAGTTTTACAAAAAATACAAAAGTTTATCAATTTCGTTCAACACTTGGCCTCGTCTAATGGCTGCCAGAGGTCAAAAAGTTAGACTGATTGTCACCAGGATATAACACTTACGAGCGGCAATATGGTGGTGTGCCACATTAGGAAGATGTACGATATTAGGTACACTTCCCCTATAACGTTGCCAGAGCTACCTACTGATGAATTTTTCACAAATATTCTAATGATAATAAAAGTAATTTCAATTTTTTTCTATTAAAAACGAAAATTAACATATAAATTATAAAATTTCACGAGGTGGTCGGTTATATAATATATAATAATAATAAGAAATTCGCGTACAAATGATTCATAGGCAACAAGCGCTTGCTGTTTCATTTTTCGTACAATACACCTTACTTGGTTGGCATGCAGTTCCATATATCACATTAGTATTGCTCGTATTTTTAAATTTCACTTATATAATAATAAATTTCTACCTCAATAAATAAAAAAAAGTGATTATTAAAATACATTAATGAACCGCGAACCAATTATAATGAATGTACATAGATATTAAAGCAAGGTACCATACCACATGTGTATAGGTGTAATTTTGCAATTTTGAAGTTGGCGTTCACGCCATTTCAATTAATTGCCCATTCTGAAGAAATCAAAGTAATTGGAATAAGTATCAGTGTAAAAATATATAAGCCGGAATGGTAATTATTTAAATAAACCACAGTAAAATGCATCACATTTTACAGGAATTTATTAATATGCAGAAATATTGAGCCGATTATATCGATGTGACAGCTCAAATAATAGACAATCCTCCGATATTTCTCTATCATCCGATATTTCTTTTGTAACACCTTAATATACTTAATACAATTTAAAGTTACCATTCCGTTAAGATAATTAACAATAGTCAACACATAGTTTTGGTTTATTATTACACTGAAAAAATCAGGGGAAATACTTCTAGTTTAAAAAATAAAAAAAAAAAAGAATTTATAAACAGAAAAGGCAGGAAATCTTTGTCATTTTCCTCAACTTCATCGTTAGGAAAGAATAACTTTTTCTATATAGAAAATATTAGTCATTACTGTCATTAGTTAAAAATACTAATAATCGTTTAATCGACTACATATTTAGTCGAATTCACGAATAAGGTAACAGTCAATACTTATGTAACAACATTTTTTTCTTCCTTTTTTTTTTTCAAAGAAGAAAAAAATAAAGCTAATTGCCATTAATCATTTGAGAAATATTAATCATTTTAATCATTCAATCGAAGGTAAGATAGTCAACTGAAAAATTACTAAAATCAAACAAAATTAGTCGATGAAACTGATTAAGTAATAAATCGCTCAACATTACTTTTACTAGTAACAAGAAGATGTAGGGTCAAATATAAAGCTCATACCATACGATCGAGGACCTGTCCAGTCCATTATTTATTTCTTTATCATACCGCTGTTTTGATATGCATGGTTATTGAAGCCCCAAAAAAGTTTACCTCTTCTCTGCGCTCCCGCCATGAATTTTATTTTTTTTTTTTTAAATTTAATAAGAAATAAAGTTATTTTAATAATACTATTTTTTTTCTAATTGTGAATTTTGGAGCTTCATAAAAAAATAACGTTATAACATCAAATTTAATAGAATGAAGTTGATCGCTAAATAATAGACTGCTTGTGCGTAGCGTCTAATAGCTATATTCATGCTATTTTTTCCAGCTGTTTTCAGATTAGGAATGTTACAGATATCCTTAGCCGTAATTTAAACTACCACATGTTCGCAAGCAGAAAGTTTTGATTGATTTTCGTTAATTCGTTAATTTCGTTAATTACATTCACTTTTTTGAGTGTAATTTTCCCATTTCTATTAAAAGAAAATTCACTAAAAACAATTATCCGTAACTAAAACACCCAAAAAAAATTTTTAAATATTCTAAATACACAACACGTGCTTTATTTCGATACGAATCAAAGTTATATATGTGCTTATAAATTATATACCATATATGTAGCACACTCATCTTTTTAGCGAATTTCCAGAATGGAATTCAGCTATTACCGCCACTGTCATGACGCGACTTGAGCCCGAGACTATGGCAAAAATTTGTTTTGAAGTCCCTAGGAACCGAAAATAATATTTACTAAAATTTATATATATATATATATATATATATATATATATATATATATATATATATATATATATATATATATATATATATATATATATAAAATATATATGTGTCCGCACGATAACTCTCGAACGAAATGTCCTAGGTTTATGAAATTTTGTGAAAATGTTGGATGTTCCAAACCGTTGGACAAGTTCGTTAGCCAGACATGTCCGATGCCCGGAACATGGTTTTTGTTCTTGAAAAAAATTAGTTTTTTGCCAAAATTTCCACTTATTCAAAAATTTTTTGTGAAATTGTTACACCATTTAAAAGAGGAGAAAAAATTACATAAAAAAGGTCTTTAAACTGTTATTATATGTCAGTTAGTTTCCGAGAAAAATTAATTTTTATAAACGGCAATTCACTATTTACATACTACGTAAAGGAATATGTATGTTGTAGAACAGAATAATAGCTTGTATATAGTCATATACATGCATATGTATATGTTTGTATGTTATATGCCTATTTTTTAGAGTTCTCAAGAAAGTCCTATTTTTTAGAGCTCCGAAAGAAATCTCCCAGGATTATTATAGAAATTTGTTTTGAGGTCCCTAGAAACCGAAAATAATATTCACTAAAATTTAGATATTATATTTATATTTAGTCCCACACCTTTGGACAAGTTCGTTAGCCAGCCATGTCGGATGCCTGGAACATGGTTTTTTTTGGTCATTTTTCGTGAAAATAATTAGTTTTTAGCCAAAATTTTCTCAAGTTAAAAAATTTTTGCGACATTTATTACAACTATTAAAAAGAGGAGGAAAAGTCACAGAAAAACGGATTTTTTAAACGGAAATTCGCTATGTTATGCAGGATGCTGCGGCAGGGATATTTTTTAATATTAACAATGGCTTGAATGGCGATTTCGATCGTAATAGCATAACAACACAAAACATATTACATCTGCTGCTTTCAACATAAATCTTCTTTTACAAAACGTGGATATGGTGTATACCTCTGTGTGTTTGCCTATATGATGGTGGGTACATGTATGTATGTAATGTTAAACAGGTATTTTGAAATCTATGTACAGACTTGTTGTGTATTCACATGCATATACAGTTGAGTTTGAGTTTGAGTTGAGTCGCGCGAGATATGAGTAGTAGTGAGTGAGTACACAACGACGACAATAAATGAAATTAATTCCTAACATTCAAATTATGCAACAAATAACATAATAATTATGATTTATTGCCGTATTGCTGTATTGCTGTAAGTTAGTATTGCCTGACTACATGGCTGTATATTTAATCGCGTACAATTGATTAAAACAAATATTATTGAAAAGCAATTATTTATTAAAGAATATTGATGTGGAGACAAGCGTCATATTTATATCTTGTACGAGAAAATATCGCATATAATATGTACGTTTTGTAGATATATAAGGTGGGTTTCGAAAACAAAACCTAAGTTTGTATTTTGTCTCCAAAAATTGTTTATAACTTTCGTTTAGTATAGTGGGCTCTGCATGCTGGGAAGAGTTAGTATTGCAAAATGGTATGCCGAAATTTTAAAATATAAGTCGAAATTCAAATGGTTGCACCGCTAAGTGTCACATGATTCGAAAACACTGAATTTCCGCGATAAAGTAGATATCAAAGAACAGTACAAAAGAAAGTGAAAAAATATTTCAACAACGAAATCCTTATGAATTCGTGATTTCCGTCTCACATTACGTGGTCTATCCGCACTTGACCATTTTGTAATTTGTCAGTATTGGATCTTTTGCAGTTTACGAGACAGTGTTGTTTCTCTTTAAAAACTATGGCTAACTTCAAAAATGCATCACTGCTTGCATGAGGCAGTGTCAATAGTTCAAAAACACATCAGACGCATCACAACGAAAAATCAAAAGTTCATTTTTGCATTTGATGCGTTAAAACAATGCATCAATAAATTTGGTGATGCGTGTCCAAGATGCATGTCATGTATATAATGTAGAATTATAACTACTTGCCATATTATGTAGGTATTAACACCAACAGGAATAATTCCGAAAAACAAATTGTTGAAAAAGATTTACCTACCTTCGATTAAAATTGTTTAAACTATTTGAATACATCTTGCACTCAAAATAGGAATGTAATATTTTTTATTCAAATAATTTCAATATTTTCAATTTCAAGTAAGTTCAAGTTGCAATTCAAAGATAATATACCTATACAAAGACTGCATTGCTATATTATCTATGGTCTACCTGTAGCCAAATCAACCATGGTGTATTTAGCAGAAAAAAACTAGCAGAAAAAAATCGCAGCGTTAAAACCATGCGTATAAAATAGTATGTGAGTATAATAAAACGATATTTGAATAGGAGAACCATTAACACATATCGACTGACTGCACAACCAACAACACGTTTCCTATGTATGTACTCATAACACACTGAATGACCTTTAAAGTAAAATCATATAAAAACAATTTTATTTAAAATAAAATCCAAAAAAATTAAAAATGACTAGTCTTAACATTTTAGAATCCACATCAAAACTTGATGCAATTAATAAACTAAAATAGAAACTAAAATTCAGAAAATTTTTCGGACTCTAAACACGAGAAAATGAATGATAAAATACAGAAATTGTCAAATTTTGTATAACACATATATATCAATCAGCGAAAATTAGAACCACAATTTCGGGAAAACGACTGACCGTCCATTTTCTGCTGCTATGGCGTTTAGTAGCTACTACAAGTGGTAACAACCAGCGAAAATTTGAACGGGATCCTATGCTGAGTTTTTCGGCAATTTTTTTTGAAGGTAAATGCCATTATAAACAATATAAAACATTTTTCGAAGTAAAATTTCGGGAAAACGACTGACCGTCCATTTTCCGCTGCTATGGCGTTTCGTAACTACTCCAAATGGTAACAACCAGCGAAAATTTGAATGGGATCCTATGCTCAGTTTTTCGGCAATTACCGGGCAAAAAATTCTTTTGAAGGTAAATGCCATTATAAACAATATAAAACATTTTTTGAAGTAAAATTTCGGGAAAACGACTGACCGTCCATTTTCTGCTGCTATGGCGTTTAGTAGCTACTATAAGTGGAAACTACCAGCGAAAATTTGAACGGGATCCTATGCTCAGTTTTTCAGCAATTACCGGGCAAAAAATTTTTTTGAAGGTAAATGCCATTATAAACAATATAAAACATTTTTCGAAGTAAAATTTCGGGAAAACGACTGACCGTCCATTTTCCGCTGCTATGGCGTTTAGTAGCTACTACAATTGGTAACTACCAGCGAAAATTTAAACGGGATCCTATGCTCAGTTTTTCGGCAATTAATGGGAAAAAATTTTTTTTGTAGGTAAATGCCATTATAAACAATATAAAACATTTTTCGAAGTAAAATTTCGGAAAACCACTGACTGTCCATTTTCTGCTGCTATGGTGTTTAGTAGCTACTATAAGTGGAAACTACCAGCGAAAATTTGAACGGGATCCTATGCTCAGTTTTTCGGCAATTACCGGGCAAAAAATTTTTTTGAAGGTAAATGCCATTATGAAAAAAATAAAACATTTTTCGAAGTAAAATTTCGGGAAAACCACTAACCGTCCATTTTCTGCTGCTATGGCGTTTAGTAGCTAGTACAAGTGGTAACAACCAGCAAAGATTTGAACGGGATCCTATGCTCAGTTTTTCGGCAATTACCGGGCAAAAAAATTTTTTGAAGGTAAATGCCAATATAAACAATATAAAACATTTTTCGAAGTAAAATTTCGGGAAAACGACTGACCGTCCATTTTCCGCTGCTATGGCGTTTCGTAACTACTCCAAATGTTAACAACCAGCGAAAATTTGAATGGGATCCTATGCTCAGTTTTTCGGCAATTACCGGGCAAAAAATTTTTTTGAAGGTAAATGCCATTATAAACAATATAAAACATTTTTTGAAGTAAAATTTCGGGAAAACGACTGACCGTCCAATTTCTGCTGCTATGGCGTTCAGTAGCTACTATAAGTGGAAACTACCAGCGAAAATTTGAACGGGATCCTATGCTCAGTTTTTCAGCAATTACCGGGCAAAAAGTTTTTTTGAAGGTAAATGCCATTATAAACAATATAAAACATTTTTCGAAGTAAAATTTCGGGAAAACGACTGACCGTCCATTTTCCGCTGCTATGGCGTTTAGTAGCTACTACAATTGGTAACTACCAGCGAAAATTTAAACGGGATCCTATGCTCAGTTTTTCGGCAATAAATGGGAAAATTTTTTTTGAAGGTAAATGCCATTATAAACAATATAAAACATTTTTTGAAGTAAAATTTCGGAAAAACGACTGACCGTCCATTTTCTGCTGCTATGGCGTTTAGTAGCTACTATAAGTGGAAACTACCAGCGAAAATTTGAACGGGATCCTATGCTCAGTTTTTTGGCAATTTATAGAAAAATGAATGGTTTTGAAGGTAAATGCCATTATAAATAAAATAAAACTTTTTTCGAAGTAAAATTTCGAGAAAACCACTAACCGTCCATTTTCTGCTGTTATGGCGTTTAGTAGCTAGTACAAGTGGTAACAACCAGCGAAAAGTTGAACGGGATCCTATGCTCAGTTTTTCGGCAATTACAGGGCAAAAAATTTTTATATTGTTTATAATAAATGTTTTATATTGTTTATAATGGCATTTACCTTAAAAAAAATTTTTTGCCCGGTAATTGCCGAAAAACTGAGCATAGGATCCCATTCAAATGTTTGCTGGTTGTTACCATTTGGAGTAGTTACGTAACGCCATAGCAGCGGAAAATGGACGGTCTGTCGTTTTCCCGAAATTTTACTTCGAAAAATGTTTTATATTGTTTATAATGGCATTTACCTTCAAAAAAAATTTTCCCATTTATTGCCGAAAAACTGAGCATAGGATCCCGTTTAAATTTTCGCTGGTAGTTACCAATTGTAGTAGCTACTAAACGCCATAGCAGCGGAAAATGGACGGTCAGTCGTTTTCCCGAAATTTTACTTCGAAAAATGTTTTATATTTTTTATAATGGCATTTACCTTCAAAAAGTTTTTTACCCGGTAATTGCCGAAAAACTGAGCATAGGATCCCATTCAAATTTTCGCTGGTTGTTACCATTTGGAGTAGTTACGAAACGCCATAGCAGCGGAAAATGGACGGTCAGTCGTTTTCCCGAAATTTTACTTCGAAAAATGTTTTGTTTATAATGGCATTTACCTTCAAAAAAATTTTTTGCTCGGTAATTGCCGAAAAAGTGAGCATAGGATCCCGTTCAAATTTTCGCTGGTTGTTACCACTTGTAGTGGCTACCAAGCGCCATCGCAGCGGAAAACGGACGTTCATTCTTTTTCTCGAAATTTTACTTCGAAAAATGTTTTATATTGTTTATAATGGCATTTATCTTGAAAACCATTCAGTTTCCTGTAAATTGCCGAGAAACTGAGCATAGGATCCCGTTTAAATTTTCGTTGGTAGTTACCACTTATAGTAGCTAGTAAACACCATAGCAGCGGAAAATGGACGGTCTGTGGTTTTCCCGAAATTTTACTTCGAAAAATGTTTTATATTGTTTATAATGGCATTTACCTTCAAAAAAATTTTTTGCCCTGTAATTGCCGAAAAACTGAGCATAGGATCCCGTTCAACTTTTCGCTGGTTGTTACCATTTGTACTAGCTACTAAACGCCATAGCAGCAGAAAATGGACGGTTAGTGGTTTTCCCGAAATTTTACTTCGAAAAATGTTTTATTTTATTCATAATGGCATTTACCTTCAAAAAAATTTTTTGCCCCTTAATTGCCGAAAAACTGAGCAGGGACCCGTTCAAATTTTCGCTGGTTGTTATTACTTGTAGTGGCTACCAAGCGCCATCGCAGCGGAAAATGGACGGTCAGTTGTTTTCCCGAAATTTTACTTCGAAAAATGTTTTGTTTATAATGGCATTTACATTCAAAAAAATTTTTTGCTCGGTAATTGCCGAAAAACTGAGCATAGGATCCCGTTCAAATTTTCGCTGGTTGTTACCACTTGTAGTGGCTACCAAGCGCCATCGCAGCGGAAAATGGACGGTCATTCGTTTTCTCGAAATTTTACTTCGAAAAATGTTTTATCTTGTTTATAATGGCATTTATCTTGAAAACCATTCATTTTCCTGTAAATTGCCGAGAAACTGAGCATAGGATCCCGTTTAAATTTTCGTTGGTAGTTACCACTTATAGTAGCTACTAAACACCATAGCAGCGGAAAATGGACGGTCAGTGGTTTTCCCGAAATTTTACTTCGTAAAATGTTTTATATTGTTTATAATGGCATTTACCTTCAAAAAAATTTTTTGCCCTGTAATTGCCGAAAAACTGAGCATAGGATCCCGTTCAACTTTTCGCTGGTTGTTACCACTTGTACTAGCTACTAAACGCCATAGCAGCAGAAAATGGACGGTTAGTGGTTTTCTCGAAATTTTACTTCGAAAAATGTTTTATATTGTTTATAATGGCATTTACCTTCAAAAAACTTTTTGCCCGGTAATTGCTGAAAAACTGAGCATAGGATCCCGTTCAAATTTTCGCTGGTAGTTTCCACTTATAGTAGCTACTGAACGCCATAGCAGCAGAAAATGGACGGTCAGTCGTTTTCCCGAAATTTTACTTCAAAAAATGTTTTATATTGTTTATAATGGCATTTACCTTCAAAAAAATTTTTTGCCCGGTAATTGCCGAAAAACTGAGCATAGGATCCCGTTCAAATTTTTGCTGGTTGTTACCACTTGTACTAGCTACTAAACGCCATAGCAGCAGAAAATGGACGGTTAGTGGTTTTCCCGAAATTTTACTTCGAAAAATGTTTTATTTTTTTCATAATGGCATTTACCTTCAAAAAAATTTTTTGCCCGGTAATTGCCGAAAAATTGAGCATAGGATCCCGTTCAAATTTTCGCTGGTAGTTTCCACTTATAGTAGCTACTAAACACCATAGCAGCAGAAAATGGACAGTCAGTGGTTTTCCGAAATTTTACTTCGAAAAATGTTTTATATTGTTTATAATGGCATTTACCTACAAAAAAAATTTTTTCCCATTAATTGCCGAAAAACTGAGCATAGGATCCCGTTTAAATTTTCGCTGGTAGTTACCAATTGTAGTAGCTACTAAACGCCATAGCAGCGGAAAATGGACGGTCAGTCGTTTTCCCGAAATTTTACTTCGAAAAATGTTTTATATTGTTTATAATGGCATTTACCTTCAAAAAAATTTTTTGCCCGGTAATTGCTGAAAAACTGAGCATAGGATCCCGTTCAAATTTTCGCTGGTAGTTTCCACTTATAGTAGCTACTGAACGCCATAGCAGCAGAAAATGGACGGTCAGTCGTTTTCCCGAAATTTTACTTCAAAAAATGTTTTATATTGTTTATAATGGCATTTACCTTCAAAAGAATTTTTTGCCCGGTAATTGCCGAAAAACTGAGCATAGGATCCCATTCAAATTTTCGCTGGTTGTTACCATTTGGAGTAGTTACGAAACGCCATAGCAGCGGAAAATGGACGGTCAGTCGTTTTCCCGAAATTTTACTTCGAAAAATGTTTTATATTGTTTATAATGGCATTTACCTTCAAAAAAAATTGCCGAAAAACTCAGCATAGGATCCCGTTCAAATTTTCGCTGGTTGTTACCACTTGTAGTAGCTACTAAACGCCATAGCAGCAGAAAATGGACGGTCAGTCGTTTTCCCGAAATTGTGGTTCTAATTTTCGCTGATTGATATATATATGTGTTATACAAAATTTGACAATTTCTGTATTTTATCATTCATTTTCTCGTGTTTAGAGTCCGAAAAATTTTCTGAATTTTAGTTTCTATTTTAGTTTATTAATTGCATCAAGTTTTGATGTGGATTCTAAAATGTTAAGACTAGTCATTTTTAATTTTTTTGGATTTTATTTTAAATAAAATTGTTTTTATATGATTTTACTTTAAAGGTCATTCAGTGTGTTATGAGTACATACATAGGAAACGTGTTGTTGGTTGTGCAGTCAGTCGATATGTGTTAATGGTTCTCCTATTCAAATATCGTTTTATTATACTCACATACTATTTTATACGCATGGTTTTAACGCTGCGATTTTTTTCTGCTAGTTTTTTTCTGCTAAATACACCATGGTGCCAAATCAGAGGCTAAATGATGCCAATATCCCATTCAAAAACATCTAATGTGCATCAAATTTAAAGAGAGCATCAGCAGCGCATCATGTAGTATTAGACGCATTCTGTACACGGAATATTTTTTAAAAATTGTACTGGTACTGTAAATAGTTATCGATGTAGATATCAAAACAGCGATTTTTAAAATTTTTGTCTGCCTGTTCACGCATCACGCAAAAACTATTGGACCGATTTTAATGAAATTTGGTGTGATGATAACTTATTACCTGGGTAAACATCTAGGATACTTTTTATTCCAGGAAAATGTCTCATTCCTACGGGAAAATAGAAAAACTATTTTGAGCATGTGCACACATTACAGAAAAACTATTGAGCGGATTTTGATGAAATTTGGTGTGGTGATAGCTTATTACCTGCGTTAATACTTAGGATACTTTTTATTATGGTAAAATGTTTCCTTCCCTCGGGAAAATAGAAAAACCATTTTGAACACGTGCATGCATTACGCAAAAAAATTATTGTTCTATCCAAGTTCTGTATAATTATTACATTTATATACTTCTCATTGAGTTTATAACAATGCGTCGCGCGAACGGCGTCGTGGGTATTGCCAGTATTAAATAAAAGAGCAAGAAATATTTTATACCGAGAATTGTGATAAACTCTAAAAGCTACTGAATTACGAAATTCTGACTTAATGCGTGTCTAACACGCACTTGTCAAATTTTTTAATTTCACTTTACTAAAATTCTTTTATAGTCTTGTTTATTTTGAGTTTTTTGTTATCTTTATAATTCTGATTTTGTCAAAAATGAAAAAAACCTAGGAACAGCTTTAAATTCCATGTTTCTAGCATCAAAATTACGTTTTTCGAGCTTTCAAGAAAAGTGTACGTGATGACGTCATCAAGTTCAATAGCTGCAATAATGATATGAGTCAGATCTGTTGATGAAATTTGGATAATCTAAGTGTGAAATTGTTATTTTTCCTGTAAAAATAGTTAAGTTCGTTTAGAAAATGTAAGCAATTTTCCGGATATGATTTTTCTGTTAGACCAAGCTACTATTTTCAATTTTTCAATTAAAATAGATCAGTCAAAATTCGCCTTGTGATTAAATGTAATTTTTAAAACTTTGGCTTGGTCTACGGAAGATTTTGGTTTTCACAATTTGACCCGCCAATGCAAAACTATGTAAACTCTTGGTCTCAACACTAAAGTAACTATGTTTGCTTAAATATGTCTGTATTTTTCTAAAATTGATCCCACACCTAATTTTATAAACCCAATCTGTATCACAAAATCGTGCAAATATTTTTAATAACTGCTTTTTCATATAAATAACAAAAATTTAATAAGTGTATTACATAAACGGCAATAATTTCCCGGCAATATTTTTAATATGGAAACACTGAAGACCACACCCTGTATACACCACGTACATATTATGATATGTAAATACCATTAAAAGAAAATTAGAAAATTGAATTAACTTTTTCAAAACGATTTAAACGATAAAAATACGTATAAACACGTAGAAAAAAAAGATGCAAATCCATCCATTCATTCATCCAATAATCTAAGTGTAAAATACCCCTGTCGCAGCATCTGCATAACATAGCGAATTTCCAAATATTGGGCACTGGCGGATCTCATCTAAGACCTGTAACCATTTAAAATAGTTTAGCTTTCTAACAGTGAAATAATTTTTAAAATCAGTTCTGTAGTTAATTTTTGGCGCTTTTGGGTCCTCTGGACCCTAACCAATCTCATATAGTGTAGCATATATCTCCATTTAACAATATATTATTCGATTACATGACTATAGTTTTCGATTTTTTTCGAGGTATGCAAATATATATAAATTATATTTTCTCTCTAAAGGAGGACATCATACAAAAATTTTCTTTCCATAACGTACTCTTAAAAAATCTGGCTAATTTTAATTTAAAAAGATGAAACAAAGCTATTGTTATTATAACACATACATACATATTGAATAACTAACTAGCACTTGTTTTACCTAGAAAAGAATTGCTAAAACGATGAAGCATTTATTGTAAAAAATTTAACAAATTTCTTAATTTTTCTCAAAAGTTAGTTCACTTAGAACAATGTTTTAAAAGCTTATCTTATGCAATTTTTTACGCTCTTTCCGATGGTGTAAAAAAATTTAAACAATTTTTGAATTCTAGCCAAATTTTGCAAAAAATCATTAAAAATGGCCGAAAAACCTACTTCTGGGCATCCGACGTGTCTGGCTAACGAACTTAGCCGAGCCAATCCGGATTCCAGCTCGCATACCAAATTTCATAAGCATTAAACGTTTCGTTCGAGAGTTATCGTGCACACACACACACACACACACACACACACACACACACACACATATATATATATATATATATATATATATATATATATATATATATATATATATATATATTCGGGCTCTAGATTTCCAAAACAGATATTCGACTAGATATTCGATTTTCGGGCTCTAGAGGTTCCAAAACAAATTTCTATCATAGTCCCGGACTTAGGTCTTACCATAAGAGCTGCTGTAATAGCTGAACTTCCAGAATGGAAATTCGCTAAAACGTAATTTGATATCCGTTGAAACATTGGAAAAGTTTCGCAAAATACAATTAAACATAATCATATTTATACAAATGATTATTAACTACGTGTATGGCTGGATGCCATTTGCCATGCCATACCATCAGGCACAATATGAGCGACGTTAGTACTTACAGATTTAAATCTAGACAGAAAATTGTTCACTTGACCTATAGCCTGTTCGTAAAGAGTGTTTGATTACGTCATTTCACCCGCAGTGTGGTAGTGTGATGCACAGATAGATAATAACTTTTAGTTAGTTAATAAAATTTAATAAATACACGATTGTTTAAAAAGAAAAAATTGGATGTTGTTTTGAATTTTGTTTTTTTTTTTTTTTATTTAAATAATTTGATTATTTGTTTTGTTTGAATTGAATTTATAACACTTTTTTTTTCCAATTAAATGTGAAGAAAGTAGGAAATTTTACCGAAAAATATGTGATACTTGTTTTTCGGTGTTTGTCGTGCACCAATTATTTATTTTTTAACGAGAATTCATTTGTGTGTATTGTTATTTGCATTTTTGATTTTTGGAAAAGATAACTTTTGTGAACTTTCTTTCGAAATTTACAAAACAAACAAATCATTTTTAAAAATATTGCGTACAAATTCAGTTTTTTTGGGGTTAATTTAAAAAAAAATGCTTATTTTGTAAAATTGTAACCAGAATGAAACTTAGTAAGTTCATTTGTGTCTAAGAATTGTTTGTCTTTACTTGACGCTACATTAGGGATTCCCAAAGTTTTGCTTCGGTGGAACTCTGTATTTTGGGTGAACAAGCAATATATAACAGTGGGGTTCCATCGATCGATCGCAGAGCGAATTTGGGTCGATCTTCTTTTCCAATTTACAAACTAAACACATGTAAGGATATATAACAGAAGGCTTAACAGAAAAATCCGGAAAATAATTTGATTTTGTAATTACATAGGAAGCTCTCATTATGCAATCTACTGGGGCTGTTTGAGGAGAAATTGTGAGAAAGTCAAAGGTCATGGGCGTCAGTGTAACTGATTTATATATTTGCATAATTTACTGTTATAAACCTAGATGACAAAACTTCAGTACATAAATTTTTATCATTGTTTGTTTTTTAACACAAGATAACAGCAGGTAAAAAAATAGAAAAGACGCATAAGAGTTAAATTGTAAACAATCTACTAACACATTCAAACATATTTGTTTTGAAACACGGAGGGGAGCCATTGTACACATTTTGTGTGATGACATAATTGTTAAATGGGAGCGTGCGTCATGGGAGCTTGCTATGTAGTAACTGAATTTAACAAAATTGAACTTGATAACGTGACCACATATATTACATTTTTAAAAACTTTAAAAACCGTAATTTGAAGCTGCTTTTGAAAATGGTTGTTATTCAGATAAAGAAGTTTTAATTGTGTTCACCTGAGGATGATGTAAGAGCCGAAAGCCGCCTCGCGTTTATATTAGATATACGTTTTATATTAAAAGTGGTGAAGCAAACGATTTCATATAGAAAACATTTTTTTTAAATTTCTCGGTTTACTTTTCCGTATTGAAAAGTGAAAATATAAAATTTCGTTTCTACGTAGTATATTGTGTAGTCTTCGTTAGAAAGGACTCTTAAAATGTCTTTTTTGTCTTTTTGAACATAAAAATAGTTTAATATACCTGATGACGTCACAGCGACCATTTTTACATATATATTTTTTTTAATATAAAATATCATTCAAATAATTTTCCAGGGTTTTGCTCGTGGAATTCCATTAATTTTGAGATAAATTATCCATTTTTAAGGTCAAAATATCAAAATTCGTTGACAAAGACGATTTGCATTTAGGGCCTTGGAGAGAAAAATATAAGTGATGAGCAGTTACGGGCCCCCTCTTCGAGCCTAGACTTCGGAGGTGCAACCCTGACTACTCCGCCCTCTCGTCGGGTCTGTTTACATTTTAAACTTTCAGGTCCAGTTAATCGTTTTAACCCTTTTAAACAAACCATATGGAAAAATTTTTTTGCTTCAAAATGCCGGACTTTTTACTATCAGTGATAAGTACAACAGATAAGGTTTCAAAAAAAGAAAAAGAAATAAAATCAAAGATCCCAACATCAAAAAAGTGAACCCTAGGAATTTACAAAATATAAATTATACTAAATTATGTTGATAAAATTGAATATTATTTAGAATTATACCGTATTTCGGAAGATGGCGGCACCTGTACCAGTGAATATATACATATCATAGCATTTTGAGCCGCCGTATTGCAGGACGAATTAACTCGTCTTAATCATTTAAAGCAGGGGTCGGCAACCTTTTTTGGATGGCGGGCCATTTTTTAAAAAAATAATTGTTAGCGGGCCGCACACTCAAATATTTTTCAATGTAGTATGTGGCTTAAGTAGGTTTTTTTAAACGAATTTTCGAATCGAAAATTCAGCTATTAGAGTCACTCTCTTGATGCTGCTTGAGCCCGGAACTATGATAGAAATAATTTATTTTGAAGTCTCTAGAAGCCAAGAATGACATTCACTAAAATTTGTATAACTCTCGAACGAAAAATCCCGTTTTTACGAAATTTGGTAAAAATGTTGGAAGTCCAAAAAGTCAGACACGTCCGATGCCCGGAATGGATTTTTAGGCATTTTTGCCTAAACAATTTTTGTGGAAAAAGAGAGTTTTTTGCCCCAATTTCCTCAAGTTTTTGTCACATTTTCTTACACCGTTGGAAAGAGGAGAAAATAATCACATAAAAATGGTTTTTGAAAAATAATTTTATGTCCAGTAGTTTTCGAGAAAAACTAATTTTTGTAAACAGAAATTCGCTATATTAGGAAGGATACAGCGACACGGGTATTTTCTTTTTTTAACACAATATAAATATTATTAAAAATCAACATGAGGAAACATTTTTAGTAACAGTTTTATTTACATGTTACAAAACATCGGAAAAAGTATACCTAAAGTATGCTCAACTCTGCATAGGCAGAGCAAATTGTTCGAAAGTTAGATTGCTTGCCGGGCCCCGCATGAAAGCTTGCAAAGGGGCCGCATGCGGCTCGCGGGCCGCAGGTTGCCGACCCCTGATTTAAAGAGTTAATTATGTTGAAAATTAAAAGGCATTTTCTTCTGTAATCTGTCAAATCTGTTTCAGCAAAATTATAAATTTTACAACTTAAATTATGTATATGACTGGCTATGGATTTGTTGACAGAATCGTAGTAATTTTGGAGATAAATTTGCCATTTTTATTGTCACATTAGAGAAATTCAGTTTATATTCCACTAATTCTAGATTTAATATTTATGTGAGAATAACTCTAGGCAATTGTTAGTTATGAAATAATGAAATTTTTTTACTAATTTTGCGTAAACATTTTTTTCTTCATGTCCATATTTAGAGATATTCTCGATCGTTTATTGCAATGGAACAAATAGCAACATAACTCATATTTGGTATAAAATGATTACCTACAAATACAATAACTAATGTAAGTAATGTAATGACAAACAACTGCACGGCATTATTAGAATATTCATTAGCAATTTTTGAATTGATGGAGATCATACATTATGTATTAGTTTGAGTTGGGTTACTTCAACTTCAAAATATTGTAACTTTCTACATCCATACATACGTATATTGTTTTGCGAAAAAACATGTAATAAATACCTCACTCCCTCGCTCCCCTCTCGCTGCTCTGCCGCGCGCCGTACATTGTTCTTACAATATTTTGTTTCAACATTTTAAAATGATTTTGTTTTGTTTGAAAATCTTCAAAAACAACATCTAAACAAATTTTTCGGAAGTTGTTTATCGTTATTGAACATTGAAAGTTTATTTTTGGAAATTAATTTGCAAAATATTTTGAAATTATTTTGAAAATCAAGAATGTATGGTAATGATTGGTTGTAGAGATTTTGTAGCTATTCCATTAGGGAAAGGAGAGGTACTTTGTAATTTAGTGAAAATTTCTAATGGGACGAGATGGCGAGTTTTACAATAGAAAGTGAAACATTGGTATAAAATAAATAGAAACATATATAACACACATAAAAAATAATCAAAAACTTTTTAGGATAAGACTTACAGTTTTGCCAAATTTCAAGTTTCTAGCACTAGTAGAAGCCCTCACAATATGATTACTCTTTCCGAATCCGAGGTCAAAAATAGGGGTTTCCATCTAAAAAAACAAAGTTGACCTCCAAATTTTGGTCAAGGTCATGATCAAGATCAAATTCGAGGTCATTTTCTAGTTCCTCATTTCTTCCCATGAAACGTTTGTCCGGGTTATTTTTCGATAAAGTCAATATTAACTGAGATTTTCAGCTGTTCTGGAACTTTATGAACGCTCTGTATACATATTGACATAGATAACACAGATAACGTGTGTGTCTCCATGCTTCTACATCGACCTCTATATCTAACTGGCAAACAATGATGCAATATACACGGCGACACGTCCAGAAATTTTTAGTAGACCTATTTGAGGCAAGTGATCTCGTCATTTTTTCAACATATGTACCTTTCGATTGGTTTTTCCAATCAAATCGATATTCATCGCCATAGATCGGTTCATTTGCGTAAACTTTGCTTTTTCTGGTTTTCAGGAATAAATCATCGTGAGCTCCGAATTCCTGATCGTTCACATTTGATGGTTATGGAAGAAATTGTTAAAAAATTCCTTTCATGAAGAATTTTTTAGTCCAACTAATCGTACTGTTTATAAAATTTTAGTAAATATTTGATAAAAATTTAAAATATTCGTGAAATAATTGCCGACGTAGAAAATCATTCGATGTATTTTATTTACTAATGTGTACTTTGCTTTTTCCAATACACAGAAAACGTACCCTCAAAAATTTTTCAACAGTAAAAAAAGGAAAAATAAATTATCATTTGCCTGATGATGCCATTTTATTTCGCTAATAACAATTTCGAGTTAATTACACTTGAATCGAGTTAATGTACATAATTTTGTACAATAAATTGTATAATAATCGTTGGTTTCTCTTTACGCTTTTTTTTTTTTTTTAATGAAATGGGAAAGAAAATGGACATAATGGATCGTTGAAACGGGTGGTAGGTGAGGAGGGGAAACCCATGACATTAGTATTGTGCGGTGGATTATTTTCTAATTAAAAAAAAAATGGATTCTATACATTATTTTATCTGTTTGTTTCATTTTTTTGTTTTTTAATAATTATAATATTTAATTAGAGTATAAATAAAGATAGAAAAAAAAGAGATTACGTTTCACAATTATTAGGGATTGTTGATTTTATATGTAAGACATTTTCGGAAGTAGGGTGAATATCTCTTATTTTTTCATATTCGAGAGTAGGGAAGAGTTAAAGCTCTGCTACACAATATTTTATTTCTAAGATATTATAGACTGATTTACAGCTTAGCGACTAGCCACTATGTCAGAAATATTCCTGTACCAAAATTGGTCAACCAGAATACCTTCGGAATCACTTCGATGTCTGTGTCTGTCTCTCCTAGATGATTTTTTATTCTCCCTTTGACGTCAAAATTTGAAGTTTCATTTATCCCTGCACAGATGCGCTGTATAAAAAGTTGAATTTTAATTTTGGAACGTTTCTTCCGAGAATATTTGTGGGGAAAAATGCTTAAAATATTGTTTCATGTCCCGTACGGTTCGTATCTGCCTACATCACAGGAGTTTCTAGAGTGTGCCCGTGGACCAAATGCGACCCACGATACCAGGGGTTGTCTCAAATCTCAAACGGAAATTTTTACAGAAAGAAAATTTGGCACTGATATTATTCAAATTTTACGTACAGATCTGATTTATATAATTATTATAATTTTAAAAGGAAAAAAATAAGTTGAACTTGGTGACGTCATCACATACCTACCTATACTAACAAGGAGATGCACCCAGAGTAAAATTCGGGATTTTGATGAAACTTCGCTGGTGTGTAGAATAGGTAAAAATAAGGGACCCGTATTTTTTTCTATCGGCCATCTTCCACGTTTAGGGGGTGAAACCATCCCCTAAATTTGGGGGTTCAAATCGTATTTCTTAAAATTTCTCGAAAACTATAAGAGATAGAGGAAAACTTTAAATTGACAAAATGTTACTTTTTGAAAGACCTATTCACTTGTATAGGTTAAACTAGGGCCGGGTTCATAAGAGGGGCTGGAGGGGTGAAAATGGGGGTAAATTTTCTTGTACAGCCTGAATGGTTCAATGTATCAAATTTTTGGTATCATAAGTAGAAAGAGCACCAAATGTAGGGGATACGTATTTTTGCGTTTTTTCGAATTGTGTGTGCTATCCAAGCCATATAAGGAAGAAAAAAAATAGGGTAGATTATATTGCATTATTATTGATTGCAAATACTTTCTATATTTCTTTTATTTTTATGTTTATTTTCATCATGAAAATGTAAATTATTTCTACTTTCCGATAATGCTTCATATATTTTTCAGTACTTACTTAAGTAGTAATTTAGCCATTTGTATATTTGGTTTACTAATATTCGGTATTTTTTATACCAGTTTCTACCAAAGTTCTCTGGTCTGCAAGTGTTGACAAAATCAGAATAGTAAATTACAATTTATCAATGAAAACTTTTGTTTTATTTTTATCGTGTTCAGGTCCGACGAGATGGAGGGAGGGACTGGCCGAGATTGCAGTCCTGGAGTTCGGGCTTCGAGAAAAGGAACCTCGTAGCTGTCAGTAGGGGGCCCGGAAAAAAATGAAAGAGCTTTTTTGGGATTTTTTTTTTAAATTCGGTTTATTTCTGAATTTTGTTATTTCTTTTCACGGCCTTGATCGTGTTTACCCTGAATGAAATTATTATTAACGAAATATTTTGTACCATTTTTTTGTTTTTTTTTGTTTTTTGGTGAAAGACATTGTGACTTTTTGTTAAAAATATCCTTCAATTTGCTTACCCGTATCTAATTTAGAAACAGAAATAATTTTTACTGAATCGAATATCACAAAATACACCGAATTGAAAAATTTAAAAATAAACCAATCCTCTTTCTTGGAAAATTCAAAAAAAGAAAATTATTTATTGAATATATTTATAAATGAAATTTGTATGTTTTGTTGTCACATATTTGAAAGAAAAAATTCCTGGAATCAAAATTAAATCAACCTGTTAGTGTTTTTATTTTTATTATTACAAATTTCACAGATAGGCATTTTATTTTATTTTATTTATTTATTTTTTTTTTGTAATCTTATTCTGATTTTTTAAAATACACACACATCAAAAAATTACTGAACGTAATTGCGTTCATTTGAGAAATGAAACGTGCGTTATGTACCAGTATTTATTGACGGAGTCGCGTAAGGGGTGAAAGTGTAGTGAGTGGTAGGGACTGGGGTGGGGTCGAGGGTTTAGGAGTGATGCCAGTCTTTCTCGTTCGTTCGTTCGTTGACGGCTTGAAATTATCAAAGTTCAAAACTCACATTAAAAGTGGTGTGTGAAGGAAGATTATTATGTTCTTTTCCAAATGATTGATATAAATGAAAAACTTTTTGAGGATCATATTTTTTTTATTATAGTGCTATACTAAATGTTCTTTAGTTTACTTAACTGACTGATGGTAGATTATTATAATATATCATTGTAGATTTTACACAACTATTGTACAGTAGTTCACTACCAGTGTGAAAAGAAAAGATGTCTTACAAAAAAAAAAAAGAAATATTTTTGTTTGAATTCCTGTTGTCTAGTTTGTTTTTTCAATTTTTTGGATGTTTGACCGAAAAGTTTCAATGATACTTGATTTTTTTTTCACCTGTTCATGAAGTTTGTAATTTAGATACGAAACCAGTTGACAAAAGGAATTTAAAATGTCATACAATTATTACTTTTCTACATTTTCGGCGCCTCCACCACTATTAAAATTTTATTGTGATAGATTGTTAGATTAAAGGCGATTTTAAGATTTTTATTTTAGGTGGGCCCGAATTTTTGTATACCCAGAGGACAATGAAGGGGCGCGGAGGACAAACAAAAATATTCCCAAAAATACAGAGCCAGAAAAAGTATTCTTAATTTTTTTACTTTGTTTCATTTTTCAAAATTTTTGTGTAGGCCCAGATCTACCCGGCCTGCCTGCTAAAATCGCCACAGCAGTGTTAAATTGATTATTTTTTACTTACTCGTCCGTGTAAACTTTAGCGAATGTCGTAATCAAATCAATTTGGACAAAGTTATCCGGTTCTCACCGGATTTCACCCAGAAAACCAACAAAACCAGATAAAAATTTCCCAAATGTTAATGTTTGTGTATGTCTGAACGTATGCTGGCTACTAAATTAATGAATATTTTTTCAGATCTGTTGGAGCACCATTTTTAAAGAATCGGAAATTTCTTTTTCGGAAATCATACAAAAAAATATTAATAAATAGCTAAAAAGTTCGTTACAGACTGAAGAAAAAGACTTTTTGTGCGGTACATCGGGACCGTATAAAAAAGTTTTATAGAAAATACATAACTTAGTACCTCAATATTTCCTTAAAAGTTACTTATATTTATTCTCATGTAATGTACTGATAAAATGCTTAAAAAATTCAATAACTTACTTTATTGCAAATTAATGTACAAATTTATTATTTTTTCTTATTTTCCATTTTCATCATGCACTCTGATAAGCATTTTTTGTATAAAATAAAAGCATGTACCAAAGTGTTGACAGACATATCGAAATTATAATGGTTCCGAATCATTAAAAAATCACAAAAAATTGCATAAGAAACGTTTATGTTGTACCGTATTTGCCCTTTTAGCCACTGTCATAACATGAGCTCGGGACTATCTGGCAGACATTTGTTTTGAGGTCCGTAGAAATCGAAAATAATATTCGCTTTTATATATATATATATATATATATATATATATATATATATATATATATATATATATATATATATATATATATATATATATATATATATTGGAAGCCCCAAACCGTTGGACGAGTTCGTTAACCAGGCACGTTCGATGCCCGAGACATGTTTTTTTTTTGGCAATTTTCGTGAAACAAATTAGTTTTTTGCCGAAATTTCCCTTAATTCAAAATTTTCTGTGACATTTTTTTACATCATTGAAACGAGGAGAAAAAAATCACACAAAAAAGGTCTTTAAACTATTATTCTATGTCAACTGGTTTCCGAGAAAAACTAATTTTTTTAAACGGAAATTCGTTATGTCATGCAGAATGCTGCGACCGGGGTATTTTTATTGTTTGTTTACCTACTTTAAACCTTTTTAAGTAATATTACTCTATATATACTTGACTAAATTATAAATTATTTAATATGAATCTGGCAGTATAAAAACTTTGAAACTTTAAAAAGAAATTTTTAATTTAAAAATCAAATTATTATTTTTTTATAATCGGAATGAAAATTGAAAGACAAATACAAGTTACAAAAACTACACCACCGTTGCTGCGTTGTTTTTGTCTCCATCGTGTTGTAAACTTCATTCGTAATTTAATTCAATTTTGTTATTTTCACTAATTAAAAGTAATAGAACGATAACAGAATTGTTGGGAACGTCATATACTGTAATTACTAATTATACGTGTGGGGGCGCCCATAAACGTACAGTACAGTCACATTTCGCGTGCACAAGAGAGAGAGAGAGAGAGAGAGAAACTGACAGTCTGTTAACCGCCTATTTAATTCACTGTACTTGTCCCACTTATCACTTAAGATATTATACAATAAAGGTGTATTTTGTACAAACTGTAAGTAAGTACGGTGTTGAGCTTTTCTCAAACTTTCTACCGTCACGTCACTAAAACGACCACACAGCTTTACACGGAAAGTTGAAGTTTATATAACAAATTTTCGTTAGATGATTTTCGAATGGATTCTTTCTTTACATCATATTTATTAATTATTATGATTTTATATTAGTGTTAAAAAGTTGTTTTTTATTCAATAATAAAAGTTTTTGTATTACGTTAAACTTCTTTTGATTTGTTTACAGGCCGTAAAATACTATATTATTCGTTTTAACCAATTATTACAACCGTGAAAAGTACCATCATTTTTCTACTGCTTAACATATCGTCCCACTGCGACGCACTGTTTACGAGATCTTTAAAATCAAATGTTTACGATCACGAAGAGTCTAATTTAAAAAGCAATCGTTACAAAATATGGTAGTTCATAGCTCATTTATAAGAACTTCTTGTAGCACCGTACTATGGTATCGTCAATGTGTAGTTGAAAATTAGTGAATAATTTGAAGGGTGACTCACCCCCACAATGTAATTCAAACTGAGTTTTGAATCCAAGGATCATATTCCTACGTCATTCGAATTACCTCAGAGCTTAGACTATTTATCATGAGAGAATAATTCTAAATACTCAAATAGACATGGCCTCTTCCCTTATTTAACTCACTCCTAAAGCTAATAATTCAGAATTGAGCAAAAATAGGTCGTTTTTTGATAAATTAATTCTCAAATTTTAACCCGCTAGCCACCTCTGTTTATGTAATTTAAATAAATTACATATCAATAGGTGGCCCAAAATTTAATTTTTGCCCTAAATTTTTACTCGTAAAAAATTCTCGTATTTTTCAGCATAAGGAAGAATCAACAAAAATCAGTGTACACCTTTTTGACAATCAATGTAAGATTATATGTATACATTATATGTTTCATTGTTCTATTTTACATACAGATGAAAAAGATGAAGCGTACATATAAAAAAATGTGGTCCGAAAGTTGCAATAAGTTGCTTACTGACTAGTTGTCCATCAGCTCTACAAGAGCAAACATGTATTGTTAGGTGGTGGCTGTTGATTGTTATAGATCGTGTTAGTAACTGATACATACATACAGTTGTTCGATAGTATGTAGCCACTCCCACCTCGCACCTCGACCACATACATAACGAATATCACACATACTAACATCCACTATACGTATGTGGATGTTAGTATGTGTGATCAAACACAAACTCTATTCACACATACAAACACCAACTCTAAATATGTATATAACCATAGAAACTGGGGGATGCCTCGCTGCGAGGTATGATGACGTAAAATTCTGGCGACATGCTATCATATGGTAGTTTAGCCCCTTGATTTTACATTATCCTTCCAATTAAACTGTGTACATAATATATATGTTTTATGCTTATTTTAATGTACACAGCGAAGTAACGTTGAAATCTGTTAAGTCAATAATTACTATTTTAATCACAAATTAAGTTTTACCCTGACAGTTTAATTAACGGTACATTTTTAAGACAAATTATTTTATTTATAATAATTAAAATTCAATTTATAACAAATTAATTAATTACAGAGAATAATTTTGTCCCTCTGCTGTTGAATGTGGCTACAGTAATTATAAGTTTTCATATATTTGTGTCCTTTGAGAATTGAAGAAAAAATATTCATTAAATAAATACAGTGTAACCTCTCGATAGCATACCGTGTTTAAAATCAAGCAAAACAACGAGATAACTTTTTCGAAGAGAAATGGCAGCAAACTCTTACCTGAGTTCATTAGGGATGCTCAGATTTTGGGTATGCTCAATATGTATTAGCGTGGTGAAGGTTCGTGTTCTTTTGTTTCCAATACTAATTGTACTGAACAAGTTGCCTTATAATGATCATATTAACCGAAACATGTCATAAGGGTTTAACACAATAAAAGTGGTATTTTTGCAAAGTAGTTTTTTATTTATTAATAGTACTGAACAATCTTTATCTTAACAGACCACGAATGATATAACTTTAATGGTGAATTGTGGACAAAATGATGATCAAATAACATTTTCTCATAGTTCTTTTTACATTATCTCAGAAACTAAATAGTGAATCAGTGAATTTAAATTGCATGGAGTTAATTATTTGATAAAAAATTTTTATCAAAACTGTAAGAGTATTATGGACGCGAGCACAAAAGACCTCCAGAAACTGCGGTGAGGGGAACACAAATTGTATTATTTACATAGTTACCAGCCAAACCAAGTAATTATGTTTTTATATGAGTGAGTGAGTAAACTTCTATTTATTAATATGATAGACAAAGATAAATGAGATATAAGTGAATCCAACTATAAGTAATTCAAATGGAACAGCAAATTTTGACGCACTTTTACATCGATTTTCTCTGTTTGCATACAATGAGAATTTTTTTTTCATAAGGACAAGTTTTTCCTCGGTTGACCTACGCTAAAATTTATTTTGACTTACAAAATCGAAGTTTTACTATAATTTTTTTTTATTACTTTTACAGAGAATATGTATCCGTGGTGACTATGCTTGCTATATAGAATACGGCCGTGTTGTGTTGAGTACTTGCGCGATTACTTCGTCTCATACATATATTATCATCCATCAATATGTAATTTTGAGATTAGAAATGTGCTCTGTCATATTCCCTTGTCTCATACACCGTTGTTAAACAATATTATAATTGCTTACGATTCCCACAAGACATTTGTACACTATCTTTGCTACTAGTACGAGTACTTCGTCGCTGCTACCATTCAAGCATCAAGAATAAAGAAATAAATACATATTTACATATCTTGTGGTAGATAGAATTGTTATGCTTCTTATTCGGTGACATAAATATATCACATAGGTATGTACTTACTGTAGGTGAAATACATAATTGTCTGCCTATGTGTCTGTGACCGCAACAGGACGTGTTAATAAAATATTTATAAAATATCTAACAATAAGCGAGATATTAGTTATATTATTATTTTAATAATATTCATGATATTATTGGATACAGGCAGTGATACTCAACTCTCTGGAAAATTTGTTATGATCAAGGGGTGCCTTATTTTATTTTTATTTATATTAATTATTTAGCAAAACTTTAAATAATATCGCGGCAAAATAACGTTTAGAAGTAATTAAAAGACAATGGCAGTAAAACTATTGAAATAATTAGAAATAAATCTAAATCTAATGTTAGCGAATTTCCAGAATGGAATTCAGCTATTACAGCCACTGTCATGACACGACTTGAACCCGGGACCATGGCAGAAATTTGTTTTGAGGTCCCTAGAAACCGAAAATAATATTCACCAAAATTTATATATATATATATATATATATATATATATATATATATATATATATATATATATATATATATATATATGTGTGTGTGTGTGTGTGTCCGCACGATAACTCTCGAACGGAATGTCCTAGGTTTACGAAATTTGGTGAAAATGTTGAAAGTCCCAAACCGTTGGACAAGTTCGTTACCAGACACGTCGGATGCCAGGAACATGGTGTTTGTTCTTGCAAAAAATTAGTTTTTTGCCAAAATTTCCACTTATTTAAAAATTTTTGTCAAAATTTTTTACATCATTTAAACGAGGAGAAAAAATTACATAAAAAAGGTCTTTAAACTATTATTCTGTGTCAACTAGTTTCCGAGAAAAATTAATTTTTATAAACGGGCATTCGCTATGTTATACAGGATGCTACGACAGGGGTATACCTATATGTATAATTATATGAACGAATGTGTTTGTGGTACAACAGGAAGATAGATTGTATATAAGCACGATATAAGTCATATACGTCATACATATGTATATGTTTGTATGTTACTTATATGCCGTTTTTTAGGGTTCCGAAGAAAGTTTTATTTTTTAAAGCTCCGAAATAAATCTCCCGAGACTATAATAGAAATTTGTTTTCGGGTCCCTAGAAACCGAAAATAATATTCACTAAAATTTATGTATTATATTTATATTTAGTCCCACACCGTTGGACAAATTCGTTAGCCAGCCATGTCGGATGCCTAGAATATGGTTTTTTTGACCATTTTTCGTGAAAAAAATTAGTTTTTTGTCAAAACTTTCTCAAGTAAAAAATTTTTTTCGACATTTATTTACACCATTAGAAAGAGGAGGAAAAATCACTTAAATGGGTGAAAAATCACAGAAAAACGGATTTTTATAAACGGAAATTCGCTATGTTATGCAGGATGCTGCGACAGGGGTATTGAAATATTTATGAACAAATAATACTGCTTAGTAGAAAATTAGACACCTGTTTTGTTTTCAAATTTACCTTTTTGCAATTAAAGAAAATTTTAATAACTATGGATACTTATATAAAAATGATACCCATAAAGACAAGCATCCTCTGATCCCAACAATGTTTTCCCATGTTAAATTTTGTATGTTCTTACTTCGCTGAAACAGACTATATACAGGCTGGGTCATTTTAATCTTTGCATCTAAATATCTCGCCAGAGGCGCCACCTATTAAAAAGAGGCCTTTACAAAAGTTGTTAGGTACGAACGGGGACATTAAATGGTGACCTTCAATTTGACCTTGAATTTCATGTTCAAGGTCATTTTGAGGTCAAATCGTATTTTTCGAAAGAGCGTGAAATTTCACGTCGAAAATGCTATAAACGAATTTTTTTATAATTGACCTTAAGAGGTGTAAAGACCACCAAATAACAATCAAAAATTAGATTTTAAAAGAAAAACCCAACTTTAAAGTGTCGGTATCTTTTGGAGACGTAAAATAGGAACTTCTGTTGGTTTTTAATGACCTGTGAAGGTCATTCTAAGGTCAAAATCCAGAAAAAAATGACACTAAAAATTTATGAAAAATTAATTTTTCATAACTAATAAATTTCATAGCTAAAAAATGAAAAATTAAAGGTCAATAAAAAAAATTCGTGTTTTTGGGACTCATTGACTTCGCTTTGATATTTGGAATATTAATAATGTTTAAAGTAATAATTACTAGGAAAATTAGAAATCAATGAAAATCCACCAATTTTTCAAGTCATCAAAGAATTTTTTAAACTAGGTACTGACAGAAAATTATTTTTATGATAATTGGATCTACATAAATTAAACAAAATATGTTACTATAGATATTAAAGTAAATAATTTTGCATATACAAATTTTAAATTTGCCATAATTATTCATATTGTTCATATTATAGAAGATGGTTAAAAAAATTACTCAACCAATGTCAACAAAATTTTTATGGGACCACCTGGAGAACTTTATATATTAACTAAAAAAAGAATGGCGCAAATTGGGCCAAAAATGTGGGAGAAATCGGTGTACATACATAAAAAAAAAAAACCGGTTGAATTGAGAACCTCCTCGTTTTTGAAGTCGGTTAAAAAGCAAGTACATTTTATGATAGACCGACTTCAGAACTTATGAATGCTCAATTCTATTCCATTTTAATTGCAATGAATATACATTATTTACAAATGTACATATGAAATGGAATCCCGTCTTTTGTATTCTCGAACAACACGGTTTCAAAAAACACGAAACCAATTAATCGTGTTCTTTGGGGGATTGCTGTATTAAAACAATAAAAAAATTTATTATTCATTCCTTTACTACGAATATTTCCTCAGAACAATTTATTTTCCGGTAAATTTTATGAAAATAAAAAAAAATACGATAGAAAAAATCCCCACTTTCTCTCCATAGAATTCAATAACAATAAAAATTAATTAACTAATTAATTGGTGAATATTATTGATAAAATTTATACGCGTATTATTATTTTTATGTCTACAAATAATTGCGCACACCATCGAACCATTATAGAACGCGAGTGACACAGATCGCACAAGATGAAAGAGAGCGCGCGAGGCTTGCGAGAAAAAGACGACAACAGAAATTATCCTATGTTCTGTATTAATTAATTTACAATTTTAATTAACTAAAGACAAAAAAATATTTATTCTGGTAATAAAAAGTCAATAAAAAAAAGTTTAGTTTGTTTTTAAAATAAAATAAATGTAAACAAAAAACGGGGAAAGAAAAAAAAATGAAGCTTTTTTAAAAAACTGAAAGGAATTAAATGAAAATCTGTTGTTGTTGTGGTACGTCTGCCTGACTGTCCGTCCGTATGTATAAAAAATGGTTTTTGTAAAAAGAAAAAATCGCAAAAACCACACACACACACACACACATAACAATTGTTGTTATGTGTGCAATATTTATTTAAAAATCTAAACACGAACAAATAAAAGTAGACAGAAATCGAAGTTCAACATATTTGGTAAATATTCGTTGATTATCAGGCGCCGAAATTGGTTAACCCTTTATAGGAAGGTGGCAAATATTAATGCCACTACAAATAAAGATAATTTTCTTTCTTAATTTCGATCTAAAATAATCTTTATGGACTTATTTCATTACGTATGTAAACAGTGACCAATATGCATTCAACACTTTCATTCAAGTTAAAACTTGTCGCGTGAATTATGACGAAAACCAATAAAAGTGGCAAGTATAATATTTGCCACCGACTATCTGTATTTTTCTATAAAAAATATAATACAACATTTTAAAATGAATTGATTTTATTTAATTTTTAGTTGGTAGAAATCATCTACAAAGTTCATTTACAATTAAGTGGTCAATATATTTCCCACCGTGCATGCACATACAATTGTTTTCTTATGTTAGGTGGCATTATAGGTGGCATTGACCACTCATTAGAGCCTTATTACAAGTAATTACAATTTTTTTAGTATTTTTTTCCTAGCTCCATAGACTGATGTTAATTTAATTAAGTTTTCCTTAAAAATAAAAAATAAAATGTTATGTCCTATAAAGGGTTAAAATGGCGGGGATTTTTTTTTTTTTTTTGACCGTTAACTGATTAAGAAATGATTTACATTCAACAGTTATCTAAACAAACTACTCCAGTTAGTGGATAAGTAGAATTTTTTATAAGGCCTCGGATAAAATATTTCTTATTTTTATTTCACGTTAAAAAAATCAATAAGAAGCAGTTTTTAGAAAACGACATTGTCTATTCCAGTGTTTTTCAACCTTTTTCATGGCGCGACCCCCCTAGTATGGAAAAATATTTCGCGACCCCCTAATAGAGAAAAATATTTCGCGACCCCTATTCTCTAATGATAAACAAATCCGTTTATCATTATTGATAATTTTCTATTAAGTGTAAATTAAATATACACGTAACAAAGGATTTTAAAGAGACATATTTTTATATCGACATCGAAGTTGGCGACTTATAGTAGCTTCTGAACGCGCGCGTGACTTGCGTGAGCGAGACATATCGCAACGTGATGAGCGCTGCGTGGAGCATCAGGCGAGTAAAGGATGGCACTTTTGAATTCTTTGAATTGTGAATTCCCTTTGAATTGTGTTTAAATTTATTGAATCGATTTATTGTTTGTTTTAGTAGTTACTCACTGTCTTTTATTGTTTAATATCCAAAATTCTGTGCTCATTGTAATTATTGAAAATGAATGAGTTTCTGGGAAGACATGCACAACCGTCAACTTCAAGTTCCAATGAGAGTAATGAAACAAAACCATAGAAAAGCGTCTATATGACGACAATTATTTAAAACTCGGATTTACTGTTATTGAAAATAAGCCGCAGTTATTTGTTTTGAAATTTTATCAAGCGAAAGTATGAAGCCATCACATTAATGTAACCTTTAATTAACCTTGTCTTTATTAAATATAATATATTGAACTAGAGTGGTTTGATTGTTAGAGTAACTACGACCCCCCAGGGGGTCGCGACCCCCAGGTTGAAAAACACTGGTCTATTCAGTTGCGTAAGATCCGACACTGATTCGACACAAGTGGTCAAATACGGGTTGTACAATGAAATCCTAGTAAAAACACTTTACGTTGCAAAAATGCCACTTTCAATTTATAAATTTTCTGATATGTTTCGGTCAATATAAACATTATCAAACTAGTTCAATTGCACGCTACATTTATGCCGTATTTATATTAAATAATTATGTCCTATGAAAGGGATAATGCTGGTGATTGAGAAATATGGCAGGGAACAAGGAAAGCAAGTTTGGTGTGGTTGAAGAACATGTGAAAATAAACATTTTGTGCATAACTAATAAAAGTACAGAAAATAAAGTGGAATTGTAAATATCAGTATAATCGTTCAATAGTAAATCAAAATTTTGTCACGCTCCTAAATTGATTCAATTTATATTAAAGTGATTCCTATCTTCAATTATTTTTTATTTTTTTGTCTTTTAATTTACGTTATTAAACATAAAATTGAAGGAAGAGTAGAAATAACAATGATTTGAAATTCCTCGCAAAGTATTGTGAGAAATCATTTTCGTATTGATAATACATATTTGATGGTTCATGTAATACACCTTTTTTTTTAAATAAATTTATTTTCAGGTACCTCGATTGCCAGGATCATTGGCACCCGTGTAAATATTGAATACACCTTTATCTTTTATTGTTACTTAAAATAAAATTTAAGAAAGGAGATAAAATAAGAATGGCTTGACGTCCTTCCTAAAGTAATTAAAAATCGGATATCTGTGTTCAGTTTGAATCAATATGGCGCATTTGACGAACAAAAATTTTGAAAATTGACGATTTAACCCTAGAATCATACGTACTCGTCAAAATGACGAACGAACTTCTCTACCTGCTCCAGTACTACAACTTGTAGTTGCCTGCTTGCTGTGAAACTTCTGTTATTTAATTTATTTGTTATGATAACACAGCAAACGTATTAATTTTGTTTATAGTTGCTGTCGTTTTGTATATATTAAAATAGTGTGTGTCAATTAGACGTTGATGTATGATTAAAGTATGTTTTTTTTAAAGATTTTGTACTTCACATATAAAAGTTCTCCTAATTTTTCTAAAATTTATTAAAGATATGGATGTTATAATTAATTTATTCAATGATAATGATAATGTGAAAGATGATTACAGCTGTTTGACTTATAGAGACGACATAATACTGAAGTTTTAATATATTGAATCGAAAACCAAAGAATGCGTTTCAAGTAACTTAATAAAAGATTAACAATTTATTTTGTGGAAAATATTTTAATTTTATTATTTTTTGAGATCTTATTCGAAAAATTACTAACAAATTTTAGAAAATTTACTAATGTGCCTAATTAGAAAATAACTACGGGAATATTTGTGACCGAGAAATTTCACATTCTGTAAAGTCACACATGTCCACCGACTCATAATAGTTCATAAATTAATTATTTGAAAGACATGTATTATGATACAATTGATGTAGTTATCTATTTTTTTAATTTTTGTAAAGAAAATATGCTTTCATTAAAAGATTAAAAAAATTATTAAATATTTATATTAGAAAACTTTTCCAAATGCAATTTTTTTAAATATTTTGTTCGCTTTTATAGTATTGTTATGTAAAAAAATGTTTTTTCCAAATAAACTCTAAAACTCTCCTAAAAAGTCCATTCGTCAAATTGACTCCGATGTATGATTAACGTTTCTCGTAGACCAACGTATGATTCTAGGGTTAACAGTGTAAAATTATTCAAGCAAATTTTTCCTTCAAACCAAAAAACCACAAAATTTTTCTTCTTTCTATATATTTGTTGTCGGGTATACACGGTATACATACACCACTGATTGTGGACCACTGACATAAATGTGTGACAAGAAAATACATAATGCACTTTTACATTTTCTAGTGACACGATGACCTCGAATTGTGTTAATTGTGACAGATTTGTGCCAACCACGGATTAACTGGTTGAACCAATTTCGTACACTTACGCTACATAAAAATACATAGGTATAGCTTGTGTGTGGTTTCTATGTCCTATGGTATTGTGTCTGTCTGTCTGTCTGTTTTGCGACTGTGTACTGTTGTACTAATAGTAAAATATTTTTCATATGGAATTTGAATTAAATCCTGAACGAATAGGGAATGTATTATTAAAATATTATTATATTGGATTTTATTTGATAAAGATAGTATTTAGTAGTCCGAGATACACTTACACTAAGAACACTGGATGTGCGGGGAAAGTGAACGATGATGATCCGTTATGTTCAGTGCATGCTAATATCATCCTTCGTACGTATGTACTGTAGTTCCCATGTAAAGTTTTAACCGCACATGAAATCAAATCCTTCTTTACACTGTAAAATATGTTAGTGCGTTATTTTCATCATTTTCTCTCCGTCCGTTCTCTCTGTGTCACTCTCACCCACTCTGTCTTTCTTTTTCTCTCTCTCTCTCGTTTAGATAATATCCAATGCGAATGTTTATTATTATCAACATAACTATTATGACACGATTTCATAATTAGTACATGATAATTTTTTTTTAAAATATTCTTTTATATTTATCTAGAACACAAGAGGCTTTAAGATGGGTTTCTCATGAAGTTCACTCCACAAGTTGTGAAATAAAGGTGTTTTTTTTTTCACGAATTGTACAGTTGTCTACACGGAGAGAAAATTCCTATAAAAATTACTGTGCTCATAATACAATCGACGTGTAACAGGTGAACATATGCAATTTTTGTACGGTAAAATTGGATATGTTCGCCTGTTACACGTCGATTGTAGTATGAGCACAGTAATTTTTATAGAAATTTTCTCTCCGTGTAGCTCGGCAAGGCTCGCTAAACGATTACGACGAGTGAAAAAAAAAACAATTATTTTGCACGTGTTGCATACAATATTTTTTGCAATTTTAAATTAGTGTGAGCTTGACAGCTGCATTAAAAAAATAATTTTTTGCAATTATTCTGAATTAAAAAGTTTATAATTGCCTGTGACAGTGTTAAAACGGCTTATTTTTTTCACGCGTGTGAAAAAGTAGATACTTTTTACAACATATTGCAAAATATTTTTCAAAAATATAATTAAACCAATGACGAAAGAATATATTATGTAGTATAAAAGAACCTGTAACAACATTGTTTTATTGACGCAAAAATTGTGCTAATTCTAGACAGTAGCGGCAACAGAATTAAATGTTTATATATGTATGTAGAAATTCATTTTAAATAAGTTGACTACAAGGCGTGTTTTCATAACTTATTACCACTTCTCTGTAACTTCGTGTACGGCTTGATTTTGACGAGTCTTCCAAGTTTTTTATCTACGAAAATTCTTATAAATGCGGCGTTTACTAAGTACGCAGCTGCGAAAGGCGTTAATTTGACGATGTTATAAAAATTTATTATCAACATTTTACTTTTAAATTTACGTAAAGGATAATGAAATAACATACGCAAAAATATATTTGTCCGACAAAAATGATGCGCCGTTCGCCGTGTCCGCCGTCTGTAACTTGGCTAATTTACATTTTCATGATGAAAAAAACGACATAATATATAAAAATATAGTAGGTATCTGCAATAAATAATAATGCAATAAAATCTACGCTAGTTTTTTCTTCCTTATATGTTTTGGATACCACACATATTTTGGAAAAAGGCGAAGACCCGTATCCCCTACTTTTTGGTGCTCTTTCCATTTATGATGGTGAAAATTTAATACTTTAAACCAGTCAGGCTGTACAAGAAAATTTGCCGACCATTTTCATCCCTCCAGCTCCCTGGTTCCTGGAATCCAACCCTGGTTTAACCTACACCCAAAGGAGAAACAACTTAATATTAATAAAAGCCATATTGATTCAATGTAAAACATTAACGAAAGTCTAGTAATGTTGAAATTTATTGTTTCAATGGAGAATAACTTTATTTTAAAGTTGAATAATATTGATTTTCTACAAAGTTCCCTATCTTTACAATACATTTTTTAAGTTGTACATTATTGAAACAATTATGATCGTACTTAATTTTAAGTTGCCATTTTTCTCTCAGTGTATACAGGCGAATAGGTCTTTCAAAGAGTCGCACTACGTCAATTTAAAGTTTTCCTCTATCTCTTATAATTTTCGAAATATCTTAAGAAATATGATTTGAACCCCCAACTTTAGGGGCTGGTTTCATCCCCCAAATGTGGAAGATGACCGATAAAAAAAAAATACGTGTCCCTTATTTTGTAAAAAATAAGATACCTGTACTCCTGTTGAATTACCAGATTGGATAGAAATGACAGAGGTGCACAAAACCATTAGAGTTCCGGAGTTGTTGTTTCGGGACCCTAAAAAAGTAAGTCATTTTAACACTGTAAAGTTCAACTCGACAATTAACATGTATACCTATAAAATATTAGTGTTAAAATTACAAAAAGGAAACATTTTTTTTTACTCCTGTCAGCCGTTAATCAACGTAATTGTGACAGTAAAGGGTTAAATTTTGAGATAAAAATCCAGTCACAATCGCCTAATAAATATTCTAAATGCTGGATTTTTAAACTTTAACAATAAAATAATAATTGATCGTTGTTAAAATTCCAGTTGAAAATTCCAGTACGACATATTATTCCTTGGTATTGTCCGTACATAAATTACCAAGCTTTTTTTTTTTTAACAATATCATAAATTATCCTAATAATTTATCATTGACAGTTATTCTTGTTTGGGGTACAAGTAATTTTACTAGTTGCCAAAAACCGACACCAAAAAGAAGGAAAAAATGAATAGATATCAATAAAATACAATGTTTTTCACCAAATTGAAGATATTGGAAATTAAAGGCATAAAAAAATCTACAAAAAAAAAAAGAAAAATTATTTAATTTTTTTTTATACTCTTGAACTTATACATACTCAGAAGGATTATACGCAAGATACACAAGTGAAAAAATTATTTTTAAGGTGTTTCTTTAAATTTCGTATTTTTGTTTTTTAAACACGCACGTACACCATTTAAAACCTTACAGCTAAACTACAGCTATACAACCAAATCTTATTCTAAATTCTATTCTAGAAATCACCCGCGAGGCGATTCGAACCGTCGACTGTTCGAACAGTGATCAGAAGCACTGTCCCTGAGCCATGGCGACCCCGAACGCTTGCTCCAAAAATTTTCTATACAAAATATGTTACACATTTAATGTATAATAGTAGTTTCGACAGTTCGATTAGCGAGGGCTCCACTGTATATTGTTACGATCTGTGACGTATTATGTGTGACGTTATCGGGCGGTATATTTAAACATTTTTTTTTTATTTTAATTTTTTTTTTTTTTGAAAAATATTTGAAGTTGTATTTAAAATTGAAATGCGAAATGCTACGATTTGTTCCGACCTAGCAATAATAATGTATATTTGTTGAAGTATAATAATTATTAGGTATCGGACATTTTTCGGATCAAACAACATCGTGTTTTGTATATGCAGGCAGATAAATAGATAATATGTGTGAGTTGTATATGTATGTATGTTTTATTAAAATATCTATTCGTTTTTATTCACATTAATCACATCAAGTGCGGTATACCTGCATACACAGGCTCCACGATGCTGGCACACCATCTAAAAAGTTGTCTAAAAAGAGAATTTTTTACTAAGGTTTAAAGTTCTTTCAAGGTCATTCAAAAAAATTTTAGCATCTCGTATGTGAAATTTCGAATGATCCATTAGATCATTTAAAAGGTCAGAAATTGGTCGTAAAAAGTCAACTGATTTGATTAATTGGTCACGGATAGAAAATTTTTTATTAAGGATTCCAGTTTTTTAAAATCATTCAAAAATATTGGCTGATCGAATACTGGTGGCTTTACCCTATTGAAAAATTCAACGTATCGACTAAATTTGCTGACAGCTAGATTTACCAGTAGAGTTTTCGCGCATGCGTCACAATAGGAAAAAGCCTTTTTTTAATTTTTTTAAAATTCTGGGGACCTGACCAATTTTTTATTTTAGCTGACCAATTATCAAGGTTTAAAATCCTATCGATTGCTCTTATTATTTTTGTTTTTTTTCTTTAGATGATGCGCCAAAATTTTTAAGTGACCTTGAAATTTTTACAAATTTTTTAAAATTTATTTAAGAATTTTCTATTGCTGATCAATTAGTGAGACTAAGTGACCTATTATGACCAATTTGTGACCTATTAGACAAAATTTTTTCAATGTTCAACTTTTTAGATGGTGTGCCAGCATCATCGAGCCGCATACACAAGACACGAATGCTGTTTGATCCGAAAGATATCCGATACCTAATAATTATATTATGTTATGATTGGATTGTTTAAATGACATTAATTATGTTTGGAATATAAAATCCTATTTAATTTTAAATTATTTAATGCGTATTTATTATTTATTTTCAGTTACTGTACGTTTATTTTGTCCCGTGATAAAAGTGACTTACAAAATTTTATTGCTTTCATTTTGTGTCTTATTGTCAGTTCCAATTTGTTACACTCTATGCATAGCATACGTTTAGTATATTCGACTAAACACAATTTGTTTGGAAAAGAAAATTATTTTAAATAAATTATTAAAATGAAGTTTTAAACGCATAATTATTACCTATAATAAGTTAGAAATGTTTGAATTATTTAGAAATGTGTTTCAAATAATAAATGTGGTAAAATTAATATTATTAGTAGTTTATGATAAACTCAAATAAAACCATCTTTAAATATTTACCACAATAATCACAAGCAATTGTCAATTTTTTTCTGATTTATCCCACATTTTCTAACCCTCCCATTACTGCCATTTGCAGCTCTGTTATTCAAAATCTTCAGCTCAAAAAAAAGAATTCACAAATAATTCACTGTTGACAGATTTAGTTTGTTAACACACTTACCTTTACCTATTAAACAGAACTATATCATACTACGCTTTGTGTTAACAAAAATAACAATTTCATGGCTTATAATGTTTATAGCAATTTTTTTAGTCAAACAAACTATTAATGCTATATAAATTATTTCTTTAAGGGGAGATTCGTCACAAAAACATCAAAAATCGACCTTTTTTATTATATTTTGTTTTATACAAATAAATATTTTGTTAAAAAACTAAATATACAACATTGTTCCTACATGTCTTGGGATTAAAAAAAAATATATATTTAAAAAAAATTCAGAAATGGCTTTGAACTTGACACTGCAAGATTTGTCCAATGAACCAATATCAAATAATCAAAAATTTTCGAATAATCGAATGCACTATCGAGAATAATTTGCTTAAGTAATGATTACTATACGTTAAATAGAGTTACAGCCTTTTAATAATACGCAACACTTCCAGTGATATGGCCAGAGACGAACTTACATAAGGGCACTTGGGGCACGTGCCTCGAGCCTTCCGTAAAATTAATAATAAACCTCTTAAAAGAGTAGAATAGAAGAAAACAGAATAAGCTTTCTTTTGCTCAACCCTATTTTTAGGAAAATTTCGGAATTTTTTCAACTTTACGGAAATTTTCTTACCGTCTTCGCGGTGGCTTCCACATAAGAAGTGCCCCAGAGCCTTCACAGTGGTAAATACGGCCCTGAATACGCCTTACAAACAGTAGAAACATTTGCATTTTAACATAAACATGTAACAGTTGGAGCAAATAGGCCAAAATTTCAAATCTACTACGTTTTATTGTTAGGTTTTACTTGGCATTCGAAACAAAATCTGAAAAATAGTGGTATATTTAACAATTTTAGAAAAACGAACTAAGAAACATGGATAGGAACTAATGTATATCAAGTCCCATAAGAATATTGTAGTTTTTTCACTCTTACCGTAAAAAAAAAGGTAGGACAGATTTTTACAGCGAAAAAAATGTTACAAAACTTTCATTGGTCATTTCAGTGTAGGTAAACACGATAAAAACCAAACAAAAATTTGTATTGGTAAATGTAATTGATTTCAGAACCATAGTAACAATATATTAAATAATAGTATGAATTATACTAATTTATAAATAATAAACAAATATTTTTCTTTGCAAAATACCACTTTTATTTTTGAAACTGTGACAATATTGTTTCGAACTGTTAGTTCATTTTCAAACAGAAACATGGATAGGAACTAATGAAATGAAACATTATTCTGTTTGAAAATGAACTAACGGTTCGAAACAATATTGTCACAGTTTCAAAAATAAAAGTGGTATTTTGCAAAGTAAAATATTTGTTTATAATTTACAAATATGGAATACCATAAAGTAAGGCTCAAATTTATAATTATACTAATTTATTTTATTTGTTAAATTGTCTTACCGTATTACACTTGGGTCTTATACTTTTTCTGAATAAGTTTGTGTTTTCTACAACTCAAATTTCTTGCCTAAAAGTAATTTAACTCGAAGAACTGTCAACTAACAAAAACGCTTCAGCTTTCCTGTCTCGTTTTTGTTAGTTAACATTTCTTCTCGTTAATTTGCTAGGCAACAAATTTTCGTTAGACAAATCCAAATTTATTCAAAAACTACAAACCTCTCGTGTAATAATAATTGATAAAATATTTTTATCATTTTATTTCATTAAAACAGTTAAATATAATTAAATTAATGTCATCGTCATTTCATTCAAAATTTGAATCGAAATTCATGATAAAGTTTAAGTGTCCGTCCCTACGGTATATGTTTGATGATAATCCCTGTGTACATACAAATATATGATAAAGAATAGTCAAAAATAATACGGGAATGGGAACAATAGTAATAAATAATTTGTACTCGTGGTAAATAAAGAATTAATGGAATTGTACAGTGGCTGTAATATGGCTGAATACGTTGGTTTGGTAGTGTAGTAGCGGTACATTCCCATGTTATTACATATATTCGCTCGCAAAGTTGTATTATTATTACTGGGTACAGTGCGAATACTGGGTCCATACAAAACCATTCAATATGTGAAATGGTTTAAATACGTTGTATTGTATACATAATACGACCGTGTATTGTACGGTGTTCAGTGGCGTAACTAATGACTGTTGTTTTAACAAAAATATTGGGTATCTATACGTGAAATATACTCATTTGTAACAATAGCAGTAATTAAAAAAATGTTTTTTCCCCCACCCGTGGTATACTACATATATGTGTAGATGTGAGAGGGTGGATTTTCTCAAGTAGAGGGGGAATGAGTACAGGGATGAATGGGAATGTTCCTCCGAAATAAAATGAGGTAACAAAAATTGTCCTGATTGTTTGCGCATTAGGGCGACAGTGAAAAATGTTTTTTAAAAAAATTTGAATGGAAGAAATTAACCAAACCCTTTTCTTTTCGGCTTCCGTAATTAAAATCTTAAAAAAATTCGTATAATTTCGTTATGTCCGCCTTTTGGGTCTGTGAAAATCACATTTTTACGTATAAATTTCACCGACGTAATTTTCCGTATTGAAAAGTGAGGATAAAAATCGTTTTTTCACATCATGTGCACAATATAAGGTTGAGGTTTCCTTTACAGTTTTTCATTTTTAAACTCCATTTGCGAAATTTAGAACTTCAAAACGATGTTTAAATCATTAAACATTTTCTCGGGCTTTTTAACTATGATTCCAAATCTAATCAGAATAGGAATTCAGTTTTGGAAAAACTCATATCCTACTGTGCTAAAAATTTACTCGTGCTTGGTCGGTAAGTTTATTTTTGTAGTGATGAATGTTTAAGAATCTTTGGATTTCAGATCCGGATTTTCAAATTGCATACGAGGCTACAAAAATATCCCTTACAGTTTTTGGTAAGTAATGTGCTATTTTTTTATGATAGTTGTCAAACTCGTAATAAATTGAGATCGACACTCTATTTTCCATTAAATTTTTTCATTTTAGTTCAGAATTGCAAAAAGTTTTGTATGCAACACGTGTAAGCCTCGTTGGACATGGATAAGATTTCTATATGATCATATTACCTAAATATAAAAAAAAATTCTTTTACCAGATTTTTGATTTTATTTCAACATACTAAAAAAAGTTATATCACCTCCGTCCCTGCTGACAGTATTAATAATTAAAAAGAGACAGACGACATGTAAGAGACAGATGGATAGGAATAGTACCTATGTACCTATGTATAATATCGGTGGTGTATTATGTGTAAATAGTCTGAATTAAATTAACCATTTAGATTTTAGAATCAATAAAATAAAATGAATATATTTATCATATATAATTGATTCCATATAAACAAAATGTCTGTCGTGTCGCTCACAATCAGTCAATCCAGTCAGTTCAGTCAGTCAGTTAAACTGATTGTGATTATTTTCAATTATTGTTTGTAATTGTTTTTTAAAAAAAAACAAAACTTTTTTTCTGTTTAATATAAACTTAATTATGGTGCCAGGCGTATGCACACGTATCATTCATTAGTATCCCCCCCTTCACCTACCCACCCTCCAGCCCCTACACATATACGTATATGTGGTGAGGTAGTAAGTACATTGACACTGTGAAATGTGGAAAAAAAGCTCATATGCATATGAACGGGTCGGTCAGGTCGGGTGTGACTTTGTTTTTATAGAAATAGCGTTATTTACATTGCGATGCATAAAATTGTTGATCGTTTTAGGAAATTGATGTATAATTTTTGATAATTTCAAATCAAAGCTGCGCCGTGGACAAAACAGATCGACTATTGACAAGAAAAAGGTATGATATTTTCGAAGTAGTATACGAGCGGATATGATATACAGTTACAGATTTTTTGAAGCGAAAGTGAATAGAAAGGAATGAATTGGAATGAAAGGAATAAAATGAATAGAAAGGAATGAATTAAAGAAGAAACTACCAAATTGATAAAATATTTGTCAAAAATATGGACTCTATTAAAACCCAAAACATGAAAATTACACTGGTAAACAGTGATTTTGTTAAATAAATTCGAATCGCTTTTTTAAACACTACTACCTACCCACAAATAAACCTTATACTTAGTTTTGTTCAATCACCCTCAGTTTCTGTTAAACAAAACTGATTACACGAATTTTACTTACTGACCTAAGCCTAAGCGAGACGCTCTTATACTAGGTAAACGAAATGTTCTTCACCCTCTTTTAATAAATCCTGAAGATGTATTGCTACCTCCATTCAAGGGCGGATCAAACCAGTTGAAAAGGGAGGCGAAAGCTACCTCTAATCCCAGAAGGAATTTTGGGGAATTGTCTGTTCTGAATGTATGTTTAACTAAAAAAGTTATCTATTGTCGGTCAAGGGGGGGGGGGGGTGCAGCCCCCACAGCCACCCTCTGGATCCGCCTATGCCTCCATTGCACATCAACCTCGGACTTATGAAAAACTTTGTCAAAGCTATGGACACTAATGGAAATGGTTTTTGTTATTTGAAACAGAAATTTCCAAAAATCAGCGATGCTAAAATGAAAAAAGGTATATTTGTAGGGCCACAAATTAAATACTTACGGACTTATAAACTGTTTGAATAAAAACTTAATCCGATTGAAAAATCTGCATGGATATGTTTTCGAAATATTGTTTATAATTTTCTTAGAAACGACAGGGCTGAAAACTATAAAGAGTTGGTTAGCAACTTCTTAACAGCTTAGAAGGATATGAGATGCAATATGTCGCTCAAAATACACCTTTTACACTCACATTTGGATCTTTTTCTCATAATTTGGTGGCCATTAGCGACCAACACGGTGAGCGGATTCATCAGGAAATATCTAACATGGAAAAACGGTACCAAGGCAAGTGGAGTGCGAACATGTTGACTACTGTTGGACACTCAAAGGAGATGTACCTAACGCCAAATATTCCCCAAAATCCTGAATATAATTAAAATATAAGTTATTTTTATTTATTAAATATAGATTTTAACCATATTTAATTTTAAAAAAATTAGCTGCTGTTGCAAAAAAACTGAGGTTGACTGAAATTTTTTAAAAATGCAGGTTAGTTACAAATTAGTTGTAAATACAAAATAACCCATTCAATTTTATTTAACTTTCATTAAGGTCATTTTTGTCGATCAGTGTTATAAAAGCTCTGATCAAAAAAATAAAAAGTTTTCTAAAATTGCATTATACTTAAATATTCAACATAAAAGCCCAACGTACATTGAATAATTTGAGAAATCAACAGAATTTTTTTTTAAACAAATGTTTCTTTTTTAAAATATAAATTTGACTATAAATGAAGCAAATTTTTCAGTTGTCTATAACTTTTTGGACGATTGCAAACATATATTGCATTAACCTGACATCTTAATCAAAATTTGACATTAGCTGTCACCCATTATATAAGTCGACATGGTTTTGAGAGCACTATCGGAGAGTCTGCTATCAGACAGTTTTCCGGAGAGTGAAAGTTATTGAAACTACTCTCAAGTGGACAATGAACTATCAACTTTCTGGATAGTTACTTCTGTCAGTTACTCTCAAATGTACACGTACCCTTAGAAATACATAAATGTCAGGACAGCAGATATTATAATACACAAAACAACTTTTGTGTCATATCGTTTTCACTGAACTCAATATCCAAATGTAAGTTGTGTTTTTGACTTCCATGTAAAAATGAGGCAATTTATTCATTTTCATTTTTATTTTCAACTTTCAAAAAAAGTCAAACAGTGATATTTTACCCATAGTGTGAAAACTTATTGAGAAAAACTGGTCACATAAACTGTTTTTCAAAATTGACTAGATACTGACTTCTTCGCGTACTCTCCCTGCAAAAAAAAAATACGAAGTTCTGTATATTACGATGTATTTAAACATTTGGTATCTCAGAGACTATGAGGAATTAATCTGATGACGCGGTCCTGAATAACTCATTTCTTAAAATAGTCACGAGATTACAAAATAAAGCATCCTTTTAAACGGTTTTGCGGAGCAGTGGTGCAAAATTCTTTCATTCTTGCTCAGTTGGAAATTGGGTACCATTCTAATTTCTACTTGGATCACATTTCAAATTTTCATAAAAATAATTTCAAAAATAAAAACAAAATTTTTATCTCAAATAAAAAAAAATATTTTCCGTAATAACCAGTGGAAAAATTCTCATGTTATACTTCCCCCTCCACTGATCTTCACTACGATAAAATAAAAAAATGAATGTCCTACGATAAAGGACATGTACACAGTGAAAAAATTCGTGTTAAAATTAACACATTTCACATGTCCAGAACGATCCACTCAATTTTTTGTGTTATTTTAACACAAAGCATATGTGTCAAATCTTTACACAAGATTTGTGTCAGTGATTTAACACAAAAGGACTTATATTTTGTGTTAATTTTTCAGACTTATCAGAGTTAGTTGTTAAACTTTTTTATTCAATATTTTACTTTCACAGCAGCTTAAGATATTTGAAAATCATCAAAAATTATAACGATTTTGTTCATATATTATTATAAATGAGACTCAAAGCACGCAAAGTCAGCCCTTTGTAAAAATTCTTATTTGTTTCCATATATATGTACCAAAATATATATAATAAAAAAGATGAGAGTAGTTCTTATTATTAAACAGAACCGAAAAATTTTAAGTTTTTTCAGTTATTGACGAATATAGTTTCATTAAACGTTTAAAAATGAAACAATTTTCTTACGTTATAAGGTTATTTTACAAAAAATCATGTAAGCTTACTTGAGATTGTATTTATTATAATATTATAATATACAATCTCAAGTAAGCTTACATGATTTTTTGTAACTGAATCTGTAACAAAATAACCTTAAAATGTAAGAAAATTGTTTCATTTTTAAACCTTTAATAAAACTGTATTCGTCAATAACTAAATAAATTTATAATTTTTCGGTTTTGTTTAATAATAAGAACTACTCTCATCTTTTTTTATTATATATATTTTGGTAGATATATATTCTAATCTAAATTACGTACTAAAGAATGTTATATTCTTTTGCTCTACACAAATATTATGTTACTTCTTTGTTGTTCAAAACAGGTTAACATTTTTCTGTTCTGTTAAATCGAAATGTGTGATAATATTTTCATTTAACACAAACACGAAATGTTACATTAACGCAGGGTTGTGTTACTTATTTAACACAAAAATTTTAACCACTGGTTTTTTTTATGCAGAACACAAATTTTTCTACTGTGTATGTATTGTATGTACGAGCTACTAGCGTGGAAGGGTTCTGTCTGTCCGTCCTGTTGTCATGGGGCCTTTCCATTTTCCTTGTTCACGCATATAATACTATAATAAAGAAATAAACAGTACCTACTCATTCGGTCTATGTTATAACATACACGGGCGGGGGGCGGGTATATTGCTTTTCGCACGGCCGAGATCTTCTATATTGTTGTCGTCGTTAGTGTGAGAAATTTATCGACAGATTATGCCATATGATATGGAAAGCAGCAATTTTGTTTTGTCTTTTTATTCGACAACGGATAATGTCATCTGTTAGTGGATCGTAAAATTTGAATACGGCACGGTACGGCCCGACGATGATGATGGTGATGGCGATGGCGTTGAAGTAGAAAAAGAACATGACGAGTTTTCTATGTATCTTTGGATGTGTAGTATACGAAATGGATCGAGTATATATGTACTAAAACATCGATTGGGAAATAAAGTTTTTTACAACTCGTCAAATTTTTTTTTCATTTATTTTCACATGCAGTCGTACTGAGTAGTTGTTCTCAAGTTCTAATCAGTTGTAATAAATTTTGTTTACAAGATGATTTTGTACGAGGATATAGGGTGTTAAAATTTTTCGTATTTTTATTATTAGGGTTTCGTAGTCAAGACTACGGTATCCTTTTAAGTTTGTTCTCAATTGTTAGATAGTATTTTACAATATAAGTTCGGTAAGTTGCTTTTATTGATCAAGAAAATGTTGCAAAAACGAGACCCTACGGGTCTCGTTTTTGCAATTTCCGAGATCAGTAAAGGCACTTAACGCATCCTGTACTGTATAATATTTTTTGCACGATCGATTTAAAATAATTAAAGAATAAAAATATGTTAAATAAAAAATAAAATTCGGATAATATAGGTGAAATTTATATTTCTATGTTATGACATAGAATGCCATGAATAAATATTATAAATATTCATAATAACTAATACGAAACTTTGTAGTGACAATTGACAACTATATTTGTAAATAAAAATTTAAGTGTCAATATTTCAGTGGCGTGAATATTTTTTTTGAATTTTCTATTAAAAAAATGAGGAAAATAGTTTATTAAACTATAATATTAGTGAGAATAATGAAATTGATGAAGGATTTTATTTTTGGCTGCAAATTTATTCTCGTAAAATGAAAGGAAGATTATGAAGACCACAGAAAATTTTAATGATTGAACGACCTGTTGAAATGTCAATAAAATAAGAAGATTAATGCCAACAATAATAATAATAATGTGCAAACTAGTGAAATTTTTCATATCAATCGATTTATTTTTCTAATTGTCCAAATTGTACTTTTAATTTCAATATAAATAAATAAATACAATCATTTTTGAGCTAATTTCACCTACCAGACTCCTATTCACTTACCACGCATCTGTTTCACTTACCGCACTGTTATTTTTTGGTTTCCATGGATATAAACAAACGTTCGGGAAATGTAACTTACCAGCATTGTCAACAGCATCGGTAAATGCATGAAAATACACGATCGTGCAAAAAATATTTTTCATATTGAAAATTTTTTCTACACGGACCGCTTTGTGTTACTGTGTTCTTGGATTTTTTTTTAAATTTTGTAGAATATCGAGTTTCAAAGTGGGATTTTTCTGGCTCGCCCTCGTAACTTATCAACTACGGGCCCAACAAATTTGAAAAAATTGTCGAAAGCTGTGATTGAGTGCCGATAGTTTTTGAAGATAGGATAGATAATCGTGTTTTCGTCAATTTAATAAAAAAAAAAATGAAGAAGAAAAAATGATGTACTAGAAAATGATGCTTTTCAAAAATCAACTCCAAATTATTAAAGAAAACGCCAAGAAATAAATAAAATTTTCGTTTTCCGAAAATAACTCGTGAAATTAAATGTAAAAGCTGATGTTTTTCTTATTTTTTTCTATTTTTAAACCTCGTTTGTGAAATACAATAGAACTTCAATTAACCGTCACCCGATTATCCGTCAACGCCAAAAAATGCAGTCTTCTGGCATTGGGTACATAAATATAGTTTATAAACGCATACATAATTCTTTATTATTTTATATTAGTATGTAATGGTATGTAAGGGTTTTACTTTTTTGTATCCTAAAGTTTATGTGAAGTAACTTTCATCTTTGTCCCAATTCTAGTAGTAGAATTAATTTATTAAGAAATTTTTGTGATCCGTCTAATTTATTTTGATTAACCGGTCTCAAAATTCCACTATACTGAACATCAAAATGCTAAATGTGTTCTTCCTTCTAACTTTTCAACTGTAAGTTCAACAAAATCTGAAATATTCGCTAAGATTTTTCTATCAGAATTATTTTAAATAACTTAAATCGATAACTTTAAAAGTTTAGATAAATTTAAGTTAAAATAATTATTTAAATCATGTAATTAACCCCCATCGTAACACATAGAGTGAAAGAATATACATACATGATTCAAGTAATATTGTCGAATCTATTGATATATCTTTATGGATAAATCATTAAAAGTATAAATAATAAACAAATATTTTGCAAAGTAAAATATTTGTTTATTATTTACAAATATGGAATACCATAAAGTAACGCTCAAATCTATTAATATCATTAAAAGTATACTTAAATCTATTTTATTCTGAAAGTTATGAAAACCCTAGCTACTGCATACGAAACCCTAATTTAATGCATATCCAGCACGCAGTTGATGAATTTTTTATTTTTATTATTTGAATAAAAAAAAAAATTTATAAGTTTTAAGATTAATAAAATTCAGATATATTCCTTGCAACATTACCCCACTAGCTTCTTATACCTTGTTCATACCAAAATGTTTGGTGATTAGTGTTTAGTAGCAAGTAACAAATAGAAAGCACTAACTAATATAATAGAAAAATACAATAGTGTCTTGGTAAGGTATCTAAAGTATTAAATATTATTTTTCTACAATCTTAGTGGAAAGTAGGCTTTTGCGCTCTGGGAAGAAAGCTCAAAATGTGAATTTGCCGAAGACTCTAGTTGCCGAGTAATATAATATTACTTTTCGCTTTAAAGCGGTAAAGTAACACTTTGTCGCCCGCTCAACCTGTATTTAATTACAAATCGGATAGGCGTTGTTATATTTTCTATAGTAATAAATAAACAGATTCTAAAATTATTATTTTTATCGTAATCAAGTGAAATATTAATTTTATTAAATTTCAAAATAACTACAAAATACTAATTAAAAATAATAAATAACTATAATTAATAAATAATAAAAATTAAAAATTTAAAAAAATATGTAATAGTGACAGTGATTTCTCAAGTACACCTCCAGATATTTCTAAAGCTGCAAAAAATTATAATATTAAAGTAAATATTAACGTCCATTATTATTTTTTCAAGTATCTTTTAAGTAAAAAATACCTTTTATAAGATTGTAGAAAAAAGTTTGTGTGTAATTCGAGCACAAAATAACATTACCGCTCTCATGAGAATAACGCGCTCCGCCTGGCGGCGTCGCGCGTCAATATTCTCAATCGAGCGGCAATGTACCGTTTTGCGCTCTTAATACACAAATAACTATTGGAATTATATTTTTCTATTCTACTAATGGGTTCTAATTACCGCTAATCACTAAACACTAAACGATCCAATGTGAACAAGCCATTTAGGCTAATTTAGAAATCTATTACCGTATCTGGCGGAAAGATCATTCGATCATAAATCAAGAAACATCTAACTTTCGAGTGGAATTTTAAGGTATCATCTACAAATTTTAGTTTTTCCCAACGCCTCCACCATCACTGAAATTTTACTAACATCTTGCTAATTTTGAAGATTGTATAGCTATTCATTTTAATGGATCCATCTATCCGTATGTTTGACACAATTTCGTTTGTTTTTTTTTGCCGACTGTTGATTTGTTATTAGACGCTATATACATATTATGTACCTAGTTACAAATTGCAATGTGTAAATTTTTTTAATTAATGCACAGCACCAAAAACCAAACTCTAAATTGCTCCATTGAGTTATATGAAAAATTAAAAATAACCACACACCAATTTTCATGTTTTATATCTGCTTGGGTCCACAACCAACCTATCCATGTACATTGTTCACGGCTCTGCTACCAACCATTCGTACATTGTATCATCTACATAATAAAATTCATTCTGAATTTTACATAAATTTTATATCATACATATTTTATTTAACAATCTCCAAAGTACAATTGTATGGATCTATATACGTATATGTGTACAATGTGTAAACGAAAATATTTTATATAGGAGAAATCATAATCTTTTGTACAGTTTATGTCTAATTGCTTTCTATTTAAATCCTTAAAAGAAGGAAATAATTGATCTGTATTTTTTAGGCTTGGTATTTTGTTTTCTATTACCTTAAAGTATTTTTTTATAAACATTTTTTTTAATATGTATAAAAATGGCGGCTGCAAGTCTTTCATTGGAGTGTGTCACTCCACAAGTTCTCAAATGGCTAACGGCAGTTATCATCTGAAAAATTAAATAAAAATTTTTCAATGTTGTTGACATAATTATGTATGTAGAATATCGGTGAACCAAAAAATTTCAAAAAAATAAAAAATTGAATTTGTACGAGTTTTTAAAAAAATTAAAGATATAAAATTATCACGAAATTTTCGTCTGTTTTTGACATATATTTGGTGTAAATTTAAAAAAGAAAATCGGTTAACTATTTTTTAAATGAGAGTTCCTGTTAATTGTAAGAATCCGTTTCGAGAAAGAGGTGTTTAAAATTTCATTATGTAATTAATCAAAACGGAACTACTTCGGCACACAGTGGCCAAAATATAACTTTATATTTTATCTATTTATACCGTGTGAGTTTTTTGAGAGTTGCCATTTTTATTACAGCCAAACCGTTGATTTAATCGAAAAATTGTTCAAATAAGAGTAGAAGATATCGACGAGGTCAACCGATTGCTATAGTCAGGAGCTTTATAGCTCTTATGGTTTTCGAGCTATGATACAAACTTATAGATTTTTAAATGAGACTAATATTAATTTTTCGATAAAACTGATCTAATGCATTAACTTTTGATAATGCATAAATTTTCGAATTTTTCTTTAATTTATCAATTAGGCGGTAAAAATATGCATATGTACTTGAGGCTACTTCAACCGATAGTGTTCTGGGTGGTTACATTTCTATTACATTCAAGAAAAGAGCCTTTTCCAGTACCATTTCTATCATACAAATTTGACTCTAATGAAAATGGCAACTTTCAAAAAACTCACATGGTATATTATATATAACGCAGGCATACAAATAAGCCGTAGATACTATTTCATGCTCTCAAGCGCGTCTTATGTTCAGAATCTAAAGCATACGGAAGACTTCAAAGATCGCTCTGAAAATTTGATAGTATATTCCTGACATGTTTTAAGCAAAATAATTTTAATTGAGTTTTCTTTATCATGTGCTCTTTTGAAATTTTCTGAACCCACAGTTGAATAACTACAGGGAGAAGGAGTACCAAAAACCTTTCTTTCGAAGTTCAATATTTCACAAAACGATTAAACGACATCTTCAATTTCGTCGTTAAATTTTTGAGTGTCTACTTAAAGAGAGTGTTTCATACCTTAAAAACATTTTTTTAGTACCAATCAAAATTGTTTTTAAATTATTAGGTAATTATCTTTTATGTACTGACAGTTTCAGATTTCTTTAAATTTTCAAGTTTCTGGACTTCCTTTATCAACCACCTTATTACATTTTTTCTATGCTTACTACTTTCTTCTACCATCTGTATAACATTATCCATGTTATATTCGGGGATGTTGTGTATACGTGTATTACGTAAACGTACCCTGGCAATGTTGTTAAAACAGGGGTTGAACAAATAACACAACTGTGGCACTATCTGGGTGTACGATGATATCATAACGGTGGTCGTCGAACCGTCATCCCGTCATGCCGTGAATCATACGGTACAGCACGGTTGTACTATAGCCCGCGGTATAAAATCATATTTTAAATTTCAGTTAAATTTTTTATTAATGTAAAAACGTTTATATGTCGAATATTATTTTTGATGTCATATTTCCAGATATGTGATTATTGATAATAATAATCAAATTTTTTTCAATCATCTTTAATAATTGTGTTCTAATTTGGTGGTAATTTATCAAAAAAATTTTACCTACAGCGATTTGATACCATTTTTGAATATGTAAATTGGATATTTAATCTAATTTATTAAAAAATAATTTCGCGAAATTACAGTACAGGTTCCCAATAATGAAAATTACTGTCTAGCAAGTAGGGATGATCGATATTAGAAAAACATCGATTCGAGAGCATCGATATACGATATATATCGAAAGAAAGACATCGATGTCCGAAAACATCGATGTTTCTGTAGCAAAATAAACAACCATTAATATATTATTTTATTTATTAAAAATTAACATTGCCAGCATTTATCTGGTACACTTTGCAAAAAAAGTCACTTTGTTAGAAGTTTTCCTTTTAATCTGTTGCTTTGTTGATACAAATGCTGCCCAGCTTTTGAAAAAAGTCTCTCTGAAGCTGTTGAAGTTGCTGTGAAACATAAATATTTAATGGCAATTTTTTTCAAGTTTGGATAAGTGGATCCTAGAACTTGTCATAAAAGTAATGTATCTTGTTTTAAATCAGTTGCAGGACATTTTAACTACTGGATAGCTTAGAGTAATATCGATGTTTCGTTATTATTCACGTAACATCGATGTGTCGATGTTATCGAGGACATAACATCGATGTTTTTACATCGATGTTTTCCCCCCTAAACATTGATGTTTTTCTACCATCGATGAATATCGATCATCCCTACTAGCAAGGGGATAGAACTCTTGGAAAAACTATACTATTCCTACTCTTAACTCCGCGTTCTTGGAGGAACAAGGAAAAGTGTGACATTATTCAGATGAGGCGATTCAAAAACTCATTCGGCATTGAAAGTGGCAGTACTGAAAGCTTGTACTGTATTTTCTTACGTTAACCCTCCTTTTTTGTGTATTTAAAATCAGCAATTAACCGTTTTTCACAAAAAAAAAAAAAGTGTGTACCTCATCTTTTTCATCGATGAAAATGATGAAACTTCTGGAATTTAGAAAATGCTAGGGGCCTAACGATTCGCGTTTCAGCAAACCGTGAGTGACCTTAATATGTTAACTTCTCATATGAGGTTTTCTTTAGAGATTAACAGAAGAAAATTCGACAAGTGCATATTAGACACGCATTAAGTCAGGATTTCATAGTTCAGTAGCTAGGATTTTTTATAACTCTCGGAATACAATTTAATATTAAAAAAACGCCGTGAGCAGCGGGGCCCCATCACGGAAGTCAAATTTTTCCTTTCATCTTCGGTATTAAATGTCTACAAGCGAAATGTGATTGAAAGTCTACAAGCGATTTGTCATTTTGGTGGTTTCAAAACTGATGATGAGTATCCGGTTAATCGGGGCTTTAAAAAAAGGTTTTAAGTTTTTAACGGCTGAATCTCAGTAAATTTCAATTTGGTGCCGATAGCAGTTAGCAGGAAAAAAGCCAACACAATTCGTACGAGGGCATTCCTACCCATGCTTATCCGCCAATTTATTTTTTCTTTCCAAAAAATCCAAAATTTCTATTTTATAAATAAAAATCCAAAATTCTTACTTTATAAATAACAGTGATTTTAATAACATTTTTAAATTACTTAATATTTATGTATTGCATTTGTTATAAAAGAAAGTTGATTTTTTTTTTAAAATTTTTAAAATTACTATCCGCCTACTTGTATTAGAAGAAAATAATGAATTTAAAACACATTTAACAATACCATTGAATTCCGATGTAAAAATGGAGAAGTGGGGGGAAAAGTAATGTGGAATCCCTAAAAGGCACTAGCTGGATACTAACTCAATACACGTACAAAATTTCAGCCCTCTAGGTTTCCTTAGAGAGTCTTTAGACGTGTTAGAATAAAAGCAAAGAATCCAAAATCGTGGGGGTAAGGGTTAAAAGTTGAAACCTCCAAAAAGTAGTGGCTGGCTATTAGCTTAACCTATACACAAAATTTCAGCCCTCTAGGTTTATTGGAGTGACCTGTGCGAGTGGTACAAACTTCGAAAACGTCGAAAAATCATGAAATTGTAGCTTAAAAATTAGGGGGTGGGGGTAAAATATTAAAACCTCCAAAAAGCACAACCTAGGTACGAACTCTATCAACACACCAAATTTCAATCCTCTGCGTTAATTCTGGGGGGCTGTGGGCGTGTTAGATCCAGCCAAAATCGTTTTTCCCCCTCTACTCCCTCAAATCACCCTAGGAAGCTAAATTTTGGATATGTTGTAGATAATTGATCGAAACATTATTTCCAACCGATTTGGAAAAGTTTTATTGTTTGGTCGCCCCCCACCACCCCCTTAAAGGTTGGGTCGGATCCAAAATTTGACCCCACTTTGATAGTATTGTTGTGTATCGGAATAAGCCCCACTTACAAAATAATGTCTTGTAATGTCTCGTAAGTTAGCTGTGGTAATAAAGCCCTAAACGTATGTATAAAAAACTGTGGATAGCAGTGTGTCAGAGTGTGTCAAATAACGCTTAAGCTAACTAGTCGTGCAGCAGCTGTAGCGGTATGAAGATCGATTGTTTGTCATTATTGTCAACCACTTTCCAACAATAAGCGAATACATACATATTATATGTAGGCACCGTACCACCACCGTACGCACACAGTGCAGTCCCCACTTTCCACAGATTGAGTGTGACGTATGACACACACATACACACAAGCGTACATCCCGGATACATAGATACGAGATTTATGTAGTAACATGTTGTGCGTTTGGGGTGGGAGAGAAATTTAGGTCATTGTGACGTCAACTTTTGTTTACGTTGAGGAAGCTGGTATAGAAATACGAAATTTGTTTCTGATATATTCTGTGGTGGTAGTAATACTTTTGAATAAATACTTATTTAATTTTTTGTGTTACGGAATTCAAATGGATTACTTCAAATTATCAAATGGGTCACTAGTTTCGGAATAATAAAAATTAAGTAGATTTTCTTTTTCGACAGTTTTGGTTAATTTGTTGTTTTCTCTAAATATCGACTACTAACAGTATAAATACTTTATATTCTGAAAATCGATCGTCCCTGACTCGAATCCCCTCACCACTTGATTTCTCTCACCGAATGATAAATATTCTCTAATAGTTAGGTTACATGAACAAATTGGTTGTTGAAATAAAAGTTTACACATATTTTCGTAAAAGATACCTGTAAAAGTATTTCTCAATTACGGAAAGTAAAATTGGTAATTTAACAGAAAAATTAGAATTTTAAATTTGATGTTTGGTGGTGGCCTATTATATTTATTGTGCCATATCTCCAAATAATACATTTGATTTAATGGGACCTTTTAAGTAAATGTACTATAAACTCCATTTAACTTCATAAGTCTCGTGCTTTAGAATAGTTTACATATATACAGGGTTTATTACAAAAGTGAGTACATTATTAACATAACTATTATGGACGCAATCACAAAAGACCTCCAGAAATTGCGATGAGGGGAACACAAATTGTATTATTAACTTCCCATAGGAAGTTATGGTAATGGGTCCGATTTTACGAATCGCTAATTTTGACGTATCTCCACGTTTCAAGGTCACTAGAATCCGAATCCATCGTTTTTAGTGTGATGTCTGTGTGTGCGTTCGTTCGGTCGTTCGTGAATTTTTTTTCGTCTCGCATATCTCGAGAACAGATGAAGATATCAACTCCGGACTAATTTCATTAGATGCGTAATCAAAAAATGAAGACCGGATAAAGTTTTCAGCAAATTCGGATTAGCGGTTTGTTTTTTGTGGTAAAAAAAAAAAAAACGGAATTAACTTTATTAACATAACATAGATTATATGGATTTTTTACCATAACATTATTAAATAATGGCCTAAGAACATTCCTTGATGTTAAAAACGCCAGTATTTTATTATAAAATTTAAAAAAAAATAATTGAAATAAGAAAAATTGAAAAAATTAGTTTCTTGCCAAAATATATTTTGTCTCGTATATCTTGAGAACAAATTATTTGTTTGATAAGGGTGGAGCCCCCACTCTTAGGTACAGAATGCGAAGCCCTCGGTATGGTACAAGAAGCAAAATCTCTATCGGGGGCCCAGGGAAGGAGTCACCTGGAATGAAAAAAGAATTATTTATGTACAGTACTCTCTAGTCTTTAAGGACACCCAATGGGAAGTTGACAGTGTGGGTAGACCTGTCCCCCAAATTTTTTACATAGTTACCAACCAAACGAAGTAATTGTTTTTATATGAGTTAACTTGTATTTTTTAATATGATAGACAAAGATAAATGCAGATGTAGGTAAAATGGTTCTTTTTGGCTTGTGCCCATAATTGAAATCTAATGGGAAACATGAAAAATTTCGGGGAAATAATTTCGATTTTTTATCTTTCCTAGATTGGTCTACCTTTCTGCGACTTGTTCCTGGACAAATTTTTTCATAGTTCAAACAAAATTGAAGCAAAACTGGCGTTTTAAAAAAGGACATACAATGAACGCTTTAAATGATTTTGTATATTTTTACACCAGAATTATGTTGATCTGTAATCTTTCCCTTTTGTCTCAAAAATTTATATATAGATTTATACTTGTAAGGTACGGGCGGACTCTTTAAAAGATTCAACCCACCGAACTGAGTTCTACGGATCACATAAGACCAATTTCGACGGATTTGATCCTAAATCGACAACATGAACACAAAATAAAAATCCGTTTAAAATTAATAAAACTAGTAGTTTTCGACCGAATTCAGTTCTACTAATTACTGTTTAGTTATCCGTCAATTTTAAAGAATATGGGCTGAATTTTTGTGACCAAATTATAAAAAAAAAGTGATAAAATTTTGGCGACATCATGTTGAAGAAAATAAGTATAGGTATTGAATTATTGATATTTTATAATTTTGAATTTTGTCCTTAACAAATTTAATGATACGTTCTTCCTCCGTTCCATAATTTTTTTTCTAAAAACGTTACAAATTCTTCCCCATGGGCACTATTTTTAAAATTTTTTATTTATGTATTTTTAACCATTTTAATTTCATAAATGTGACCGAGCTTAATCAAGTTCAATAAATTCAGTAAACAAACAAAGAACAGTCGAATCAATTCCGTTCATAGTTAATAAACATTGAATCAGAATCGCTCAAATCGCTCAAAATAAGTTCGCAATTAACGGTCTTCCAACATATGAACGGACTTCGTAGCAGACTTATTTCGGTAAGAGCCACATATTTGAGAAAGTGCACACATGTATGACTGGCTACCTATTGAGTTTTCTTATACATCGAGTCTAACAACAATTTCTGTACACATGAGTCACTGAATTTATGGTTAGACAGTCTATAAACATATTATATTGCATAGTTATCTAAAGCATTAAAATATTAAGCCCGACATTATGTAATAAAATATTAAATACGTTAAATAGCTATATACTAAACTAAATATATTATAATGCTTCGTCTGTAACAGTGGCGTGATAATGGAAAGTTTTTTTTGTGGTATTGATTTTTTTTGCGTGCAATGAATTTTTTAAATCTTACAGTCTCTGTGATGTCAGTGTACGAAAGAATTTGCACTAGGGAATTTAAAACTTTTAAAAACGATTGTAATTTTTTTTACATATACGAATACTTTGATGAACTCTAACGGGAGATTCTTAAAATAATTTAAAGACTTTAAAAGAGACGGTTGATAAGTATTTTTCTTTCTGTTCGTTAGAAAAAGAAGTTAAATTTCATAAAAGTTAGAAAACACACTGTTAGTTTACTGTATATCATTGTGCTAAGAAAATAATTGTGTAAAAAATTTAACTAGTTTTAATGCATTTTTAATAGATTTGAGCGTTATTTTTTGGTATTCAATATTTTCTATTAATAAATAAATTACTTTACAAAAATACTACTCTTATTATTTACACACTTACGGCATGTTTCGGTCAATATGACCATTATCAAACAAGTCTTGGTTATAAAACTTATTTATTAATAATTTTAATGCAAATTATTTAAATGAAAAATCAAATCCTTCGAACTATTACATCTATTCCAAACCAGAGTGAAAAGAAGAGGGAACAAGATTGATTCTAACAGTCGACATTCTAGGACAAAGAACATGATATAGTACATAGTATAATTTGAAAAGAGACAAATTGCTATATACGTAACTGTTTATTATAACCATCAAGATCTTCCAGTCGCGGAACGATTATACTTCGGTGGGGCGTAATATCCTAAATAAAAAAAATCTCGAAATTTGGATTCTTTTAGTGTTCCGGGTACGATTTGATTGTACTTCCGGCTGTACCGGAAACAAAAAATTTTCTTTCAGAAAAATTAATTGTTGTCTTTATGTCTTTAAGACGACCATAATTTGTTACAATTTACGAAAATGACTAAATTTACAAATATCTAAAAATGTGTATTTTTCTTTCAGATTTTAAGTGCTATTGATAAAGCCTCGGTACTAATGATTTAATTACACTTTTCGAAAATGAAAATTTTGAATTCTGAGCTGGGAAAAACTCATATATTGTCTGGAAAATCGGGAAAATCAGGGGAATTTGACTTTGAAAAAAAAATGACTAATCTGTTTGAAGATAAATAAAGCTAAACCATACCGTAAATTATTATGATTATTCTGAGTTTTTGAGACCCTCGCCTGCGCAGCCCTATATTTTCGTTTGTCTCTGTTATTTCTACAATCTGAAGAAAAATTTATTATTATCGAAGCATATTATTTACACGATTCTGATTTGCACCTAACCAGTTGCTTCTTTAAATATATATTAACATTTGTAATAATCGAATTGATTTAAATTTAGATTAATTTATTTATATTTTATGTGCATAATTGATTTATTGATGTTCGATTACGCCACTGTCATTGGCATATTGTGGAGAATTAGTGAGTGAGTGAGTGACTACATACCAACAATTTTGTTAAATTTATGCATTTCATTCCATTTCAGAGAGTTTGGTTGTGATTGAATTTATTTTGTATGCACAAGTTAAAATACATAATTACAAATGCAATTCATACAAGTATTACTCGTTTCTCGTTGCAAGTTTTATGTACAACTATATAATATTAATAAATAAAACACTTGGCATTTGATTGGCTTCCACCACACAATTTAATGCAACCCAATATTTTGAATTTTAATTATAAGAAAAATCGCTGCTGTTTAAATTATTCAAAAATCGATAAGATTCGAATTTAATGAATAATCAGTTTGTATTAGAATTTTATGATTTTAATTTTTTTTTTTAGTGTTGATTATTTAAATTTTTCCATTATTATTCATTGCAATTATTGCATTTTGATTGCATTTTTTAATTAGTGTGTGTTTAATTATAATAAATGGATTTTTCTCAATTTTTTGTTTTGTTGCAGAATACAATTGGGTGTTGTTGTGTGGTTTAATGTTTGGAGAGAATGATTATTGAGCAGCAATAGGCAGATTTTTTGATGCACATTTTTCATCGTTTTGGATGGCATCGTTTTCAACGACTGAATGTAAGTAATGAATTATTTTGTATTGGTTTCATTATCGGCACTTTATTTTAAGGATTTTGAGTCCCTAGGATCAAAATGATGTAAACCAGTTGAAACAAACAAAATCGGATAGATTTTAGTTGAAAAAATATTCTCTTGAAGTTTCATGTTGATTAGAAAAACCGATCATGAGTATTTTTGTTATATTTCAATGAAAAATAATGCTAAAAATCTAAAATTTTACATAGTAAGCAGATAAGTCTGTTTATAAATACGTATATAAAATTTTAAAACGATTGGGAAGAGTGTTACTGAAAAAAAAATTAACTCATGCAATAAATGAATTATTAGTCTAAAATCTGAAAACGTCACGTTAAATGAGGCATAGTAGGAGATTCCGAAAAAAAAAATGTTGTGTATAGATTGCAAAATCGCAACTCAATATAAAAAAATTTCCAAAAATCGCGCGTTTTTTACTAACTGTACACAAAAATCAGACTGTACGGATTCAATGTCGTTAAGACACTAAATTTTTTTTAGTAAACTTGCTGACGTCATCAAATTAAAAATCTTTATTTTCGTAAAACGAACTTTATCCAAATATCCAAATAGATTGGATACGAACTATTCATTTCTGTTATTAAACTGAAAAAATTTCTTATAGGAATGTTGCTTAGTGGTGCTACATACATAAAAATGCAAGCGAAGGCTTCGAAAACCTATGATTCACTTCCAGTGTCATCGCTCTGCCATTTCATGTACGGTTTCTAAAGCATTGAAAAAAATTTTGTAAACATGATGACGTCATCAAGTTAAAAAATTCGTTTTTCTTCAAATCATGCTTTATAACCTTGATTTGAATTATAGTGGGTGTGAATTTTTGATTTTTGCTATCAAAAAAATGACAGAACTCTTTTTTGAAATATGATTGATTTAACAGTTTTTTTTTATAGACTTCAATAAAGCTAACCGCCCCCCCCTAAAAAAATTTGCGAAATCCCTAAAAACTGGTAAATAAAAAATAGGTTCACTTTAAGTGTAAATTAGGTGTGCCAATAAATAATTTGGCGTTCTTACCGTTTTCGAGAAACCTTGAAAAACAAAAGGGGCGGTAAAAAAAAGTGTTTTTGGTAATTTAAAGTATGGATAATTAAGTGTAAATTAAGTGTTCTTCGACCATGCTGACAAAAATTTTGTAAAATGAAAAAGAAAATCAAAATATTTTAAACTATGGAAGTGCTGTGAATAACGTTAAAAACGTTATACACAGCGTTTCCACTGTTTGTTAAATACTATATATTTTGTTATGTCACTGAATAGAAAAATGTCAAAAAAGTTCTCAGCACCTCCACCAGCTCTATAATAATTATGTTATGAAAATGATAAACTGTTATAAATTTAGATTACCATGTAAATATAAACTGTAAGCATTCAATTAAAGTTTTCAACTATTTTGTTAAACGAATGAGTGTAAAAACTCTAGAAAAATAATTTGTTTTCCTTTACAGCCCTCCCGTTGTTTGTTGTAATAATATAAACATAATATTTGGAAATAAAATTAGTTTGTATTTTTGGGTGCATACTAGTTCGCTCCCGCGGTCAGATTTTAATCTTATCTTGAAAAATGGTCGTAGGTTAGTTCGCTCTCGAATTGTTATCTACTGACAGGTAAAATTAATTACCTAAATGATGGTGGGGATATCCCATACAGTAAGATGCAAAGCAAATATTCGCACATTAGTTACTATTTGTGGTCAGTCAGTTGAAAATAAAACTTGTTTAACAACCAATCTGTATAATTTTGTCATCGATATGGAAGTGTACGAAATGGTATATGAGAAAGGCAAACACTCATGTTAACTCTAAATAATTATAAATATAATTTTTACAAGGACACAAAAACATTTTAATAAAAGCACAAAAAAGTGTATCGCAAGACAGTTAATTTGTTGATCTTGTGATAAATATTTTGCGCTCATTTTGAATCAATTTGTGCTTCCTTTGAAACACATTTGGCTTGCTTTTGATATGTTTGTATATTCCTATCTCACTTTCCATGTTCTAGAGAGAAGGGTCAAGTATTAGCGTTCGGTATACATGATATACATACCCTCACCCTTTTCTGTAGAACATGGAAAGTGAGACAGAAATATACAAACATATCAAAAGCAAGCCAAATGTGCTTCAAAACAAGCATAAATTGATTCAAAATGAGCGCAAGCGGCTTGGGCTTACGCCGATACGAATCGGGCCATAAACTTAAACCAAATTTATAATGTATCTAATATTAATTTGCGTAAAGAATTTGTAGAGGAAAAAATATCATTATTGAAACAAAATATAATAAGAAGATTCGACTTTGTAAAATTTATGTCATATAAATTTACACCAAATTTATAATGTATTTAATATTAAGTTATAAAATACAGATAAAAACATTCTTATTTTGCTGTTCAATTTGTGTAATTTCTCTTTCTTTGAGTTCCTAGAATGAACCTTAATCGCATTAGCATATAGTTACGGGAGCGAACTAGTATACGGTCTAGACGGGAGCGAACTAGTATACGGTCTAGACGGGAGCGAACTAGTATACGGTCATGGGGGAGCGTTCTGACCGCGGGAGCGTTTGTTGATTTTTTGATAAAGTGAATATTGTAGTTTCTTATTTTATATAAAACTTAAAAAGAGAAAAGAAATTTCCTTTAAAATTGTCCCAATCGTGACGATGGAATACACCAAATGTGTCATTTGAAAGAGCTATCTCTAAAAATTTTAAAAATATTTTTGTTTTTATTAATTTTTGATAGTGGTCTTAGTATCTCAAAATTTGCTAAAAATTACCGCCCACTGGGGATTCTGATAGGATTAGTAGATATTGAGTCATAAATTACCGAAAAACTGCAGGCTTTTTACAACATTTTAAATAATTAGAAACACAGACAACATATTTACTAATTTTTCTGTACAATGTTGGACTAGTCATGCAAATTTTGATAAGATTTTAATGGTCTATTAACTGTTCATCGTACGGAACTCTAATTGTGCAAGCCCGGCTCACTTTTGGCCGATTTTTTTTTTTGCTGAAATGCTTTTAATTGTATTATCTATAATACACCAAATCAAGTTCGAGGCATTATTGAAATATAGTTTTACTATTGTACGCTTTTCACATAATAGAAATAAAACTATAGAAACTAAAAACTTATTAAAAAAGTTCAAAAAACATAAAAATCCGGCATTTTTTTTTTTAATTTGATTCTCTTCTCTTCTCCTTTGTATTTATTCAAATAAAATGGACGACCGAGTGAGTGAATGAGAATCAGGGAACAAAAATTATATTTTAAATATTCTCGAGTCGAGAGAGTCAGTATAAAGTAAAACTATTTTCGTTCTAGAATCGACTCTCGAGCAAAACAATAAACGCACATTGACTGGTGACTGTAGAGTGTAGAGCACCATCCATGCAGGCAGGCTAGGCTAGGCAGGCGGCTGTGCTTGCTGTTGTTGGGTGGACGATGAGATAATAACAATAATGAAAAAATACACACACTTAAACAATACAGCGCATACTGTACCATCAGCAACCACTACACTTAGCACTATATTTTAGATTGATAAAAATAATTCTACTGTTGATTTGCGCATATTCCTAAAGTAGGGTTTAAGTTTGCAAAAAACTGTCCGGAGTATCGCAAGTTTTTGTCGATGAGCCGTTAAATTCTTAGGAAAGGATATTACAGAGGTGGTAGCGGAATAGCAGGTCTCTTACCGATCTTTGCGAAGTTCCAACCTCACTTTTACCAAAAATAAACAAAATTATTTTTTAGTTGCTATGTCTTAACAACTTTAAGTATCCTTGTACCAAAAAGTAAATTTTTTTGAAATAATTTTCATTCCCAGTTATTTTGTAAATTGTCTTAGATAGATTGTCAAACTTAAAAATTAAGCGTCATCTTGTTTAATATTTAGTTACTTATAATTTGGGTAATTTAAAGCCGCATACATAAAGTTTTTGAGATGTAATTGTTGCTATTAAAAGTTAATTTAATAACACAGGCCTGCGATGGTTTCCCCCTTTAAGATCTGACAACGGACTTTGATAGATTTTAGGGCGCTGATTACGAAAAAAATATTCAAGAAATTCCAGCACGTCAGAATTTTTAAATATTAGGTATTAAAATTTTTGACTAAAATTACCTAGGTCGACCAAGTCAAGAATAGATTATGCATTTTTATTTATTTCAAATCTAATAAAAAGTCATTTAATAGTTGTAATTGGCTTTTAGGAACACAATCTCATCAATGGTTTATTAAATGAAACCTAATTAACTAAGTGACATATCTTTATTTTGGGAAAAAAGGTGAATTTTAAGATCATCTGCTAATGAGCTCATTATTGAGGGTAAGTTTTTTTTTCCATTCATTTAAAGAGGTAGTGAGACATTTTTTAGGAAACAAAAAAGCCCATATTATAAAAATATAGCAAATAATATGCTCAGCAATTTCCATAAACTAGGTTGCAATATGAGTGTAAAGTTACATTTTCTGTAATCTCATATTGACTTCTTTCCTGAGAATTTTAGTGAAGAACAAGGTGAGTGCTTCCACCAAGATATAAAAGTTATGGAGAGCAGATATCAAGGAAGGTGGGACGCAAACATAATGGCAGACTACCGTTGGATGTTGACGAGAGATGAACCGGATAGAAAGCATAAGAGAAAAAGTTTGAACAGGAGTTTTGAAGAATGTAGAAAAAGATATTATAAGTCTTTTTAATTTACTTAGTTTCTTTAGCATTTTTTTTAATTAACACTGTTGGTTTTTTGAGTAAAAATTTAATTTTAAATTCATTAATTTTTATATTTTCATAATAATTATTAAAAAATTTTAAAATATACATGTCATCAATAAAAATAAATTTCGATGTGCTAGAAAAAAACAGAGCTGTATTTTAATTTAACATACCTAGATATTTAAAATAAAAATATAATTATTAGAAGGGGAAAAAAAAGTCAAATTTTGCAGGCCTGTGTAATTAATTAACTAAAAAAACTTTTTTAATTTGAATTTGAATCGAAAAGATTCTTTTAACCACGTTTCCTACTAGAACAGTTATAGACGAGTTCCTCTTGTCGAATATATTTATCTCTTTTTAAATAAACAGTAAAAAATTTAATTTAATTCCGCATGTTTTTTTCCGAAAGCTGTCCGAAAAAATTTAAGTCACTAAGGAACCCTAACTTACTTCGTGTCCAACATGTAGTTGACGAAAGTTGTATTATAATTATTGATATATTTTTAATCTAATTTCAGAGGTATAATTACTCTTGCCAATATACAAACGCCACTATCATTGAGTATGAGTACCTAGAACTAGCCTAGCTACTCTACTTTATTCTACTCTAAATTCTCTTCTAACTCTAGTGTACACACACATCAGCGCTATCGCGTCATTCGTCGTCCTCCATTCTACTCTAAAATAAACTTCTATATGAAAAAAGTTTCATAAAAAAAAGTGTTTAACACATATATCGGAACTAGGACGAGATCCTTTTATGTTCCTGTCGCGTATCACTATTCAACTTACTATACAGGGGGTATCCATCAAACAAATGCATAGGTACTAGTTTTTTCAATATTCTGAATGGTGCATGGCATCAACGTGAATTATCGAAAGAGTAAAAATTCCAATAGAAGGTAAAATTTGTGATGTCAATAGAAATTATTAGTGTCCGACCGAAACCGAATTTCGGTCGCTGTCTCAGTTTCGGCCGAAACCGAAACCAAAAATTTCTTTCAAGTCAATTTCTTACTAGCTTATTTGAATTTCAGTGTGTTTAAAAAGCCCGTATTTGAGTAATAATTAGTTATTTAATAAAAATAAATAAAAAATTTTTTACTTGCTATTTTTTCTTTAAGTAACTTGTATCAGAGCCGGATTAACCCACTCTTGGGCCCTAGACATTTTCTTCTTGCCGGGCCCCCTTTCTATTTCCCAGGGCCGGATTAAAGTAGAGTTGACGAACAAAGTAGAGTTGACGAACAAAAAAGTAGTCCTAAAAGTAGAGTTGACGAACAAAAAAGAAAACAAACATATTCTTTATTTCTTTCTATTCTACTCCTGTTTTAAAAGATTCATTATCATTTTGTGCGGCTCCTACCTATCGATTGTGTGAAAACTAAAGCAAATCTTAAATATTGACTAAAATATTCAAAATAGATAGTTTAACCGGGCCCTTCGAAGAATCAGGCCCTAGACATTTGTCTCATTTGTCTATTCGATGATCCGGCTTTGAACGGGATATATAATTATTGTTATGAAGTTTTTAACAAATCATAATAAAAGTAAACTTTAGTATTGACAAGATTAATTTATTAGTGTTTAATTGAGAGTGAAAAACACTGAAACTCCAATTTCTCGTCGAAACTGGCCAAAACCGAAAACGAAATTTCGGTCGAATAATAGAAATTATTCTACCGTATGTTATGTGTATGTTATCCAGCAGTGTTGTGCTTATCTAGATAACGTTATCTGAAATTTTATCTAGATAACGTTTTCGTTATCTGTTATCTTTTATCTAAATATTTTTAAAGGAAGTTAATTATCTTTATCTTATCTTTTTATTAAACGAAGGAAATAGATAAGATAACAACAATAAATCTTTATTATTTCTGAAATAAACAAAATTGAAACTAAATTCACAGTTTTATAAGCATAAAGAAAATGCTTAAAAGTAATTCTTTAATTTTAAATAGAATTCTTGGAGCTTGGAATCACTTTGGCCTTTAAATGGAATAACATTAGGTCGTGTAATATGAAATGTCGTTTTACGACCTCTTGATCGACCCCGTAATTCAGATAAATATCGACACTTTTTTAAGCATTAGAGAAATGTTTAAACGCAATTCTTTAATTTTAAATAGAATTTATTTAATTTAGATTCATTTTTGCCAGTAGTTGGAATGACATTAGGTCGTGTTACATGAAAAGGCGACCACGTAAAATAAGAAAATGTTGTTCTCTGTTATGCTGACGTGTGCTATAATGAGCCGTAAATAAAAAAACTAAATTCCAAAGCATAAATGATGTATCGCCAAAAACTGTTTTTTAAAATTTTTGTAATTTATTATAATTTATACAACTTTCTGCGGACCGATGAGGTAGTTCCGTAGACCGGCGGTTGAGAAACACTGACCCAATGCATAATCTTTGTAAATATTATCTGTTATCTAAAATTTTATCTACTATGGATAACAGTTAAACTATCTGTTATCTTTATCTAGATATTTTAAATTATGTTATCTATTATCTTTTATCTAGATAATAAAATTCGATATTTTGTCCAACACTGGTTATCATAATATGATTCTTGTTTTTTATTCGTTAAATCCCTATATAGTTAGAACGGTAATAATCCCTGTGTTATCATATATGTATGTATGTATGTATGTAATATATTAATAATAAAAACTGAATTATGTAAGATTTGACAAGCAACATTCTCTCTTTCGAGCCTCTGAAATGTTTTAAATTACACTCGCTAAGTGGCTTTTGTTTCATTATTTTCAACAATAAAAAAAAATGTATTGTAATCGTTTGGCACAAAAAAAAAACTAAAATGAAATGAAGATATAATATTATCCTCTTAAAAAAATATCATTTCTAATGTTTTTTAAAGGATATATGCGCGCGAGAATAGGAGAAGTTAAAGTAAAAAAATGTACGAAATACTTTTTTTTTATTTTATTTTATTGTCAGGAATCAGGATGTTGAATAATATGAAAAAAAGGTGAAGCTAAAAACCGGTAACGTGTGGAATTTTTGTGGGTATGTGTGGTTGGAAGGAAGTTCAAGGTTGTGTGTTAAGTCCTTTTTAAGTGATTTTCGGATTGGTGTATTTTTAAAATATTCGAAAGGAAGTATTTCCTTTTAAATTTTTAACAGAGTTTTTCAAAATGTTCTTTTAACGTTTAAAATGTAATTCTACAGCAGTTCCCAAAACTGTGTTTTTCTATCTTTACTTCAATTAGAGTTCTTGTTTACGGTTTTAACTCTTAGGGCACAAAATTTATTTTACTACGAGACTGGTCTTTATATTAATCGTAATCTTAGAGCTAAGACATACGTACCTCGCGACGACCACGCGACTGCGAAAAAAAAATAGTGGCTGCTCTGTGGCCGCTTATATACGCATGTAGTTTTCTTATGGAAACACAAATTTCAAGATACACGGATCGCAACTTGTCGTCGTAATCGGACACTGTCGCATGTGTCGTCTACTGTCGTTGAGTGTCGCTGTTAATGGCCAAAACTTGCGACTAGTGGACGACTTATAAGCGACAGATACATAAGTACATATCAGTACTACACTGTGTCACTGTGTACATATATGTGTGTGGACAGACCGTGACGGGCGCCCGTCCCATTGCCCGTGCGGCCTCCCGCACGAACAATTCAATACATGTATTTAAATGTACGTATTCAGACCAATACGAACTGGTTTTTGCGGGCAAATTGACAGACAATCTATCTGTGGGCATTTTACGAACTGTGAAGTGGGTAGGTAATAAAATACTTAACAAAAAAAAAAAAAAATATTTCAAGTGGTCACCTATTTCAACAAATAGATGCATATGTACCAATTTTTTTCTACTTTTTAACAAACTGTTAGGTAAATAATTTAAACATATATGTTTTGACTAGTGCAATTAAAATAATACACAATTTTAAATCTATTGTATGGGTCACGTATTCAATTTTGTTTCATCTTTTGGATATAACATTAGGTAAATACAAAATTATCAAATAATATTTAAAATTAAGTTTATTAAATAAAAGTTAAATACATTTAATATTATACAATATAATACCATATTCTTTTGTCTTCTTACCAATTATTCTTTAACCAAAAACGTGGTTTATTTCTAAATCACCAAATTTATTACAAAGCATTTGAACAGTAAATGAAAGAGATTCCTGCTTCCTGCCGCACAATTATTAGCACTTGTAGACCAGAGAACTTTTGCAGAAATAGGTATAAAAAATATAGAATATGAGTAACCAAATATACACACGGCTAAATTACCAATTAGGTAAGTACTGAAAAATACATGAATCATTGTCGGAAAATAAAAATTTACGTTTTCATGGTGAAATATGCATAAAAAAAAAATGGAAGGTATTTGCAGTCAATATGCAATAAAATCCATCTTATTTTTTTCTTCCTTTAGTACGTATTTTTATTTTGACATATCCTTGGCTATTCAGAAAAGAAGTAATAAAATTTTTGGGGAATTCCAGATTTTGCATTTAACTGTAAATAGACAAAAAGTATGTTTACTTAAAATATACATAATTTTATGGCCCTGTATGCCTACAATTTCAAAGCCTTTTATTATGTTTGATACGTTTGTCCACTTGTTGGTTCTATTGTATTTTTATCAAAAAAAAAGTTTTTATGACGTGCCCGCATCGATGTGAATGTCGAATTTGACCGCATTGTGCCACGTGCCATTTTGCGGGCAAAATGCGGGCACGTAACGATTGCCCGTACCGGTCGGACCGGTCCTTACATAGGCAAGTAGATAACATGCTGCGAACAATACTAATGATTATTGCCGTACTTGAAAAGTCATCCCATTTAAAGATAGTTAATGGGGCATTCCACGGGAAATGGGAAAATGAGTTATTTTTTTAAATTACTATAATCAATACCAATTTATTCTTAACGAAATGTATATTAGTTAAATTTACATGGTCTGTAAAAATTGTTTCGAAAAAAAAAATAGAGAGTACTTTTTTCACTATGACAAGTTGTTGTTTAGTTCCAAATAAGTTGTACGACTTTTTGCATCATGTTGGCAACACTGTTTTCGACTATTTTGCTGTAACATTTTCAAGCAAATGGAGTCGGAGAGTGAAAAGCATTTCTTAAATTTTAATTTGATATAAAAATACAATGAAAAAAGTAAGAATTTTCCTCTAAAACTCATAAATACAATGAGCACATAGCAGTCCCGCCAGTCACACGAAAACATACAAAAGTTGTATTTCTAACTTCAAAATTGGTTGTATTAAAATGGAGCTTTTTGGAAAGTAAGCATTGGCTAATTGTTGTACTTTTTAGCATATTACTCTGGTGCAAGGTGTTAAAGGGTGGGTGAGAGGTGGTTTTCATTTTTGTCCCACCAGTCACAGTGACTGGTGGGACATTTTTTAAAACATGCTATAGACTGTTCTAAACATTTCTAACCTGTTTCTCACCCGATTGGGTGAGAAATGAACTTGTTTTTATGTCATATTTAGAATTATTGATTAATTATTAAGACAATATTATAGCGAATTAACAATTTTTATTAAAATCTTTGAGAAAATTATCAAATTATCAAAATTAAAATTCTTGAGCAGTCTCCCACTTACAAGTGAAGGTCCCGAGACCGGACCTATCTACACTAAAAACTAAGGGACACGTATTTTTTTTATCTGCGGAAAAACGGTTTGAAGGGGTGATATCGCCCTCCAAAAATTGGGGTAAAAATTTAATTTTTCAAATATCTCGAAAACTATAAGAGATAGAGCAAAAGTTTAAATTGGCGATATTACTCTTTTTTAAAGAGCTATCTATTGATATACAATTTGTTCAAATTACATCAACAGGGGTGGTTGGGGGTTAAAATTTGGGGGTTAATTTTGCAAAAAGGGGGTGAAAAATAAATAATATAAAAATTTTGTTTACAAATTTGAAATGTACGTCAAAAAATCTAATTGACCTGTTTTTGCTCAATATCCTAATATTAAGTCTACGGGTAGTTAACTAGAGGGTGACTATGTCGAATAGTCGTACAATTTGGGTATTTCAAGAAGTTCTTCTTCATGGAAAATAGCTTAAGACAATTAGAATAACGTAGAAATGAAATTCTCGAATTCAAAATTAAGTTTGAGCAACATTAGAGAGGGGGTGAGTTACCCTCTTAAATTACATACTAGTTTATATACACTAATTTTTGCTATTAACACACTGATAGTGGGTAAAATAATGTCACAATAAGTGGTTCTGAAGTTGGACTAAAATGAAATTCTCGAATTCAAAATTGAGTTTGAGCAACATTGGAGAGGGGGTGAGTCATTATTTTACCCACTATCAGTGTGTTAATAGCAAAAATTAGTGTATATAAACTAGTATGTAATTTAAGAGAGTGACTCACCCCCTCTCCAATGTTGCTCAAACTCAATTTTGAATTCGAAAATTTCATTTCTACGTTATTCTAATTGTCTTAAGCTATTTTCCATGAAGAAGAACTTCTTGAAATACCCAAATTGTACGACTATTCGACATAGTCACCCTCTAGTTTACTACCCGTAGACTTAATATTAGGATATTGAGCAAAAACAGGTCAATTACACAAAGTCAAATTGACTTTTATTCTGAATTATATAAGTCTTCGCCCCTTCTGTTCAGTATTACAATTTTATTACTTTATAAACTTATGATGCAAATCGCCAATGTATGTATGTGTTGAAACTATTTATTATACTTTTTTGTTTCAAAATAAGCAAAAAATTTGTACAAATTACTTCCCTAAATTTATAATCTTTTCCGTTATGCAATAAAAATCTCCTCTAATGAAGTAATTATATTTATTTATTACAGTGTCATAAATCTCACTTTAAATCTGTTGACAATAGCACCCGACCGAAGTACCAAGTTGTTGTGCACAAACATTGGGGGATTGTCCAAGCGTTCAAAAACAGTAGGTAGCCATGACTAGCTAGCAAGCAGCAATACTCATGAGGCCATGCCATGAGATTTAACTTTCCTTGAAAACATTAAATTGTATTGTGTCTATTAACATAATAATTACATTTAAAAAAAAATTTAGACGATTTCATCTAAAATACATAGTTTAGGACTTGCAATAGAATAAAACAATTTTGTAAAAGTACTGAAAATGAATTGGCCAAGGCCGAAAATAATAGATTTATGACGTGCGTCATTATGTAAAAATTTGTTACAGCTGTTTGACATTTGAACCGTGTTTTAATTTCTTATAAAGAAAACAACAATTTTTTCACATGCAATTTTTTTTGTTCAAGTTCTTGGGAAAATATTCTTTCTTCCTGTTGCAGATAATATATTTAACCCATTGAATACGATATGAGGCATCTCCTAGAAAATTAAATAATTTAGATCAATCTCTGGACAAATTTGGCGTAAAATATACTATTCTTTCAGTTCAAAAATTAGAGATAAATAACCCTCATAAACAAACCATAAGGAAAAAATTTATTGTCTCAAAATGCCGGACTTTTTGCTGCCAGTGATAAGTACAATAGATAAGGTTACAAAAAAAGAAAAAGAGAAAAGATCAATGATCCTAACATCAAAAAGGTGAACCCTAGGAATTTACAAAATATAAATTAGACTAAACTATATTGATAAAACTGAAAATTATTTAGAATTATATCGTATGTCTGAAATCTGTCACAGATGACGGCACCTGTACCAGTGAATATATATATGACAGCATTTTAAGCCGCCATATTGCAGAACGAGTTAACTCGTCTTAATCATTTAAAAAGATTAATAATATTATTTCATTAAAACCGTCTTTTAGCGAATTTCCAGAATGGAATTCAGCTATTACAGCCATTGTCATAACGCGACCTGAGCCCGGGACCATGGCAGAAATTTATTTTGAGGTCCCTGGAAACCGAAAATAATATTTGCTAAAATTTATATATATATATATATATATATATATATATATATATATATATATATATATATATATATATATATATATATTATTGTCCGCACGATAACTCTCGAACGGAATGTCCTAAGTTTACGAAATTAGGTGAAAATATTAGAAGTCCCAAACCGTTGGACGAGTTCGTTAACCAGACACGTCGGATGCCAGGAACATGATTTTTGTTCTTGCAAAAAATTAGTTTTTTGCCAAAATTTCCACTTAATCAACAATTTTTGCGAAATTTTTTTACATCATTTAAAAGAGGAGAAAAAATTACATAAAAGGGTCTTTAAACTATTGTTCTAGGTCAACTAGTTTCCGAGAAAAACTAGCTTTTATAAACGTAAATTCGCTATGTTATGCAGGATTCTGCGACAGGGGTATTTAAGATTTATTGCAATTTTTTCGAGCCTCTGGGGGGGGGGGGGGTAGTAGCCGTTGGCGACACTATTGTAAACACGAGCCTCTTTAAATATGTAGGTATACAAAATTTAAATAAAAATGATTAGAAGACGCGTTGGTAACATTAATGCCAGATGCAAAATCTGGTAACATTACGTTAAATGAAGCAAGGTGGAAAATTAAAGTATTATAACTCACAAAATCGCAGTTCAGTACAAAAAACATTTCAGTAATTGCAAAAATGTTTTAAGATAAACTCAATTTTTTTTTAATTTTCTTTCTTCCTGTGCAGATAATGTATTTTTCAACCTCTTGAATTGTAAGTTGGCCTTTACATGGCATGTAATTTAACGTGCAAGCAACATTTATCATTCCACTTTCTAATTATCATAGTTTCAAAAAAATAACAGGTCATAAAAGTTTACTTATCTTTCTAGAAACGTAAGTAATCGCTTATACCGTCAGTTAGTATAAATAGACTTTTCTATGGAAATTTTTTTTATTGACGGCTTACTATTCATTTTTTAAAAAATATATTTATCATTTTTTTGATTGAAAAAATTACTTACTCATACTCCGTCCGTAAGTGTTGTTTTTATGGCCATGGATGCTTAAGATCTCAAATTGCATCCGAGGCCACAAAAATAACACTTACGATCCTCGCTAAAAAGATCGTATACTAGTAATCCATCGAGTACGATATAGGATCCAAAAAACGCACAAATTTTTAAATTGATTTTGTAAAGAATTAAGAAAATGTAGATCATATTTCAAATTTCCGATTGCCATAGCGTAACATGCATTTTTTGAGATTTATTAAATTATTTAAACAATTCTCGACAACTACAAATTACATATATATTTCTTAAGTTTTTTTTTTTTCACGAAAAGAACAAAACAGATCTGTTACAGTTTCTAATTTTTGTAATTACATACAAGCCATAATTCTCTTATACCTACATATGTCAAGAATGAGCTACACATATGGTTGGGGCTGGATACAGCTAGAGTTAACTGCTATACCATGTTACAATGTACGATCAAAATTATTTTTGTGTGATGTATGATTGTTGGTTTATTTCAGGTGTGAAATTTAATTTTTCTAATGTACGAAACGGTTATATTACAGTATAAATGTATGTATCGGGAGTTTCAAAATTGTGTATATCAATTTATATGAAACTTTAAACCATTTTTTGCACGATTGTGTATTTTCATGCACTTACCAATGCTGTTGACAATACTAGTAAGCTACATTTCCCGAACGTTTGTTTATATCTATGGAAACCAAAAAATAACAGTGCGGTAAGTGAAATAGATGCGCGGTAAGTGAATAGGAGTGCGTTAAGTGAAATTAGCTGAAAAATGGTTGTAATTATTTATTTATATTGAAATTAAAGCTACAATTTGAAAAATTAGAAAAACTAATCGATTAATATGAGAATTTTCACTAGTTTGCACATTATTATTATTATTGTTGCTATTAGTCTTCATATTTTATAGACATTTCAAAAGGTTGTTCAATCATTAAAATTTTCTATGTGTTATCATCATCTTTCTTTCATTTTACGAGAATAAATTTGCAGCCAAAATTAAAATGCTTCATCAATTTCATTATTCTCACTAATATTATAGTTTAACAAACTATTTTCCTCAATTTTATTAATAGAAAATTAATTAAAATATAAACGCCAATTAAATTTTGACACTTAATTTTTTATTTGCAAATATAGTTGTCAATTGTCACTACAAAGATTCGTAGTTGCTATAAAAATTTATAATATTTAGTCATGGCATTCTATGTAATAACATAGAAATATAAATTTCACCTATATTATCCGAATTTTATTTTTTATTTATTATATTTATTCTTTAATTAATTATTTTAAATTGATCGAGCAAAAAATATTATACAACACGCGATACGTTAAGTACCTTTACTGATCTCGAAAATTGCAAAAACTCCACCCTGCGGGTCTCGTTTTCCCAAACACGTAAAATACTATTTTAAGTGTCTGCCTGACATTGATTTTGTTGGTATACTTTGTTATGTTATGGGTCGCCTAGAAGGGATCGCCAGTTGAGATACGTTAAGTGTCTCTTATTATTATAGACTGATTTTTTATTATTGTAACTCGTAATCACGTGGTAAGTCACTCGGGGTGTTCAAACTCAGCCGATAACAGGGCGAATTTTGATCAATTTCCTAATCTAATATACAAATTGAAAATAGGGATCCAGAAAGAAAAAGTTACATTTTCTAAACGAACTTGTCCATTTTTACGGGAGATATGACATGTAGATTACTCAAATTTCACTAATAGATCCAATTCATATCTTTTTTGTAGCTATTCATTTGAGAAAAAAAAAAACAAAATTTCTTGAAAGGTACCAAAACCGTAATTTTAATGCTAGAAATATGAAATTTGAAACTGCTCCTAGGTTTTTTATACTGCTTTTTTTCATTCTTGATGAAATCAGAATCGTAAAGATAACAGAAAAGTCACATACAGAAATTAAATTACATTTTTTGAACGAATTTCCTTATTTTAACCTGAGAATCTATCTTTATGTAAAAGTCGCCGAATAAATCATAACAGAAAAGTAACTTGCTTGGTATAGTGGTATGTACCTAATAACACAGGTTACAGATAATATGTGCAAATATATTACACATAAAATTTGATAAATATGTGTAGTCTTTGTTTTTCAGAAAAAGATGTAAATTATTCTAACGAATTTGACGATCCGACATCACGAGTCGCATTTAACCCGTGGGCGTGGCTCGCACTTTGGGAATATCTGGTCTACGGTATCGCTAAAAAAACATTTATTAATCTATATCTCTTCAGTGTTCAAATGTTTTGATACACCTGGTATTGATACTGTAGTTTATACATATTTTATTTATATGTATATACAATCGTGCTGATATTTTTAGGGATTTGAAAATAAAAAAAAAATAAAAATCTATCCACCCACTTGCCCCGGGCGATTTAAATTCTGTTTACCGACGACGACTGACAATGTAAATTTGAACGTTACAGCCAGCAACGTTACAAGTACAAATTGTCAATTTATCTGCAACTTCGTCTATCGCTCTGTTGTACACCTTCTATCTCTCCTACTGTACTGTATGATGTTGTATTAATGCCTATAAAAAATCCTCGTGCTATTTTGTATACGTTTGTAATAATATATAAAATTTCAAATCGTCAAAATCATATTTTTCCATTCTTCACGTAGATAGTGTATTACGTACATGTATTATAATACATATAAGTATTGTGTATTGATAATATAAAATCGTATTGTAAGGTGTACATACATAACTTACGTGCAAAACGATATGTACCGTTAGTTGGAACGAATCTGGACGATTTTTTCAGTTTTTTGGCAATGAATTATCTAGAATTTATCTAAAAAATTCTAAAAGAAATAATTTAAATACTTTAATATCACGAGCATTATAGCGAGGGCAGTAATAAAAATATCAAAATTGGTACTGCAACATTTTTTTTTTTTTTTTTTTTGTTATATAGTGTCCAGATTCGCCCGTATGTGTGGGGCGAATCTGGACAGTGCTTTATTTGCAATGTAAATCACATTCAGTCATGCATATGGGTAAAATCGGACATAAAAAGATAAATAAAAATAGCTGAATTTCCAATCTGGAAATTCGCTAAGATAAATATCTGCATCAGCGAATGACTTTTGATGGGTGGAATAAAACATTTTGGATTTAAATGAATTTTATTTCGATTTGCCTTTGAGTCTATCATGCAAGGTCGATTTGGGAACATGGAAATATTCAACAGCTTGTCTGAGTGATTTTCTTTTATTTTTAATATCGGAAAGCAGGGGCGCAACCACTACATATCTACAGGGGGTCCAACAAAAATTTAATTAATCAAATTTTTTGATAAGGCAGTTCTCCGATAACAATGGAAAATGTTGTAATAAAATGTCGTCACCGAAAATTTGGTTTTCAAATAAAAAATATTAGTAAACCACTAATGGCCGATTGTACCAACATTTTTAATCGGCCGTTAAGACCTTAATCAATGATTAACTTTAACTGTAGTTAAAATCTCTGATGATTTGTTGCACCAAGGTTAATTTTTGTTATCTGATGATTAAATCGTCCGTTAAGTTAATGGATGGATATTGGGTAATTAAATATTTAATCAGCGTTTAGTCCATATTTTGATGCTAGTTTCCATAGTATTTATATTTAATTTTTTTTCTACTATTAAAATATACTTTTGTATAATTTCAATTAAAATTTTCTTTTCTGTAAAATTTTGGTAACTATTTCATTTTTCCATTTTTAAATTGAAAAATATCTTCACAATCGTCAAATCACAGTTTCAAAATGTTTTACGTAAACATAAATTATATATTTTCTAATATTATATAAATCAAGTAGGCGCTACCTATTTCAAAATATGTAGATTTAAATTTTTTAACCATGTGATATTATCAACCTACTAGCATTTGCTTCTCTTGTGTCTCATTCCATGTCCTATAAAAACAAATCAGACACCGTTGCTAGTCAAAGTTGAACGTACATTAGTTAACCATTGGTATATTTTAAATGGTGCAACAGACAAATCGGGGTTAGTTAATCTCTGATTTACTAATGGCCATTAAGTTCTGATTAAATTAATGTTGGTGCAATCGGCCATAATAATTTTACTTTTTAATATAAATAAAATAAATTGAAGGAAAATTTCCAGGTAATTTTAGCGGATCCGGACCCCTTGGATCTCCCCGGTTTTTGCGCCTCTGTCGAAAAGAGCCGATTTTATGTTATCTAGACTACAATTTATGTAGTTTATACCCACTTTCTTTTTATATTGACGCACCATGGTGTATGAATTCGCCTCACCTATAGACAATTTTTTGTTAATCAATTTATAAAAAAAAAATTAAGCACAATACAGCTTTCATTTTTGGTACATATATTGTCAAAAAAAAACGCCAAACATTTTGTTGCTAGTCCCTACTTTATATTAATAACTGTTTTTTTGTACAGCAATTTCTTTATAAGATTTCAAAACGCCTGTTATTTTTAAAAATTTTAAACAATGCGCTTGTAAAATAACAAAATACAAAGATATTATGTTCACCGCTTTTCTTTGATAACTAACTCATTACTGACAAAATTCAGTAGCATAGATTGATCTATGACCTTGTACGGTCATAACAATGACGAAGAAATATCGAGAGGTAGCTCTGTCTAGATTCGCCCCTACTGTCCAGATTCGCCCCAACTGATGGTAATTTTTACGATTTCGTAGTATACAATACAGAAATCCTTATGCATTTGTGATGGTCTGTTATCGTATTAGATGGTCTACCCCAAGTCCTAAGCGTATGTGTAAAAAACTGTAGCTAGCAGTGTGTCCAGAGTGTGTCAGATATCGTTTAAGTCCATTAATCGTTCAAGTGCTTTTCCAAGACACACATTAATTGTTAGTATTGTTGATGAACCACTTGCAATAATGTAATATACGTGCACATGTACACCTCGAATACATATACATTAAATCAGGCACCCCACTTGCTACAAGTTGATGTTTATAGATATGAAATTTATCACAATAATCTGGTGCGCAGGCGCGCTGTGACGTATGATTTTGGCAACAGACGGTATATAAGCTACGGAATAGTAGCGTGGCTCTTTGGTCTACCCACACTTGATCACTTTTAAGTAAACAGTGTCGCAACTTACACAATTTAATAAAAGATGTCGCTTTTCAAAGTGTGATTAAAACTCATACTGACAATAAAAGGTTCAGATGCTAATTTTAACCTTACCCAAAAGCAAGAAATATTTTATCCCGAGAAGTCTGTAACTAGCTACTGAACTACGAAATACTGACTTAATGCGCGTTTAATACGCACTTGGTGATTTTTTAAATATTGTATTCTGTTATTATTTCGAAAAATTTTCAATATTTTCACAAATATAATAAATGTATCGTAATTTAAATTCTTTAGTCACGAGTTAAAAATAAAAACAGCGATGATAAAAAAACTACATATGGCGAAAACTTCGTTTTCCAATTGCTTAAGTCAGACATTTTTTAGTTCAAAACGACTGAATATACTTGATGACGTCAGAAGATAGTTTGCTCGTATTAATGAAAATAATTATTATTTGAGTTCAGGAATTTAAATTTAATTCTGAATTTAACCAAAACTAATTTCATGTTTCACCTGAACGAAATTGGATATTTTGACCGAATACTCTGATTTATCTAAAAGTAAATCACCGAATAAGTTATAACAGAATAGTAGCTCGTATACATGGAGAGAAAATTCATAGAAAAATTACTGTGATCAGCACTACAATGACGTGTAAAAGGCAAAACATATTCAATTTTGTACGGTAAAAATATAAAAATTATAATTAATCATAGAAAATTTAAAGGATAGAATGTTCTTTCCGTAATATCAGCTCCGTAAAATTTGTAAAACAGCACAGTAAAAAGTTCCATTCCCGACAAAAAAATATTTTTTAATTGTTTTTCTTACAAAAATTACCATGCTGTCTTATAATATTTCAAATGCTATCTGCTAATAGTAGAAAGAAAGAAAGAGAAGGTATCAACGCTGTCACAACGCGCACGCATTATAAGAGAGCATGGTAATTTTTCTGAAATTTTATCTACAAAAATTATATGATTTTTCTCTCCGTGTAGTAGAAAGAAAAGATTGAACGTTTCAGATATACAAAACCTATGTAACAGCAATATGATATATTTCAACGAAAAAGCGTTTATTTATATTAATATGTCTATAATCAGATTTGTAGTTAAATAATCAATAAATTCGAGATTGCAGACAGTTTGGTACGCGGGCCACACTTTGGGAACTCCTGGTCTAGATATTAGATGAAACAAAATATCAATGGCACTCACAAAAATTGTTCTTCAGTCTTCAGATCTAAAACTCAAAATACCCCACTTTCCTCTAAAATAAAACAAATACAAATTTCACATAATGAAAACGTATAACAAAATAAATCGCCAACAATTATAAAATAATTAACAAAAATTACAATTCTCGATGGATCTCGAATTTTCACCTAATAACATCCTTTTTCCACATTTTCCCAAATATAATATTCATAAATAAATTTGCCCGTTAAATTATATGTATACATACAGCTACCTATCTAGTAACTAACAAGCAAACAACATACACCACCATAGTAAGTAAATGTTGCGTTGTTATATTCTCGAAAATTTTACTATAGTCATTAGAGTTTATCAAATAATAATTACTTTTATTTAAAATTTATGCAACATCCTCCATTTGGAATTATGTTTAATGGCTAATAATAAAGTATTACAAAAGTACTATTAATATTAAATTGGGTGGAGTTACCTAATTTTGTGTATCATTATAAATTGTTATATTCGTATACCAACATATGTACATACATAGGTATCTCATTATCAAAATTGGAATAATGTATTTGTTATTTGAATTTTTATTTCGATTCATTTATATTAGAACTTTTTAGTTTAAATATTTTATTTAAATTGATTTTTTCATATTGTTAACTAAGACCGCGTGAAAGTTTGTCTTTTAGTCTTAACTTTCACATGTATAAAGTTACATCGGCTTTCAATTATTTTTGTTTTGTTTGCAACAAAGCTACGTAATTTAATTTTTTCATGATGAGAGTGTGTTCCAACTAACACAGCAAACTGGTCTCCTGATAGAAAGTTTCATAAAAAATTATAAAACGCAAACTCTTAGATGTTTAAAGGCAAGGTCATAAGAAAAAAATGTTGCTACGGTAAATATTTTGATTTATATCCGTTCACACCGAAACGCTAAATAGTAAGTAGTGAGTAGATGTAGAATGTATATAAGTAGGACAAAAAAATACTAGTGTTAAACATAATATTTTTTAAGGTACCATCCCAGTGTGATTCTGCCGAAAAGTAGTCAATTTTCACATTTTTTCGGATGGATAGGATGGGGGAATGGGGATGAATTTTTTTTTACAATTAATACCTCTATTTGACAATACAAAAATATTTTTTTTATTTATTTTTATTTATTTTTTATAATTATTATAATTTTTTGAAAAAAAGTGTCTTTAAAAAAGACCGAAATTCGGTGCCCACGATTGCGGCTGCTGTTTTTATCCGAAAAAAATAATCAAATAGATTATCAATCTATAGGTAAGCCGCTATGTCCCTATGGGAGCTTTTTTTTTTCTTTTGAAATCTTCCTATTTTTTCACACGGAAAATTGTAAAAAATTTTGTACCTTTTATTCAAACCGCTGCCATTTTTTCAAATTTCAAAAAGCTCCCAAAGGGACATAGCGGCTTACCTACAGATTAATAATCTATTTGATTTTTTTTTTTTTCTTGATAAAAACTGCGGCTGCAATCGTGGGCACTGAATTTCGACCTTTTGTAAATACACTTTTTTCAAAAAATTACAATAATTATAAAGAATAAATAAAAATAAATAGAAAAATATTTTTGTATTGTAAAATAGTGGCATTAATCGTAAAAAAAATTCATCCCTATTCCCCCATCCTATCCATCCGAAAAAAATTGTGAAAATTGACCACTTTTCGGCAGAATCACACTATGATGGCACCTTAATGATTAGATTCTTAAATTATGACCGATTTAAAAAATCTAATTACAGTAAAACCTCTATTAACCGGATAGTAGTATCACGCAAAAATTTGTCTGGCTTACAACGGTGTCCGCTTAACAGGGACAGAGTAAATAAAACATTAAATAATGTAGTATTTATAACTAATTTTTTAATTCAAAATTTTTTTAATTTTTCAATTCAAATCAATTTTAGAGGTTCTAAATCAGAGGTTCTGCTGTATATATAATTCGAATTATTTTTTAGTATTTTGCGTTTCGTTAAAAAAAATTTCTTTGTAATCCTTTTCTAATACACTCTTACTTCATCTGCCTGCAATTTTTTTTTTTTTGGATAAAAGTCTATTCTATAAACTTCTCCTACTTTCATATTTTGCACGAGTGAAGTTTGGACTAAAACTCAGATTTCGAATTCAGATTATTTCAAATTATACCGTTTCGGTGTGAACGAGGTATAAAAAATTCGCCATTAAATTAATCAACATAGATGACTTTCCCCTACATTTAATTATATAAATTTACAAATTTCTTAATAAATACAAATGTTTGTATTCCAAATTACTCTTGAACACTTATTTGTGTGTGAATAACAACTGATACACAAAAGTAAGTATTATAACGTATTGGCTTGATTACTGTTTGTTAGTAGGTAATGTTATTTTATACCTTTATATATATTCGAATAGTTGTTTTTTCAACTATTAGTATATTTGGACACTCAAAATTTAAATGAAAAATAAGAGTTTCAGTTATCCATCAATGTCAGAACGCAAAAGATACATATCTCAATGTTTTTGGACACAAATTATAACATTATTTTTTCATTTTTCAAAACGAACCAACTTGAAAAAAATTAAGTAGAAGAGAAATAATCATCGGCTATGGTTTGGTCGACCGAACGGACACTCGGACATTTAATGGTTATATGTGAATTTGGCGGTCAAACCATTTTTGATGCACGGACAATATTGCATCTTGTGTTTGAGGCGTCCGACTGTAAAATTTGTCTTCGGAAATTTCAGTTTCTGATTTGTATACATATATCGAAATTTGAAACAATTTTAACATAAAGATAGAAATTTTTAAAAATTAGCTTTTGCACGCAGCTAAATAAATAATTTGTTCAAATTTAGAATTTATAAAGTTAAAACTTCTATTGTGAGGGTAACTCTGCCGAGAGTATAATAAAATCTATATATTATCGAGTGTGTTATGAAAACAGTAATGCTTTTGGGGCTGCAATGAAATTTATAATGGTTGTAAGGTGAAACAAACGCTGAAATATTTTATATTGTTCAAATTATTTAATTTATCAGAAACATTATTGATGTCTTATTAACTTCCCATAGGAAGTTACTGTAATGGGTCCGATTTTACGAATCGCTAATTTTGACATATCTCCACGTTTCAAGGTCACTAGAATCCGAATCCATCGTTTTTAGCGTGATGTCTGTGTGTGCGTTCGTTAGTTCGTTCGTTCGTTCGTTCGTTAATTCGTTCGTTAGTGAATTTTTTTTCGTCTCGCATATCTCGAGAACAAATGATGATATCAACTCCGGACTAATTTCATTAGATGCGTAATCAAAAAATGAAGACCGGATAAAGTTTTCAGCAAATTCGGATTAGCGTTTTTTTTTTGTGGTAAAAAAACTGAATTAACTTTATTAAGATAACATAGATTATATGGATTTTTTACCATAGCATTATTATATAATGGCTTAAGAACCTTCCGTGATGTTAAAAACGTCAGTAAATTATTGCCAAATTTAAAAAAAAAAAAAAAAAAACTAAACGAAAAACGAAATAAGAAACTTTTTGTGAAATATTTTTTTACTCGCGTATCTTGAGAACAAATGATGTTATCATATGTTTGATAAGGGTGGAGCCTCCACCCTTAGGTACAGAAGGCGAAGCCCTCGGTGTGGTGCAAGGGGCAAAGCCTCTATCGAGGGTTCAAAGGAGGAGTCCCCTGAATTAAAAAATAAGTTATTCATGTGCAATAGTCTTTAAGGGCATCCAATAGGAAGTTGACAGTGTGGGTAGACCTGTCCCCCAAATTTTTTTGTATTATTTTAAACTTATATTCAACTCGGTATGTATATAGTAAGGGTACAAGGATCGAGAAATATCATTCATAATTAGATGAAAATAACTTCACTTTATTTTGATTATTATTACCTATTAATTGATTTCTGTACTTATCAGACTATTAAAATTCAACAAATCTATGGAACTAAAATAAATCAAAATAAATTTTAAAATTAAAACAATTGAAATATCTCATTTAATATGCATTTAATTGATATCAAAAATTATTTGTGTATATATTGTTTCAAAGTCAACAAGATATAAATTATTTTATGGTAAATAGATAGTTTTGATAATCGGTTCTGGTTTTGATCTGATGGCATTTAATCTTAAACTCGGCTTGAGGATAATTTATATTATTATTTGTTTTCCGCATTTTTGTTATTGACTTCACACGTTCATCATAATCGCGACTCGTTCAATAAAAACTAAATTATGTTACTTCGAATCGGTTACGAGATCGCCGTAGAAGTTTTCACACTTATTTTTTTTTTCATATTTGCTTGTGTTTTAACTATGTTAAAATGGTGTGGTGTGTAACTTTGCCCTTCATACTTTTTTCATAGAGTGGCTTGGTTCTCGAAGCTTTTATACATTATATACCGTTTAATATGTAGGTACATATGTGTTACTTGAAAATGATTAAAGAACAAAAAAGTGTATTATTCATACAAAAACTATATTACAACGAAAATAGCATTCGTGTTATTAGGAGATAATTTTTTTTTGTTAAAGAAAAGAATTATTAAAACTCATCAGTATCTTTTTTTATAGAAAAATTTAATTTAAAATATTCTTTAATGTATATATATTTTTTCATAACATTTGAATGAAGACCAATGCAAAAATTTGCAATTAACAATTCACATTTGTTATTATTATTAATTTTCAACACTTCTACCACGAGAGTACAATGTAAGGATAAGCGAATTTAATAAGTGGCTACAAAATAGGTAATCAAAATGTTTCTGATGCGTAATCTAGATTATACTACATATATGGCGATATGTTGCTTTTCTTTTTTGTGCACACAGAAGCTGCTAACATTAAGGGGCTTGGTACGTTAGAAATAACTAGAAAATCCTAAAAAATTGCATTACTTATGTCGCAAATTAAAATTACATAGTTCTTTTCTTTCCTTTATTTCTATTTTGTTCGTTTATATACTTACTTTTAATTTGAAATTAGATAGAGAAAACTCATTTTAGCGAATTTCCAGAATGGAATTCAGCTATTACAGCCACTGTCATGACGCGACTTGAGCCCAGGACTATGGCAGAAACTTATATATATATATATATATATATATATATATATATATATATATATATATATATATATATATATATATATATATATATAATGTTCTAGCATTACGAAATTTGGTGAAAATGTTGGACGTCCCAAACCGTTGGACAATTCGTTAGACAGACACGTCCGATGCCCGGAACATGATTTTTGTTCGTGAAAAAAATTAGTTTTTTGTCATAATTTCCACTTATGCAAAAGTTTTTTCGACATTTTTAATTTACTTTAATGGAATAGAAATATCAGATTTTTAACTACATGAGAAGGAACAATCTTTAACTAAATTGCAGTTCGAGTCCTTGTAATAAGAACCTGGCTCTTTCAAAACTTTTATTGGCTCTTTCAATGCCTATATGTTATGAAAGAGCTGAATTTCATTTATTTTAAAACTGGTTAGAAGTCTAAGAATACTGTTGCTTTTAGAAATTGTTTTATCACATTATGTTCATAAAACAGTAAACAACAATTTATGATACTAATCTTATTGTTTATTTATTTCCTTTTACATTTTTTGTCCCTCCTTTCAAAACTGGCTCTTTCATGCCACTCTTCCCCTACTCTTATGGAAATTCGGCGACAGAACAGATTAAATATCTTTTTAACGGCTTAGTAAATCGATTTGAAATTTTCACAGGGGCCTCAGTATTTAATGCGGAACATTCTACTAAATTTTCAATCGTCTCGTACCAGTTTGAGATTCCTCCCAAAAATCCTCAGAATGTACTCAGCTCTTGTAGTTAGCTGAGAGCTATAGTTTTATGTATTGTACAAGTTGTTGTAATACAGTTGGTTAGATAACTATTTATTTACCTCATAGTTTGTTATACAACGCAATTATTCAGGAATTTCTAATTTTATGAACTTTTATCTCCGATTGTACCTCCCAAACATCCTTAATAACAATCGTTTAAAATTTAGTTGAAGATTGGGTTTTAAAATTTTTATTTTATTTTTATTTTTTTTTCTTACAAATTCAGATTTAGATCAATCTCTGAATGCTTTTGGAGTAAATTTCAGACATTTCAAGTATTACTAATCGATTCGATATGTGCTTACCGATCATCCATCAGATATTCATATACTAATACGAATACAAGTGTACTTTAGTAAAACCAGACAATTATTAATTAATTAACTAATTAAATTTATCAGTTTGAGTTATTAAAAGAAAAAACACGAAACACAAGAACGTGTTGAACATCGAAGAAGAACTGCTCCGAACGCGTTATAACGAATTGAATGATTGATTAAATTTTCATATAATATCCTGGTGTTTCTCTTAAAAGCATCATCTGTCAGTCTGTCTGTCTGTCCGTCTACCGGTTCGTCTGTGTATACTCTTTGTAGCACCACTCATTGTCAGATGAAGAATGTCTTAAACAATGTTACAAATAATATTTTTCACTGTTCGAACGTGACTTACGACTCATTTCTGACTCTCATGACTGACTGACGATGGCGGTAGAAAGTTAAATAGAAAAATTCTAATAAAACGAACCGAATAGGAGAACATGTTGTTTTCTTTATTAGAGGAAAAATATTACTTTCATATTTTCACCAAGTAGCAACGCGGTGCGATGTGGACCATGTACAATAATACAATAGCGAAACGAACCAAGTACCTAGATATTATTGTGTATGTACTTTTTGTATCAGTGTTTTCCAAACTTTTTTCATCGTACAACATTTTTTAACTTCCCATAGGAAGTTATTGTAATGGATCCGATTTTATGAATCGGTAGTTTTGACATTTCTCCACGTTTCAAGGTCACTAGAATCCGAATCCATCGTTTTTAGCGTGATGTCTGTGTGTGCGTTCGTTAGTTCATTCGTTCGTTAGTTCGTTCGTTCATTCGTGAATTTTTTTTCGTCTCGCATATCTCGAGAACAAATGATGATATCAACTCCGGAGTCTAATTTCATTAGATGCGTAATCAAAAAATTAAGACCGGATAAAGTTTTCAGCAAATTCGGACTAGCGGTTTGTTTTTTGTGTTAAAAAAGACGGAATTAACTTTATTAAGATAACATAGATTATATACATTTTTTACCATAACATTATTAAATAATGGCCTAAGAACATTCCTTGATGTTAAAAACGCCAGTATTTTATTATAAAATTAAAAAAGGAAAAAAAAACGAAATAAGAAAAATTGAAAAAATTTGTTTCTTACCAAAATATATTTTGTCTCGCATATCTTGAGAACAAATGATGTTATCATTTATTTGATAAGGGTGGAGCCCTTAGGTACAGAAGGCTAAGCCCCCGGTATGGTGCAAGGGGCAAAGCCTCTAGGGGGGGGCAGGGAAGGAGTCGCCTGAAATGAAAAAAAGAATTATTTATGAACACTAGTCTCTAGTCTTTAAGGACACCCAATGGGAAGTTGACAGTGTGGGTAGACCTGTCCCCCAAATTTTTAAATTCTAAAATTTTTAAGAAACACTAATTTCATATGACCCATGATCATTGTTTTAGTTAAAAATCACATTTTTGTCGAACTAGGGTGGCTCTCGAATAAAGATCGATAACCTAGTGACACGGCGCTTGATTAATTATCAAAAATCGTTGAGTTTCAGTCTCAACCAATCCAGTTGGAAAATTTTTCCATCACTATTTGATTTTTAATTAAAAGAAACACTAACGTAAATTTAAATTTTTCTTAAATTTGTTATACGCGCTCGATTTAAACTACATAATTTGTTTTATAATAATAATGATGTTTTTTTATGCTCGTTTTTAAGACTTGTTGTCAATAACAGACTCCACGCACATCTCTATTTTTTACACATTAGATCTATAAAAATTATGTGCATTATAATTACATTACACGGTACTTTTTGTTTTACACAAGATGTTCTTTTTCGAGTTATAAAATTTTTGATGTGGATATCTCTAACATTAGAAAATAACAGGTGATCTCTGGTTTGATATTTGTATTCAGTAATTAAAATTTATTAAGGGGGAGGATCCTCCAGAACTTTCAAATTTTTCATTTTTTGTTTTGCTTTAAAAGTTCATTTGAACCTTAAGGAATATATTTCTAATGTTTTAATCCCAACGGAAAGATTATATTAGATAACGATAAATTGCTTTTAACTCTACTTTTCAAGAACGAAAACTTTTTAATAGCGTTTTTCTCAAAACAGGTTTTTTTCCGCGCCGTGGAACATAACTTAAAAAGTTATTAAGGTATTAAATTGAAATTTTGTACAGATATTCTTTAAGATATTGGCCTTTGCATATACCTAAAATTGTGCATAAATTATTACTATAAGTATTGTTTATAACAATTTGTTTATAAAAAAAGTGAAATTTTTTTCTTTTTGATTTTAAATTCTGAAAAGAAAATTCTCATCAGAAAAGGTATATGCAAAGCGTAATGACTTATTTTAATAAAATTTTTTTGTCCGATTGAATTCAGTTGATTAAAAGAAGCTGGGCATTCCACGGCGCAAATTAAAAGAGTCAACTTGGAACAGCTGTAGCGCCGCCATTTTTTCTTTTTTTGCATAAAAATTTATGAGTGAATACATCATAACATGTACTATACTATGTAACTTCATTTGATACAATAAATGTATCCAGTTTCTTAAAAAAAAATTATTAAAAAGCTTGTTGTCTGGTGGACCCTCCCCCCTTAAAAGAAAACTGTAAATAACATTATTCCAAGAAGTAATTCAGTGAATTGGCTTCCGCAACTCAGGATTTAGCGCCAGTGGATTATTTCCTTTGGGGATATATAAAATTTTAAAATGTTTATTTTCTCTAAATTTATTTTAATTAACGTAGTTACTGTGAGATAGTCTGGTACAAAAATATAGGTATTCCAAAAAAAAAAAATCCTTTTACCAAAAATTAAGTAATGTATTAATATTCTTCAGTGATTATATTTGTATACCACTTGTTTTTTTTTTAATTTCCGCGCGCTTATGTTGTAGCAATGTAGAAACATTGTTGAAAAATCGTAAAAACGTTATAAAATGATGTTTATAAATTATATTTCAAAAACGGCGTGATGAATAATTTTTATTTCTTATTAAATATGGTTTGTAACTTTGTATTTTATAACATATTAAATTTTCCCTATAGAATTATAAATATAATTTTCCCTTAAAAGCCCGTGTTAAAATTACAAAACTTTGAAATCGTTTTTCTCAAAATTGGGGTGGTCAGTTTTATTTTTCGGTAAGGGCTCGTATTATTGGTATTGAATTAAGTAAATATCTAGAGAAGTTTCATTAAAACCCTTTGAAAAAATCGTTTTATCGACCAACTACCTTAAGAGTTATTTTAAGATTAAACCCATCAAAAGATACAATGTTGTTCTCTAACCTCGGTTTCATAATTTTTTCACGAAACCCTTAGTGACTGTTTGCGGAACATTAGCGTTCTTCCACAAAACACATTTTCGGAAACACTGTTTTATATCATCATCTCTATTATTAATATCTAGTATTTCGTTTGTGTGTTTATATTCCCCAAAGTATGGATAGTTTTAAATTTAATTAAGTAAGTTGTGTGGATGAGGTCACTTGAGTGGGGCGGAGGGAAGTAATTTTCTTAAGTGGTACTATTGGTTAAGAAAGGTTTACATCGTGGTACTTTTTGATTAGTTTCAACTGTATATTGATATAATTTGGTTGGAGAAAATAAAAGTTCAAGTTGTGAAATTTGAACTTTTGAAAAACTTTTAAATTTTAAGCAATCCGGTTGAAACCTATAGCGGATCCTTATTAGTTTGTGGTCAACTTCTTATAGTCAGACGACATCAATATGAAAAGTTCGTATCAACGATTCTGAAAATTCAGTCCCACTAAAATGCTCGGCTACTCTAGATTGGCGCAAGCTACATTTTGGGTGTCATGATTTTCATGCTAGGCCAAGTGATCCTGTTAATGTGGGCTGTTTCTTGTTTCTCTTTCTGGGCGTGAGCTCAAGTTTCTTGACTAGTTGACATATAGGAAATGAATAGAGTCAGTCAATTAAATGCTTTGAAAGAATTGATCTTCGATTAAAAGCATGCTATTAGCCTTATCTTGTTTCAAAATTTTTCAGTACTGATAAGGAAATAAGGGTTTTAAAAAATAAAAAATAAAAATTCTCTAAAATTAAGTGACTTACTACTAAGTGATGGGGATTTTTCGTCTCAATTTCCATCTAAGTTTCATATATTTTCCTGAAACAATGCCTGAAATAAATTGAAAATGACCGTAAGTTCCAGAATTACTCGACAAAATGTAACTCTTTCATTTGGCCTCTTTTAATTAGATATGTTCCGTATATGAGATTTCGTATTGTTACGAATACTGAAAAATAATATATTGTGCAATAAGTGCGGTAAATTGTTGATTGCCCACGATAGCGAAGTTGAACGTACGAACGTAGTGAGTGCGCTCATTCCCATACTTTTTTCTATTATTATCACTATTTTTGATATTTTTATTACTTTTTAAAATAATATTTTTAAGTGTTCGTCTTTTTTTCTGAATTAATTAGCGTTTAAATTACTTTGTTGGTGGCTTCTATAGAAATAATTATGAAATATTTATTAAATGAAAAACTAAAAGGCGGCTTTGCGTGTTTTAATTAAATTTTGCGTGTTTTATTGTCAATTTGCGTGTGGAAAGTTACTTTCCACACGCAAAAAAGTATGCGGGAAGAGTGCAGTCGGCAAATAGCTATTTTGCGTACAGAAATGTGTGCGCCAAATTAGTACTTCTTCCGCATGGGTAATAAAAAACATTTTTTTGTTAGTTTTGGTTAAGAATAATGAAAATTACACTAAAAAAAAGTGAACACCAAATACCAGTCAATGAAAATCTATCAAAACGAATACATAGAGCAAAGACTTTCTTCGATTTAAACTCTACTTTCCAACAGCAGTTTGTAATTATTTGAAACATATCCGAAACTTTTTATTTCGCTTTCGGATATTTGGATTATTTCGGATGTCTACAACATTTCTACTTTTAATGTCTCATGTATAAAATTATTTTTTCTACTCCTACTATTAAAAGTAACATTTTGTGCACGGATAACTATATGTAAAAATTAACAATTGCCCACACTGTACGGGAATACAGTGGGAAATTATTTCGCACGCTTAATATAATAAAAAAGTAGGCTGTTCCGTTAGTTTAATATATAATATATAGAAATAATACTAAAAATATACATATGTATGTTGATTATTTATTATTGTTTCCATAGTTTCAAAGTATGCTTTGGCAAAAATTTGAGCATCTTACCCCTGACATTATAAATTTAAAAATTTTTTACTACTTATTTAAATTTTATTTTAATTATTTATGTTAAATTTTATGAAAAAAAATGTGCTCGTAGAAAAAGTATAGTGTAAAATACGTGGGAAAAGTTTATTTCTCACTCATATGAATTGTTGCGCGAGCCCTGCGGGCTCGCGCAACAAACTCATATTCGTGAGAAATAAGCCTCTGTTCCCACTTATTGTACAATATACTATTTAAACCTTGTTTGCCTAAATACGAACATGCATAAATGTTTCACAGGCACTCGATAACATTTGAAATTAAAAGTATAAAACTGCGTCTCGCATTAGAGAGAGGTTGTGTTTGATTGATTACTGAATTGGAGTGGCACTCGAACAAGTGATCGGTGGCCTAGTTGGTAAGGCGCTTGGCTGGTAACCAGGAGATCCGGGTTCGAGTCCCAGCCGATCCAGTTTGGTAATTTTTCAAACACTATGTCAATTTTAATTAACATAATGAATTGGCCATTTGCCAAAGTACATCGAGTGTTCAAGTATCAGCCAAAGCTGAACATTGAGTGAACATATGAATATTGGTGTATGTTTAAATACGGATAAAAATCCGCCATACACTAATAATGTTTCACAGGCACTCGATAACATTTGAAATTAAAAGTATAAAACTGCGTCTCGCATTAGAGAGAGGTTGTGTTTGATTGATTACTGAATTGGAGTGGCACTCGAACAAGTGATCGGTGGCCTAGTTGGTAAGGCGCTTGGCTGGTAACCAAGAGATCCGGGTTCGAGTCCCAGCCGATCCAGTTTGGTAATTTTTCAAACACTATGTCAATTTTAATTAACATAATGAATTGGCCATTTGCCAAAGTACATCGAGTGTTCAAGTATCAGCCAAAGCTGAACATTGAGTGAACATATGAATATTGGTGTATGTTTAAATACGGATAAAAATCCGCCATACACTAATAATGTTTCACAGGCACTCGATAACATTTGAAATTAAAAGTATGCATAAATACATTAATATGCAGAAAATTTCTGGCCGATATTTTTTGGTTTTCTGGGTTCCTTAGGTGTCTCATTACCATATTTTCCTGTTTTATAGTTATAACTTCGTTATAGTCTATGTATATGGACGAGGAAGCAGCATAAAAATTGTACGTGAAACAAAATGACAAAATTGGGTAAAAATTAAACTTGCAACGAATATTTGGCAACTATTCGATATTCGGCCATTTTTGTTCGACCAATTCGACTGAATACCAAACGCTTTATACCCTAAAAACGTGTATTTATTTATTTATTTATTTATTTATTTATTTATTTATTTTTTGATGCTTATAATTCATGAATAATAATATAATAATATTATGTATGAACAAATACACACATACAGCTAAATAGTCATGATTTAGAAAATTTTAAATTTTAAATCTATACATATAATAAAATTGTAACGAGACCATTTCTGTACATGGAATATTTTTTGAAAATTGTACTGGTACTGTAAATAGTTATCGATGTAGATACCAAAACAGCGATTTTTAGAATTTTTGTCTGTCTGTCTGTCTGTCTGTCTGTCAACGCATCACGCAAAAATTATTGAACGGATTTTAATGAAATTTGGTGTGATGATAACTTATTACCTGGGTCAACATCTAAAATACTTTTTACTCCGGAAAAATTTCTCATTCCCACGGGAATATGAAAAAACCATTTTGAGCATGTGCACACATTAGGCAAAAACTATTGGACGGATTTTAATAAAATTTGGTGTGGTGATAACTTATTACCTAGGGCAACATTTAAGATACTTTTTACTCCGGGAAAATGTCTCCTTCCCACGGGAAAATAGAAAAACCATTTTGTGCATGTGCACGTATTACGCAAAAACTATTGGACGGATTTGGATGAAATTTGGTGTGGTGATAACCTATTACTTGGGTCAACATTTAAGATACTTTTTACTCCGGGAAAATTCCTCATTCCCACGGGAAAATAGAAAAACCATTTTGAGAATGTGCATGCATTACACAAAAATTATTATTCTTTGCAAGTTCTGTATAATTATTACACTTACATACTTCTCATTGAGTTTATAACAAAGCTTTACGCGAACGACGTCGCGGGTACAGCTAGTTATAAATAATTTAAGAAAACCACCAGTTAACTGCTGCAATTTATATTATTTCATATAAAATTTGAAAAGGATATTTTTAAAAAATTATGTATGTTTAAGTAATTGTTCTATATGTATTTGTACCGTATTTTACATTTTTATAGTTTTGTACCAAAAAAAAGAAAGTTGGCACTCTAAAATTTTTTTATGACTGTAATGATAATTTCAAAAAGGGAAAATTAAGCACTCGAAATTTTCTTTTAGATTCAGATATTCGACTATTCGAGCAAGGTGTTTGCCAAATATTTGATATTCGGGCAGCCGCCGAATAGGATGTTGCAAGCCTAGTAAAAATCCTATTTTTGAATAAATTCTTTGCTACACCTCCATAATAAATGGTCGTATACACAGAGTCGAGGCATCTGTATGCCATATTATGTAGGTATATTGATTTTTTAACATCCATTATTATGCAAATTACAATATAAATTGAAAAATATAAATAAATACGGTAAACCGTATTGAAATTAAAAACAATAAAATAAATTTTTGGAACGAGCCACCACTGGTAAGGTACTCTTTATAGAGTGTGTGCTACACTATAAATTGTAGTCCTATAATAGCACTGTGTGTGAAGAGTAGGTGCCATTGGAGTGTTCTGCTACCACCACCACTCATCCACCACACAATATTTATTAAATATTGCAAACCTCATTTTTTTCTCTCTCCTGTGTTGTGTCCTTTATTTAATATTTTTCATTCGTCGTTATCTATAATAATAATAATAATAATAATTGTTTATGTGTTTGGAAAAACTAGTGCCAATTCAAATGCTACACACACATGCCTAGTGTAGTACTACACAATATGTATGGTGTCCTCGTATTCCCATTTTTCCTCGAATTTGTGTAAACAATAATATTTGATAATCATCTTCAAACATATCACACTTTAGCTTTACCTACCTACTATAATACGCGTACATAAAAAAGAGAATGAATCGAGAGTAGCTCCCGGCTCAGAGAAAGTATAAACATTTTTTGATCCCATATTTTAAAGTATCATCATTTTTTTTTGCTCAATGTTTGTTTTATTTTTGTTACGTTTTGACTTGATCCGTTCACGGTGTTTTGTTCGATTTGTTTTATTTCTTTTTTTTTAGCGTGTCTCTGTCCTTTTGGCCAATGTTTAAATGAACATAAATGAAATTGTTGTGTTAGGAGCGTATTGTGATTGTATGTAAAAATACTGTGGCTTCAACGCTGACATCTTTTTACATTTTTGTCTTTTTTTATTTTGTCGGTGTTTAGTCATTTTTGTTTTTTATTTATTTATTTATTTTTTTGTGATATTTTTATTTTCTTTTATGTTATACCAAATGTAATTTTGTGCTGTAAACTAATTTTTATTATAACTTTTTTATTTATTTGTTTTATTATTTTGTCCTTTTCGAAAAATTATTGTACATTGATCTTATTGCGATGGCGTGTGTTTTTTGATCATCCAATCACTTAATTAAATTTTTTTTGTTTTTAAAAAATTAAAAATTTTATTTGTTTAACATTAATTTGAACCGACAAAAAAAAAATGTAATGAAAATATAAATTTAATTCCTGACTACCCTTATTTGTTTATTTCTACAATTCGAGTTAGGGATGGGTTCTAGTTGCTTAAAAATATCGATATATATCATATCGATATTTTCAAACAGTAATATCGATATAATCAAAGAAGAAATTGAATTGATACATTGCACAGTGGTCCAATTTCCAAAAAAAGCGGACAAAAATCAAAAATTAGTTTGAGTAAAATAAAAAATGGTATATAAGGGTTTTTAGGGCCCCTGATTAAGAATTCAGTATTATTATTTTGAAAATTCAAAATAGCAGGTCCAAAATGGCGGGTAAAAGTAAAAAAATTAGTTTTATTAAAACGAAAAATGGTATATAAAGGTTGTTAATGTCGCTGATTATGAATTTGATATTATTTTTGTGAAAATTTAAAGTCCAAATTGGCGGGCAAAAAAAAAATTAATTTTATTGAAACAAAGAGAGGTATATGAAGGTTTTATTATGAATTTGATATTATTATTTTAAAAATTCAAAATGACGGCCCCAAAATGGCGGACAAAAATAAAAAAATAGTTTTATTGAAACAAAAAATGGTATATAAGGGTTTTCACGGTCGCTGATTATGGATATGACGTAAGATAAGAACATACTGAAATTGGTGTAAAAAACAAAGGGGCACATTGGGGTAAGAATTTTGTTTTTTAAAATATCTACATACTCCATACTTTGTTGCAAAAAAAAAGCAAACCATCCAACTCGATCAAACTCATAACTATTTCTTATAAATAAACACATTAAAAATGCAATATTTCTCTATAATAGGTACACCCTATAGAAATATTCAATTACCCTTTACCACATATCCATAATAATTACTCCCCTTCATTTCCAACTTCCATCACTTTTGCTTTCAAAAACACACTTGCAAATAAAGTTATTAATGAACAATCAGAAGGTGTGTACGAGTCCGGTCCTCAGTTAACTGTGTTTCACCGTCCCTTATCTGCAGGCCCGACGAGAGGGTGGGGTAGCCGGGGTTGCAGCCCCGGGGCCCGGCCATCAGAAGGGGGCCAATAGCTATGGAAGAAAACTTTAAAAAAATAGTGTTTAGTCCCGGGGCCCGCCATTTCTTTCCACGGCCCTACTTATCTGGTAATGCAAACGGTATAATGCACTGTTGGTTTGCTTCGAGGTGCAGAGGTGTTCTCCCTACGGTATTATGGGGTAATATGTTCAAAATTAGAAACTTCACCTTTCTCATTTTTGTCCGCTTTTTTTGGAAATTGGACCATTGTGCATTGATCGATTTACCAGTATTCATAAGCATTGACGGATTAGCTCCATGTGGGGCCAGAGGCGATAGGGCCGTGGAGAGAAATTTCTGTCTCCAGACCAGTGTGCACGTTGAAAAGAAAAACGTTAACCAAACTTTTAAATTACTTTTAATAAATTTTAACAATGAATTCGGGCCCCTTCAGTATAAAAATATCGTTTAAAATTTTATTTTGATACTCAGAATTAAATATCGATGCTAAAATATACAGAATACGTTATTGCTGGTAACATTTATGTAATGTAGATGTGATTGTGCGTAGGCACCTAATTTTCACTCGGATAGTTTAATTTTCCAGTGTCTTGTTCGAATGTAAAAATCTTAATAAAACGAACAAAATATTATTTTTCCTTTTGTCAAAATTTCCGGTTTTTCCCAAACAAAAATTTATCAACCGTGAATACAGACAGCTTTTTCACTTATTATTAAAATACATAAAATGTGTTTATTTTTAAACTGTCAAAAACATAACTGAATAACACGTTGTCCGTCATATTGATTTTTTTTTTACTTTAATGGAATAAAAATATCAGATTTTTAACTACATGAGAAGGAGCCTTGGGTTATTATTTATTATTTTCCGTATTTTTTAATGTTTAATGGTAAGTTAAAGGACCAGTTCCCACTCGCACCTCTGGTGGTGATATTAGTAGCTGTAGCAATAAACGTGTACGTATATTTCTAATTGGCATTAGAAAATCTAGTAACCCGTAAATAATTTGCATATAATACTTACATTTCTATCGCCACTTGAACGTATACATATATTATGTTTTACTTAATACAGCTTTTAATTTTACCACAAGAAGAGCTCGCGTATTTTTAGCGAATTTTCGAATCGAAAAATCAACAATTACAGCCACTGTCGTGATACGACTTGAACCCGGGACTATGGCAGAAATTTGATTTGAAGTCCCTAGAAACCGAATATATACTAGCTGACCCAGCTACGCGTTGCTGTGACTCAGTAGTTATAATTAATTGAAATAGTTTTTTCTTATGATTTTGCTACAATCCAATCAATATTTACTAATAAAACTGAAAATAGTTTAGCCTATTTTAAATCATATGGGATTGAAAATAGGCGCGAGAATATAGTGCTTCGCTTCGCTCGCTAAACAGTTCCAAATTCTATAAAAGATTAATTCCATGTAATGCTTCGCCGTACGAAAATAGGGATTGATAGTAAAAGGATGAAAATTTGAAAGATGCCGCATCATAAAAATATAAAAAAAAAATTTTGTCTAAAAAATATAAAAATGAAATTATATATATATATATATATATATATATATATATATATATATATATATATATATATATATATATATATATATATACATATATGTCCGCACGGTAACGCTTGAACGAAATGTCCTACTTTTACAAAATTTGGTGAATATGTTGGAAGTCCCGAACCGTTGGACAAGTTCGTTAGCCAGACACGTCCGATGTCCGGAACATGATTCTTGGGACATTTTTCGTGAAAAAAAATAGTTTTTTGTCAAAATTTCCTCATCCAAAAATTTTTATGAAATTTTTTTTACACCATTGGAAAGAGGAGAAAAACTCACATAAAAAAGGTCTTTAAACTATTATTCTATGTCAACTAGGTTCCAAAAAAATTAACTTTTAAAACAGAATTCGCTATGTTATGCAGGATGCTGCGACAGGGGTATTTTAGTCACCAATAGAATGTGTCACTAAAAAACTATATTTATGAATAATAAACAGACACCTATTTGTACATGCATTTAAGTTAATGGGGCGGGTGTTGCTTATTTTGATTGGATAAAATAGTAATTAAGTTTAATTCAGTTCTATTGGTCTGTGTACTATTAAATGATTCTTAATATTATAAATGTGAAAGTGAGTTTGTTTGTTTGTTTGTTTTTCTTTTACGTGTTAACCATTTAACCATTAGATGTTCAACTTTGCACAGAGGATAGTTTGGTAAACAGAGAATGTTATAGCTTATTTTATAGCCCGAGGAAACATTTTAGTAGTAACACGTATTAACTTGATGTCATAAACTTCAAACACCACACGGGCGAAGACATGGATAATTTCTAGTAACTGATAGAAGATTACCGAACGATTTCCTATTTTAAATTTAGGGGCAAACCAGTGGAAGTAAAATTTTGTCTAGGGGTACATATCATAACACTATTAGCAATATTTTTACTGATATATCCTTATATTTGGAAAATATAGCAGCCTTATGCAGTTATGCTAATTTCTTCTGTCTTTTGCGAGAACGTGAGGACTACGAAAGTATTATCATATTATCAAAGACATAAATCACTTTGACAATATTTAAAGCTTATTTCTTTCTTAACTATCGTGGAAGTTTGACTTACATTCTAAAACTCTATGTTGGACCACAGTGCAACGGTGTTAGTTTTATCATAACGTTTTATAACTTTCATAAAAAAATCTCGTTAATGTTTCTCTATGGCACCAAAAAAAAAAGAAAGAAATGTTGATCATAAATTTGTTACAATCAAGACATTCATGTTCCAACATTTTTATCAATTAACCCATTAAAACCATTCGTTATATTGTTGTAAGCACCCAACAAAACCGTCACACAATGGCTCAAATAAAATTTAACGATCATCCTTTTTCTTTGCTACTTACTGTGTGCGTTCTGTGCCGTGGAAAAATTATTTTATTTTGCCACTCGTCCATTTTACCTACCATTTTCGATCTGTGCAATTTTCATAATGGTAATATAATTACTGATTACAGTCAAGAGTGGTGGATACTAACTAGAAAGACGCACACACACATTATGAAATGAAAATGAACAAAGTCAGTGGAAAATTCGCCTCGAATCAGGAAATTAATGAAAATATTTCTCGAACAATAGCGCGAACGGAGAATGTTAATGTACAAAAAAAAATGAACAATATAAAGATAAGTACATAAATAAATAGAAGTGTGTGTGTGTGTGTGTGTGTGTGTGTGTGCGTTTATGGGCGACCGTCCATTGTGGTGGCCTGTGGTTACTAGTACTACTCTACGACTCCCTCTTCGCGTACTTCTTTCTCATTATTATTGTGTGAAATATTTGAAGAATTGTAACAAGTACAATTGATCCTCAATTTTTATGTCGGTAATCGTACCTCTGTGGAAAATGTTATGAAATTGAAATACACCACCAACATCATTATTTGTATACTTTATTATAAAAAAAAAATGATCTGAAGGGTCTGCAGCTCTCGTGAGGTTTAAGGCCCGATCCACACTATAGCTCCGCTCTCGATTCGATAAAATATTCTTACACAAGAAACAATGAGTGTATTCACATAATCGCTCCAATACCGCTCCGATATCAGTCGCGGTACACTCTTGCTCCAATATCGCTTCAATACCAGTACCACACAGGTAATATTTTATCAGAGCGATATCAGCCTTGTTATGACTTGTACCTATACTGTAAACACTTTTATGATTTCACTCCGCTTTGCTTGCATTCAGCTGTTATGAAAAAATGTTTATATCGAACTGAAATCGGACTGTTAGCGTACCGAGAGCAGCATTATAATGTGAATGGCGAACGAATAGGTACCAGTATAGTATCAGCACTGTAATGTGAACACAACAAGATTATATCGGAGTGAGACCGGAGTGGGAGCGCACCGATGTCGGCAGTATAGTATAGATCGGGTTTCTATCGTGTAAATTATGATTTTTAATGTTTTCATTTTTTTTAATATTTGATGACGTCATAGTGGTAAATATTTTGACTTTATTATGATTTACCGTTATAATCGAAGGTTTGAATACGGTATATATCGGTTATAATAAGGAAAAAGGGCCTGATAGAAATTTATCAAGAAAATTCAGTTTCTATTCCATAGATTTCCAACCTATTTTAGTTTACAGCCTCATTTGAGAAAAAATTTCATTCCTGTAACTCATAATTTTCCAACTTTTCTCTCCACAGAAAATTTACGTACTGTGGCGTTCTGTGTGGTATACTGCGCATGCGGCAACTCGTTCATGTGCCAGGAGTAAAACCATATGTGATAATATATACTTTTAATGTTGATCATGCTGATTTTCCTTAAAAGATATTTAGAACTATTAATTGAAACATTCAAACATTCGTGTTGAATCATTTTTAATATTAGTTAAACTTTTCAGCGAGTTCTGCCGGCAACTGTCCAGAGTGACGACGTTTGATCGTCAACGTCCCTAAAATTTGCGTTAGACAAAAAAAAAAAATATTTTAATCTTTGCAAACCATTGACCTTAGCCAAAGCAACTTTCTTGGCAGGTTAAGAGAAAATAGTTTCCACTGTTCTGTTACATCGGTGAACGTAAATATAAGAAAGATCAGTAACGACCCCTGTATTTGTTCTAACTTCACCGCTATACCTACCTATTACGGTGCAATTCCATGTTGTGACCTATCGCAAAAATTGAGAATCAACTGTACCACGTAAAAGAAAAAAACCGTAACTTCACTGAAACAACATAGTTAAGAATATTTGTCCAATTTTTTATTTTTTTCGGTAGAGAGTGAAAAAAAATTGGAATATATATTTATTTTTTGATTGTTCAAGAGGGACTTGACTTTGGTGCATTGTCTTGAATATGGACGATTGCGCTACGCTCGCTGTGCTGTGCAGATTGATTGCCCGCCCGCCTGTCCTACGTTGCCTGTCTGTCCGTCCGTCCGTCCGTCGTTTTGTATTCATATAGGAAATAATTGTAATTGAACAGAAGTTATTGTTACACTTGGATGACTTAGTGTGCTATTTAACTGTTTTTATTGTATGTACCTATGTATTATAGCGAGCGATAGATAACGATAGGCACTTAAGTAACTACATTACGTACATATTTTACTTAACTTGTATTCTGCGCGCACATTTGATATTATTGGTAATTTTTATTTGACTGACGGTGTAATATATAAATAATGATTATTATCATCGTGATCATCACCAGTGTGGTGAGAGCAATGCTTGAAAAATTTATATAATGTACGATATTAAGACGTTAGGGTTGACCGATAACCGTATTGGAATTTTTTTTCCCCGATGTTAACTGTGAAACAAACAGCAACAGGGAATTATTTATTGTACAATAAAATTTTGAAAATCGTTCAAACCAATGAGTTCAAATGCGGCTGAGAATTTTGATGGGATTGAGAATTTTTTCCACATCATCATTTTTTCGTACTTTATACACAGTGAAAAAATTTGTGTTAAAATTAACACATTTTACATGTCCAGAACGGTCCACCCAATTTTTTGTTATTTTAACACAAAGCGTATGTGTCAAATCTTTACACAAGATTTGTGTCAATGATTTAACACACAGGAGGACATACATTTTGTGTTAATTTTTCAGATTTATCAGAATTACTTGTTAAACTTTTTTATTCAATATTTTACTTCCACTTAAGATATTTGAAAATCGTCAAAAATTATAACGATTTTGTTCATATATTATTATAAATGAGAGTAATGAAACTCAAAGAACGCAAAGAAAGTCAGTCCTTTGTAAAAATTCTTATTTGTTTCCATATATATGTACCAAAATATATACAATAAAAAAGATGAGAGCAGTTCTTATTATTAAACAAAACCGAAAAATTATAAGTTTTTTCAATTATTGACGAATATAGTTTTATTAAACGTTTAAAAATGAAACAATTTTCTTACATTTTAAGGTTATTTTGTTACAGATTCAGTTAAAAAAAAATCATGTAAGCTTACGAGATTGTATATTATATAATACAATCTCATCTTTTTTATTATATATATTTTGGTAGATATATATATCCTAATGTAAGTTAGGTACTTATAGCATTCTTTTGCGCTACACAAATACTGTGTTACTTCCTTGCTGTCCAAAACAGGTTTAACATTTTTGTGTTAATAAATCGAAATTTGTGTTAATATTTTCATTTAACACAAACACGAAATGTTACATTAACGCAGGGTTGTGTTACTTATTTAACACAAAAATTTTAACCACTGGTTTTTTTTTTACGCAGAACACAAATTTTTTTTACTGTGTACAATTTTATTTGTATTACACATTTATGATGTGTATGGAGGGTAAGAAACCATTTTAAAATTCCAAAGGGAAACTGTAAAAAACTTCGCGAGCCGTGGGATTTAAACTCTCGATCTACCAATCCCAAATTCCAGTGCTTAAGCTAGCTTAACTACCCGCCTGATTTTGTTGTGTTAGATCTAACACACAATTTTCTTGGAATTCAAACCTGAAGAATGTCCAAATACTACGGGTAAAACAACTTCTTACTATGCCAAAAAATTGATTTTTCTTGAGGTTTTGTAAAATTTTACACTAATGATTAACATTATAAACTGAGACCTAGTGTCCACACTTCCACAATTCTCATACAAAACATAATTCTTATTTGTATTTGAATTAGTCGATTAATTAATTTTTTTTTAAACAAAATTAGTCATTAATCGAAAATATTGAACATATAGAGTAGTCAACTAATCCACTAAATTTTTACTCGAATTCATGAATAGGATTACTCTTTGTAACTTTTTCGTTAGACGACGTTTTCCTTTTAATTGAAAACAGAATAAATAATACAAAAAAGAATAAAATTAGTATACTTTTAAGTCATTACTTCATTAGAAAGAAAAAAAATAATCATTTTAGTCAATTAGTCACTTATTATTACACGAATACTAACAACGAAACCCGTATGAATTCAAGATTTCTGTTGTCGCATTAGTTGGTTGATCCGCACTTGACCACTTTATAATAGTCACTGTTGAATCTTACGTAAGTTACGAGACAATGTCACTGTTGTTTTTTTTTTTTTTTTTTTAAAAACTATCGAATCCTAACTTACTGGGTGCCTGACAAGTATTTATTGAATTTTTCCGAATAAATTTATATTTAAATACATACCTATAACAAAAATTTGTTACCTAACAATTTAGCGAGAAGAACTCTTAACTAGAAGTGTTTTTGCTAGTTGAGTAGTCAATTTTGTCTAATTCAACTTTCGTATATCCAACAAAAATTCGATTTCCGTATCATCCGCTATCTCAATTTCCTAAATATTTGAAACCGAACTCTCTTTCTTCAATTAAATTCCCCTCTCCATGGTATATATATATGATTCCGTATACCACTGAATATCTTTTCGTCACAAGTAACTGTTGATAATTGTTTACACGCTTTTAATATATGAGTATTCACATACGATGCGGCTCAGCAAAGCATTTCGGATACCGGGATTCAGTCTAACACAGCGAACAGAGAACAACTATTCGCTCAGTGCGCGACTGCAGTGCTATACCATGTATGAACTAAAAGGGGCTGTTAAAAGGTTTATTGCGTGGGTGCGTGATGTCAACGACATCTAGTGGCTGGGTGCGTGATGGCAACGTCATCTATAATATACATTTTTCCGGGCTGATTAACGAATATAAATAATGGTAACCGTGGAAATAAATAAATTTAAAATATTTAAGAAAAAAAAAACGTAAAATCTGAATACAAATATTTACTATTTACATTTAATTTTTTTTATAAATAAATTTGAACAATTTGAGGTATAAAATACTGGATGAAGTATACTAGTTGCATTAAAAAAGTAATTAAACAATTTTCGACGTTAACATGGATATAATTATCAAGACAGTATTTCCTTCCAACCCCGGACTATGCTGAGGAAAAAGTTGCTGGTGCCGATGAAGCACGTCACGGAAATTCAAGAATTAAGAAATGCTGGCATAAGTCATTTAGTTGAATATAGAGTCATAAGACGAACATCAATAACTTTAACTCCTTATGAAACATCATTGCATGTGAGTTAAAATACATAAAATATTTTTAATTCTGTATTTATCGATTGACGTGTAGACGTTAATATTGTTGACAGATAAATAAGGAACGACATATTAATTGCAATTGCGTTTATAATTAAAGTGGATCGATGTAAATATTTTTATTTAATATTTTTTATTACACTATAAACACATACGAGCCCGTATTAATGCTTGTTTTCTCCACTACTCACGCTACAATCGATTTAATTGTCCCCATCATATACTTCGCACCCTGCCAATAGCCTATCCTAAAATTGAATTATAACAGACATAACGCACTACTCTCTCATCAGTTCTCTGTTGAAATGTTTTGTTGAGCCAGACGGTGTATACGTTCTCTCAATAACAAAGTTGGGTTAGAGGTTTGATGAGTTAGTTCTCTACACATAGTTTTACCTTTATGCAGGTACCATAGTATAAGATATAGTGTAAGTCTTTCACATACATGTTATATGGATGTATTTATACGCTGATCACCTGAAGACAATTAATGTTTATTCCTTTTATCAACGTGCCCCCCCTACCCGCAATTACGGCCCCACGGTATGCTGTTAGATGATTTTGTACCGCACCTGCGGCAAAATCTGTTCGTGCCACAATTTTGTTCAGAATTATCGCATGTTCGCTGGTGGAAGTGGATTGAAGTATGCTCGTGGAAGTACTACTAGTATAAATTGTTCGACTTGGTATCGTATTACGAGTAATTTGAGTAATGTTTTATAATTCGATGTATTTCTAATACAGTTAGTATTTTTTAACATGGATACGTTTCTAGGATGTTTGCGAGAATCATGATGTTTAATATTGTTATCAAAAAAATTTGACGGTTTACTTATAATCGAGTACAGACTACGTGTAATCAAGGGCAGACCCAGTTCCCAAATTAGAAAGGGGTCACATTTTTTTTTAAAGGTTTCAGAATACTTTTTTTACATCGCAAATTTTAAAAGAATGTATGTACCTAATAGTTAGTAAAAAGAACGATTTTAAAAATAAATAATTCTCTTCCAATTTCATCATTGTTATTTCCTTAATGGTTTTTAAGTCACTGAATTTTTCATTTATTACTATCAAAATGGCGAAATTGCTTTTAAAAAAATAACTGATTCTACAGTTAAGTTTTTTCTAGTGATCTTACCACAGACCAGTGAACATATTATATATTATATAGACTGATAATATAAATGTGTAATTGAGGCAACCAGTTACGTCTAAGTTCTGACCTTAATAGTATTCTGTTATATAGTCATGGATTTGTATCCGTAGTTGCGTTTTCAAATAATTATTGTCAAAATATAATATTGATAATAAAATTTTACTTTTTTGAGAAGAAACTGCAAAATTTTGAAAGAAAAAAAGTGGTATTCGCTTTAGTTTCAAAATACATACGTATACAAATTATGTCTTGCAATAATTCTTGCTCAAAAATTGATATTATATTATTTCATTAAATTTCACCCGTCTCACCCTTGTTACCTGCTTCAAGAAAAATGCCTAGAAACTGGCTTTACGCTCTGTCTAGTAGTATAATATACCTAATAGTGTTCATTGGTCTATGGATCTTGCATATTTAATTTTGGCGAAAATGAAAAGAACGGCTTCAAAAACCTATAATTTGCCTCCAATCTAATCATTTTATTGACGGCTTTTAACGCATTGAAAGATTTTAGCGAAATTGATGACGTCACCCCGTCCCCGGAATGACCGTTCCCCTTGATCTCCTAAGTTTCTTAGGTTAGTAGATATTGCGTCATAAATTACCGGAAAACTACCGGTTCTTTTCGACAGTGTGATAGTTACTGACAAAAAGTTTAATTTCGTCTATTTACTGCTCACTGTACCGAACCCTAATTATGCGAGTCCGGCTCACTCTTGGCCGATTTTTGTATGTGTTTTCAGTGATGTATGTTAGCTACAAACCATGGTGGCTAGAAATGGTGATCGAACTCAGTGTATTCAAAAAAGTGTCTAAAAATAAGAGGACATTCGTGTGTTTCTGATACCAAAGCGGTACAGTATTTATTCTCAAATGGAAACGCGAGCTTCTATATCTTTGTTAGCTTTTGAATAGAATATTCTGGAATCTTTTCCAATGTTCAACTCAGTTATAAAGTGGGTTTTTCGATCGTTTTTAAAATAAACTTAACAATTTTTATTTTGTGTTGCATCATTTATATTGCATAATTCGCTGACGTCACTATGTAAAATCAGAGCCAGTACCATTGGATATTCGCCGTATAAAGTAATTTAAACTATAAGAGTTTATTTCATACATATGTAATTCTATGATATTTCCTTATTATTAAATATCATCAACCGACACTGGTGATTCTCAAATGGAAACATTCACTTCCCCAGTCCCGACGTGTTTCCATTTGATAATAAGTACTGTATTTACATTCTGTTTTATCCGTTTTATCTTACTATATTCGCTATATTCACATCAGTATCTGAGAAATATTAACGCCACGAGTGATGAAAAAAGAAAGCCTAATATATGCCCTTTTCGTGGCCAGTTTTGGCAATTCTTCCCATATAAGATCGATATCCATATGTATGGTCTATGCCAGCGGTTCTCAGAAAGTGGTCCGCGGACGATTAGTAAAAGGTCCGCGAGATGTCATTATACTCATTATGATGTTATATTCATTCTGTATCATACACACGGTGTATCGTTAATTAATTAAAACTAAGGATATATTATGTTTTTGTAATTCTGAGTTAAAAAATTAACTATACCTAATTTCAAATACAATTGAGCATGAGTCATCTTTAAGGTACCATCACAGTGTGATTGGCCGAAAAATAATCAATTTTCGGGATTTTTTTCGGATGGGTTGGATGGGGGAATGGGGATTAATTTTTTTTACGATTAATACCACTATTTAACAATACAAAATTTTTTTTTTCTTTTTTATTTATTTTTTATAATAGTTATAATTTTTTGAGAAAAGTGTCTTTAAAAAACGGCGGAAATTGATGCCCACGATTGTGGCCGCAGTTTTCATTTTGGAAAAAAAATATCAAATAGATTATCAATCTGTAGGTTAGCCGCTATGCACCTATGGGAGCTTTTTTTGTATGTAACACGTGCAAAATGAGTGTCTTTTTTATTCGTCGCAATTATCCAATTCGACCTGCGACCTCGTTTGGCAAAGTTACTACTCATGAAAAAAACACCTTCATTTTGCAACTTATGACATAATAAACTATTGTTTATTATGTTTATTATATTAGGGTGAATGCGGGAGAGACGCCGCACATTTTGAAAACACTTGATAATTCTTAAAGTATGCATTCAATTGATTTGAAATTTGGTACACATTAAATGTAAACATTGTTCTTTAAAATTATTTATAAATAATTTTAAATTTTAAGTCATAAAGGATTCATAATTAAAATTTTTGTAGAGCCTGCAAAGCGGGAGAGATGCCGCACCTATGGGAGAGATGCCGCATCAAAGAAAGAGAGGCGCCGCATATTTCATATTAAAAATTTTGCATTTTATACACATTCCATACATGATGCATGCCATATGTAACCATTTTTGGCACTTTATACATCTTAACCAGTCAATTTTCTTTTGTTTCTGAGTACTCTTCAAAACAGTCAATACACAGGCAATCATCATTATTTTCGTTATCTTCACCAATATGAGAGCTCTTTCTGATCTATTAATGGATCTTTTATATTTACGTGGCATAATTTACAGTCAAAAAAAAAAATTTTACATGCGGCATCTCTCCTTTTTGTTGGGGTAGATGCCGCATGTTGCTATAGCAAGCATAGTGCGGAATTCTAACCTAAAATTTTATACAGTACTTTTAAAATATACCTAAATTAATAACAAAACTCATTTTCATTGAAACAATGAAATATACATTCTTAAATTCTAATGAATTAATACCTTTCAATAATAAAAAGTTGGATAATTACTAAACTGACGGACTAATCATAAATATTACCATATACAGCTTAAATAAGTAACTTATTCTAAACATATAATCCATTAATAGCGCTATCTGTCAGTCAACGGACGAACTATGGCTACTGCGGCATCTCTCCCGACGCGGCGTCTCTCCCGCACTTACCCTATTATTTTTTATTTATTGAATGAAGGGGTCCGTAGAAAAAAATTATTGGGAACCTCTGGTCTATGTTATAAACGCTCAGTACCACAAAGATCACCTATAGCTGTGTATACAAGTGATATTTTTTCGATTTATTTTTTTTCTAATTGTTTATATTAATTATTACGATACCGTTTGTTAATTAATAATTTAATTATCTTGCATTGATGACGAGTTTGCTCCGTCATCATCATTAAAATATACTTTGTCCAGGCAAGAAATGTTGTAATGGTATGTATATAAAGCAACGTAATGCAATCAAATACGTATATGTGTATATATGACTTCAAATTATTCTAAACTGTACAGATTATACAATTAATTTGGAAAGTGACAAAAAATAAATTTTGATCCTCAATTACTGTGATCACCTTTTCTCTTAATTTCGTTTGAAATAATTGATTCGTTATTTGATGCGCTTGAACAATTTTTTGAAATTTAATTAGTTAACTTGAATTTTATTGATAATTAATTCTGAACATCAATAGACTAATTTCGTTTAATAATGTATAACAGATTGTACTTTTGAGTTAGTGTTGCGTGTAGAACGGAAAATTAACAACTTTTCTTTCCGTTATTCTAAGAATAGGCCAGTAGCTATGTTGGTATTTAGTACGAAATTTGGAAAAATTTTCGATGATAGTTTGTTTCTATAAAATTAATAGTTTAGATGTCATTAATAAATAATGAATTTTCCCACTCCAACGAGCACCTCGCATTCCTCTTTGAGGAGGAAAAAAAGGGATGAATTTTTTCTTTCTAGCCAATTTCTGTTTTTTTTTTTATTATTTTTTGTTAATTGTTAATTAATTTTTAATAATTAAGATTTAAATGATCATAATTTTAATATATTTGGGAACCGTCTACAATAGAACAATTATCAGCTTTGTCAAATACCGTAAAACCGTCTAGACCCGGACACTTTTTTACATTTCTTCGGTTAATTTTATGTTTATACATGTTTCCGTCATAGATATCACCAATAAAAGTATAACCATTAGAAAGAGTGTATATTATTTGTTATATCCCTGACCTACTTGTTTCATTATAAGTAAAAATAAAAAAAATAAAAAATAATTAGTAAGTGTCCGGGTCTACACCCCAAATCCGTCTTGACCCGGACACTTACTTAAATAATGTAATAACATGCAAACTAACCTCTCCCGTCAGGGTTAGAACAGTGTTTTATATCGTCTGATGTCTTTGAACCTGTCGAAGGCTTCAAAACATTTTGTGTGAAGGGAGAGGGGTCAATGCATAGTATGCCTCTCTATGAAATAAACATGCGATATGACACCAGAAGGAGGCATAAACCGCGTAATTCTGGCGGGAATATAACGTATGGATAGTGGAAGTTACAGCCAGTGCGAATCGCGGCCATAGTGTAATAAACTGATGTGTCCGGGTCTAAACGGATATACATATATAGCATGTATTTTTTATATATACATCGAATATAACTTCAAACATCATTAAATGATGCGCGATAAAATTCTGAACACATGCATATCAAAACTAAAACAATATGACAATTATGACGAAAATTACATGTCTAAGTTAGACACACATTTTATTTCTTTGAAAAACTGTAGGATAGTAATCCTGTAAATTGAGATAGTAAATGTTGAAATCCGTAGTTTTTATTGGTACAGCTGTTTAGAGGATGTTTTTCTCTCTCTAATGACGTCAAGAACAAATGTTTATTGTTGCAGGTTAATGTAGAAATTATTTATTTTTAAGATTGGTGCAAAATGTCCGGGTCTAGACCCCCTGTCCGGGTCTAGACGGTTTTACGGTATTGCTTTTAGAGACTTTTTCTCTTGACAGAACTGATACTAGACTGTATCTGAACCTTTTGTATGTCTGAAACATTTTCTACTATGCCTATTTAACATTTTTTGATGTTAATTTAACTCATGTATCTATATTTAGCCCCATAAGTAAGTATTGTAGTTTTTTTTATACTTTTGTTGTGAAAAAAAAATTTAGGATAGATTTTTGTAGCGAGAAAAATGGTAAGAGGGTTTTAATAGGTCATTTGATTGTAGGTAAACATAATGAAAATATAGGAGGAACTTAACCCTAATTTTTAACAAATGGCGACCACGAGCGATCTAGTGGCTGATTTTTTTTAATCGATTCAAAATTTAAAAAGGAATAAAAAATTCCAATACTATTTCTTTGTCAAATGTCGGCGTCACTGTGAAAAGTAGAATTAATGAAAAATAATAGGTAAGATACATGTATAAATTTTGTATTAGTAATATTATTCTATATAAACGCAATTGATATATAAAAAAATATTTGCAACATTTTTTTAGAGAAAGGGAAAACTATTGAAAATATGATATTTTAGAATGAATACGTACACTAAAATCAAATATTTATAAGAATACTTATATTTTTTCAAATTATTTATTTTGATCAATTTTTAGCATTAAAGTTGTAGTTTAATGAAAAAATAGTATTTAAATTTTTTATTTTAAATTCTGTATTGATAAAAAAAACCATCTACTAGAACGCTTGTGGCCACTTTTTCAATTTCTAAGCATTTTTTTAAGAGTATGTTCCACCCCTATAATAAAATAAAAATTTTTTTTATAACACGCGCTTCTAAAGTTCAGTATTCGAGCGTTGTGTAGTGGGCGTAAAGAGCAATATTCACATCATTGTAAAACAAACGATAGTAACTGTGCGCAAAAGTACAATACCGTGCGTGAAAGTAGCTAACTGTGCGAGAAAATAATGATATTCATTTGTCAATGATAATCATATTCAAATTAAATATGGAAACAAGCAACAAATTAATAAAAAAAAAAATATTAAAAGCGATCTACAAATTAATAAAAAAAATTTTTTTTCATATAACTTTATTATAAAACAAAATTAACCGTACTATTTTCTAAAATTGCTTAAAAATAATTAATTTTTTTCTTTCTGTTAAATTTTAGAAGCCGTCGTTATAAAAAATTATGTTCGATACGTACGCGTAAAATGCGGTACCCAGTAGACTGAAATTGAGACACTCGCTAAAGGGACTGACGCATACCCAACGAGATCTCGTGTGCTTACCCCCACTTGCGTGACGCATTCGATCTCGTTATGTATGCATCAGTCCCTTAGATTCGTGCCCCAATTTAAGCCTACTAGAATACTTCTCTTTACGACGCATACGTATCGATAATAACTATTATTGGTAAATTTAACTAATTTCAAATCCATAGTAACGAAATATTAAATTTTATCATATGAATTTCTTATTTTATTCGTTAAATTTTCTTACCATATTATACTTTAACCATCTTTAAATGGGGTGACTTTTCGAGTGGGTGTTATTAGTGGTCATAAACTTTTAAAAAGTTAAATTATTTTATTACTTGCAACAAATGCCACCCTGTGTTCTCTACAATTATGTTTAAATATATTACCTGTTTTACGAGTGACGGTTTCGTTTAACACTTACATAGACAAGTAGATAACATGCTGCGAACAATACTAATGATTATTGCCGTACTTGAAAAGTTATCCCATTTAAAGATAGTTAAAGTATACAATCGAATTATATATTTTTTCTGAATAAATTTGTGTTTTCTAATATTGAAATTTGTTACTTAAAAGCAATTTAACTCGAAGGATTGTCAGTTAGCAAAAAGACGACAGTGCAGCTGGAGTTCTATTCATTAAATTCCTAGGCAATAAATTTTTGTTCTTCACAAATAAAAGTTTATTCGAAAAAATACAAACCTCTCGTGTAATAATCAATGATTAATGTTCCATTGAATTAACACGTTGATGATCATAACCTATAATGACGAAATGCTCAACTTAGGCCGGGCATACACGTCACGGTATATCTGCGCAGGTAAACCTGTGCAGATAAACTGTACAGGTTTACCTGCACAGGCAACGAGCTCACACACGTTACGGTATACCAGAGAGGTATACCTGTACAGGTAAGCTGCACAGGTTTCACTCATCATTAGTGAAAGTGTATAAACAACTGAGTCAAACCTGTGCAGGTGTTGTTTGACTCACATACACGCTCCGGTATACATACCTGCGCAGGTAGAAAATACTGATTTTCAATTCTTTCTGCAGGTCTGGTCGCCTGTACAGTTTTATTAGCATACACGCTCAGGTTTACCTATGCAGTTTACCTGTACAGGTATACATCTCCGGTATACCGTAACGTGTATGCCGGGTCTTATAAACTATTTTGCCGACTGATACCCTTTATATGAAATTGTTGATCCAGTACAGCGTTGTATTGTAATTAGTCAGGTTTCATTTGACGTCGTACTGTATCCATGATTATCAACGTCACAGATGAGACAGATCAAGCCTACGTACCAAAAAGTGTGATTCAAAAGTTGCAATAAGTAGCAATTTATACAGCTGACTGGTTAGTCGTCCATCGACTCTTCAAGCGTGCACTTGCATTGTTAAGTTGTGGCCACATTCGACTATACGTATGCATTCCCACCTCGGACCACTGCTGCATACATACAGAGTATTAACACACACAAACATCCATTACCTTACACATACTAACATAAACTCTAAATACGTATATAACCTTCCAACTCTCTGCCAAGTCTGATGACGTAAAATTCTGATTACAGTCGGGATGCTTACTATTAATACAGTAGTTTGGCCGCTTGATCAACGTGTTAAAAATTTCCGCTCCACTAAACGGACCATTTTTGGATCACCATTTAATAGTTATTTTACATTTCAGAAATCCGTCAAGTTTTAGTCTGTTTATATCGATGTTTTACTGTAAAGTGAATACGTTGATGTAATCGAGCTTTGTACTTAACTTATAATATACCTATCTATATCATGACATAACCACTATACATGTATTTATATGGTGTTATATACATTTTTTCTGTTCCCATTTTTATGAGAAAACATCGCGCGCTTGTAGAAAATTCCAAAGAAATGAAGTTAAAACACGTACAGGATTTACATCCAATATTGATATGGTTGGTGCACGGATTGGTTGGTGGTGATGTCTGTCTCTATTGACTCACATATACATACATCACATTACACAACCAAACCGTTCAATAATATGTAACGACCGACCTGCTTCAGTCGGTGTCAGTACAGACCGCCACGCCGGCAGTAAGTAATGCCGGTACAGGAAAAAAAATTGACGTGGCACATTGGCATCTTAATCTCACACCAACCAAAAACCCACATTACTCGCACCATTCAAACTGTCATATCAAACTAAAAAGCTCGCCATTCAAAACATCAATCGATTCGCTATTCACATTTTTCTTCGTTCCCCATCACCCGCTCCCCTCTGGCCGGTTGTATATTCCTTATTAATTAAAACGATATCGTTGTTTTTAATATTGAAATATGATGAGCCCACTCTCATCGTCTCTGTCTGTCATCGAGTCACTCACCCACTCTATCTTTGTCTTCATCAGCATCATCATCGTCATCTGTAAACGAGATCATTACTATTATTTTTATTCAAGAACCGGTGACTTCTGTGTTAAGTGCAATTATCATTTTTATAATGTAATAATGAAAAAAAATTGTTTTTCGCGTATTTTTTTGCATTCAAATGTTTTTATATCAGTGGTGGGGGGAGCTTAATGGTGGGGTGAGTGGTGGGGATAGTATGGGCGCATAAGATATTGAAAAGATTTTTTTATACTTTTTGATGACTTATGTTTTTTTCATTTTATTTTTGTTCCGTATATTGTATATTTCTTTCGATGAAACGTTTTTAATTTAAAAAGTACAGGTAGCGCTTACACACTGTTCATGGACAAATTGCACTTGTAGTTTGATTAAGGTCTTGTTTACACCAGCTTAGTACTAATTATCAGTAATTTAACCCCCACTCGAACCAGTATTGTAACGTAATTTTCTGTGTGTTTGTAGCGATTACCTAATAGGTTGAGAAATTTAGCGGAAACAAGCTAATATATCTAAAAAAATCATTTATGAAAAAAATCCGTATAACTACCAAAGATACGATTAACTAATGGTATTTTTAAGTGTAACCGTAAAAATGTAAAAATGTAAACGGGTTTTTCCTGATATTTTCTTTCTTAACTTAAAAGTTGCTACTAATTTTAAAAGAGAGTACCACATTTTATTCAAATTTCATTATTCGCACATGTAGCGATTTCATTCATTTCATGTACCTATAAAAATCTTAAAATTATGTGTCCTCCGTATTAATTTTTCATTCTAATTAAATAAAAATATCCGATTCGTAATCGCTTTAATAGGGACTTTAAGTCATTCTTATTTTCTTCCTTTCTTAATATATTCAATAACTCTTAATTTTATACTTTCAAAGTATGATTAATCATATTTTGGGTGATGATGAGTTAAATGTATCTGACTTTTACTACAATTGTTTCCGTGACTGAATTTTACTACAATTGATTATGATTGTACTCTGGACCCTATAAAGACTACGCCAGTGAAAACACGATCAAAATATTCATTCAATATTCATTTTATTACGAATTTAGGTACTTACACAAAAATATAACGTTTACAAATTACAAATGCATCGTCATATTAGAATCATTGTTAACAAGTTAAAACATGAACAATTATACATAATAATAAAGTTTTTCCCCTTAACAATCCACAAAAAATATAATTTTTTGGGAGATCCTTAAGGGGGAAAGCTTTATTAATGTATAATCCAGCTCACAGTACGGCTCAATATAGTGATCTAATGAACAATTACACCTAAACCATACAGGTATACACAGGGTCGGATCTGGGGGGAGGGGGATGTACCCCCCTGCAGTCTTTTAGGAGCGCCAAAACGGTGAAAATGCTTAAACTTTATTTGGTGCAGTGATATTTAAAAAAATTTTTCTCTGGAAAAGGAAGTGATGGCCAAAGAAAAAAAAAAGGTCAACTTCCTTTTCCAAGGGAAAATTTTTGCCGCGGAGGGCGCCAACAGGAAAATTTGTCCCCCCTCCTAATAACTCTAGGTCCGGCCCTGGGTATACATACGCACTAGACGTACTTACGTCTGGTTAATGGAGATAATAATGTACCTACTAAATAATATATCTTCATCAAAAAATATTGTGCCCGCGTTCGGTTAATGGAGGATCCGCTTAAGAGAGTGCCGAATGCATTGGTTTTGGCATAGCATGCCACCGTCATAAAAAATTTGTCCAGTTATAGAGGGGTCCGGTTAAGAGACGTGTTCGTAATCAGAGGTTCTACTGTAATAGTATGTATCTTAAAATTTTGTATGAAGTTTTAAATAATTTCCGAAAAATATTCTATTGCTTAGTACATTAATGTCTGGGGAATAATCTAAACATTTTATGATTGAAAATTTCTATCAGAATACCACGTCTTCGTACTTGGAAGAGATAAGAGTGTTGGTTTAAAACGATCAATTGCACGATATCAATTCTATGTAGAACTTTTATACATTTTGTACAAACATCGTCAAGTTATAGGTATACACGTATTTTTAGAAAAGCGGAAATCACACAAAATCAAATGATACACATTTGATTTCTTCATCGGAATAAGTAATCTCGGCGGGCTTACAAAAATACGTATTATTAAATTTGAAGCTGTACGTATCCGCGTTGCCAATATCGAAGTTTGAAAATATTGAAAAATTACAACTTCTATATTTATTTTGTAGGTATATGAATATTATTGATATTATGTATGTACCGATTAAGAAACGTTTGTCGGTTTAGGTGGTTTTGTAAATTTGTTTTTGTATACAGGTTGAGAAATTTTATTTTTAAACATTTTAATCTAAAATATGCATATATACCTGAAATTTTATATTTAGACAATTACGTCACAAATTAGTTCAACCCTTCAAAATGACGTCATATAGATTTTAAACCAATAACTGAATACAAAATTTTTAATACTCCTTAAAAATACTCCTTCTCGATTTAACATTACGGGTTAGAAAAAGATAATATAATAATATAATCCAACCTAATTAAACAAAAGCAACTGAAATATTAATGATAATAATATAAAGAGGCGACTTACGTCGTTACCTATTTGTAACCACACTCCAGAAGAAGACGTAATTATAATGAGTTGTCTGTCAAATGTTACTCTTAATAAGATCTTCAAATTTGTTTAATTTTGTACAGTAAGGCTCAACGTAATGGTAAACTAGTAATTAGATTTTACCGTGCAAATGGTTTAAATAGTTATAAATTATAGCTATTTAATGACAAACAAATCAACCAAACTTTTCAATCTTATACCTAAACTTTTTCTATCAATAACAACTCACTCATATTTTATTTTAAAAATGCCTCCTTTTTTAGCTTATCGTACTTTTTAACTTGACCTACTAGTGTACTTTCAAATAGTTTTAGAAATCAGTTTACTTATTGCAATTCAAATGTTTGATGAATTTCTGCAAGGAAAATTCAGCTACTACACCATATCTCACCAGGTCACCATAAAAAACGCTTTTATATTCTCCAGCCGCCATATTGAAATCACTGTTGTGCGAGGACAATTTTGCCACGCATATTTGAAAAATAGAGTCCATAACCTTTAATTTGAGATATTGCAGATCTATTTTAAGCAACACCAATTTTTTACAGCAGGGTGCCCCGTTCAGAAAGAATGTCCTATATATATATATATATATATATATATATATATATATATATATATATATATATATATATATATATATATATATTTTTAATACTATTTGTGTAACAATGACATGTAAATATGTAGCATTGTTATACTGGAGGGTTTTTTCATTTTCAGAGAACAATTTAATTTGCATCCTGAAAATTTTTCCCTTCAGCAGGAATTTTTTTTTTTTTTGAAAAGTGCCAAGATTTTTTCTTTCCGCAGGGGGGAGTAATGTACCGGCCCATAATTACATAGTTTGCCGTGCATAAAATTAATTATAAATTAATAATATTAGTATGCTGGGAGAATAATCTTGGTAACAGATAACAGAGAAAAATACATGATTTTGGACTGACAATCGGATTATTATTTCTCTTATTAAATATCGATAATACGGAGTCAAGCACACGCAACATAATTAGATAATTGGTGACCAGCGACGATTTGGTAATTCGTTTAAATATTTATTTATTATTAAAATATTTATAATTATATTTTGACATATTTGTTATGCCAAAAAAGAATAATACGAAGATGACTCATGTACCAGTCACCTCAGAAAACGGTAGAGTAAATTTCATTTTCGAAAAACTACCGGATTTGACAGAGGTGACGTGCAATTGTGGTTGCACAAATGTGATCTTTTATTTAAATTGAAAAATATTGTCAATGAAGACAATAAATATTTTTTAATTACTCTCGCTCTCGATCCAGAGGCTAGTCAAGCTGTGCGTCACATAATTACTGACGTGGCTATTGAAAACAAATATGAAAGAATAAGGAATGAATTACAAAATAAATATGTTATGTCAGAAACAGAAAAATTTTCTTCTTTATTTAAAACAGAGAATTTTCAGAATCTAAAACCTTCAGAGATTATTAATAAAATGCAATATTTTGCATATGACTTGAATTTGGAAGATTCATTCCTTAAGCATATATTTTTTAAACATGTACCACAGAACATGTTACCTTTCTTGTATGCGCATGAGAATTTGGAATGGCATGAATTAGGTAAATTGGCAGACAAAATATATGATTCTTCAAGAAAAGTCGAAATTAATGAAATTAAATTAAGAGATGAAAAACTTGAAGAATTATATAATGATATACATGCCATAAAGAATAAATTGAGAAATTTAAAGAAAAGGCAAAATTTCCATAGAAACAGAAAGAAAAAAGGAAATTTTGACTGTTCTAAAAATATTTTTAATTCTAAATTCCATTCAGAAATATGTAAATATCACATTAAATGTGGAGAAAATGCAAGAAAGTGCATCAAACCATGTTATTGGTACATTTTATTTAGAAATGAAATAATAAATGGAAATAAATTGAATCGAAACCATTACAAAATGACAAAATGTCATACGGATTCAAAAACGAAGATTTTTTATAATAATTCCTGGAAAAAGAGGAATAATTCAAAATATGATAATTATCATCCAAATAATGATGATAAAATGTTTAATTTCCAATCACGACATCACAGAATTAATTCAATTTTTGATAATAATTTCCATAATCGAAAAATGTATCACAAAAGCGATAAATGTTTTTCGAAACCATTTGTGAGTTATCCGAAAAATGTAAATTTTTTCAAAGAAAATATAACGACTCCGAGAATAGTGGATATTCGCAATGATAGAGTCAATTGTCATTTATTCTCCAAGTATCCTTTTAAAATAATGGAACAGGATGAGAATTATTTTAAAATTAAATTAAATAATAATTTGGATAAAGTTTCCAATAAAAAGCATACAGTAGCTTGCGTAAAATAATTCTGATAAAGCAATGATAATAATTATTCAATTTATTTCTGTTTTTCAATGAATTCTCATAGGTAAAATTAATTATTTTACTTGGATATTTTTCTGCCGTATGTTTTTATATGTTCTAGGTTTGGATATTCTGAATTATAGAAAACATCCGGATTGGAGAAGCAGAAAATTCAAATTATTCATAAGTGAATATACATATTATTATTATGTATTGTAATTTTTTTAATACTATTTGTGTAACAATGACATGTAAATATGTAGCATTGTTATACTGGAGGGTTTTTTCATTTTCAGAGAACAATTTAATTTGCATCCTGAAAATTTTTCCCTTCAGCAGGAATTTTTTTTTTTTTTGAAAAGTGCCAAGATTTTTTCTTTCCGCAGGGGGGAGTAATGTACCGGCCCATAATTACATAGTTTGCCGTGCATAAAATTAATTATAAATTAATAATATTAGTATGCTGGGAGAATAATCTTGGTAACAGATAACAGAGAAAAATACATGATTTTGGACTGACAATCGGATTATTATTTCTCTTATTAAATATCGATAATACGGAGTCAAGCACACGCAAGATAATTATATATATATATATATATATATATATATATATATATATATATATATATATATATATGGGCCGCAGAGACCGGGGGGGTGGTGGGCAAAGGGGTCCCGACTCCCCGAAAATTACGTAAATTTTCCTTCCATTCATTTTATTCATATTAAACTGTTTACTGGTATTTTTCATTTGAAAATCGAATTTGCGGAGACGAAACTTTACGATAATATTTTACAATGTCATCGGAGAATTGCGTTATCAAAAAGTTGGGTTGTTTAAATTTTTGTTGGACCTCTCGGAAGATTTGTAGTTGTTGCGCCCCTTTATTATATATATATATATATATATATATATATATATATATATATATATATATATATATATATATATATATATATAAATTTTGGTGAATCGGCATCATTTTCGGATTGTGGCAACCTCCAAATAAAATTCTATCATAGTCCCAAGCTCAAGTCTTACCATGACAGTGACAGTAGTAGCTGAATTTTCTCTCCAGTCGGAAATTCATTCAAACAATTGAAGATAGGAAGTAATGAAATAAAAATTTGAAATATATTTAGAAATACACTACCAGCTCAAGTGAGAAAGTACAATAAGCTAAAAAAAATAAATATTTTTAAAATCAATCAAAGGGTCTCGCCGGGTAAGCATTATGTGATTTCGGCCCAGCGGCTTTTTCGGCTATTCTTTTTCACGAATGTTGCTTATGGTGAGTAATGTTCGAAAATATAGGTATTAAACCTCTACCCCCTATATTGTTAGAGATATGGGGGTAACAACCCTTAAATTTAAAATTATTTTTCCTCAAAACTATTGAAGATAATTAGATGAAATTAATAAAGAATGTTGACATAAAGCAGCTTTATATTATAGAATTTTTTTACATTTGTATGACGTTATTTACTAGATTAAAATAATAATTGAATTTTTGAGGATGCATGTTTTAGATCAACCCCTTGAGTGACACCTACCAAAAAAATATATGTTATTTGGCTCTAACATAGTTATCGTGTGTAGAAATTTCAGCAAGGTCAGATTGGTGGAAGGTGTATTAAAAAAATATAAATTTAGGTTAAGTAACAATAAGACACCCCCTCGAAAAAAATCAGGGTTGTGATTTCGGTGAGTGACTATGGTATTTCTTTGCATTTTTCGACTCTGAGTGGGAATCTGGAATCAAGAAAATTCTTATACCCCTAAAATTTTTGTATAGAGCCACAAATATCCCTTAAGTAGGTGTAAAGTTATGAATATCAATATCATTATTACAGAAAGGAATATAAACAGGCATTTTACAATCCTCGTGCCCTTATATTATTGCCAAGGGCTCCACCAAGGTGATTTTAATGGATAGTATCATCAATCTAGAATTTGGATTGATCCATGTCTTTAAACTTTAAATAATTTATTTAGCTATCTTCTAGTAAAAATACTCATTCTAAAAATTCATCATTAAAAAGCATTACTAAAGTTAGGCACTATATTGATTGGTGAGCCGGATTAAAAACAACAGGTGGGTCAGGTCTGGCCCAGCGACCGTAGTTTTCTGACGTCTGGTTTAGAAGATTAATGGAAAAATTAATTTATTTTGTTATTAGACCTTGTACTAACGAAAACTAAAAGCGATTCAAAAAAATCATTTCATAAATAAAAGTTAATTGACCTTAATTTTTAAGGTATACAAAGTTTAATTACCATATTTAATAAAAATAATATTGTTAGTAACCCTTCCTTCATCACTGGAAAGCTTTGATATTAAAAGTCCACAAAATCAAATATGGCAGTTCATATTACTTATTGTAATAGACCGTGGTTTTGGAAAAGAGACATCAACGCCGATTTACATATGAATTTTATAATACGGGAAAGGTTAAACTTATCATTAAACAGATGCGTATGAAATAATAAGGCCCTTAAAACCGCCAGAAAATTAAATTTATTTCCAAAAACTTTTAAAAAACAATCAATAAATTCCAAGTACATATCTTTGTTTCTTACAAAATGCAGTGTATTACAAATCTATAAATACATATAATAAAACTGTAAATGGACCGAGGGCCGTGGAGAAAAATAGTGGGCCCCGGGAATAAACTACATTCTTTTAAAAAATTCCTCCCAAGAAAATAAGTTATGAGCAAAAAAACCTTTCTTCCTTGGCCCTCTATCGGCAGTTACGGGCCCCCCACCCCTCAAGGCCGGGGCCCGGGGCTAGAACCCCAGTTACCCTACCCTCTCGTCGGGCCTGAATGAACCGTGTCTGTATGTACATGGAATATTTTTGGAAAATTGCACTGATATTATAAACGGTTATTAATTTAGATACCAAAACAGCGATATCTAAATTTTGACCTGTCCGTCTGTCTGTGCACGCACCATGCAAAAACTACTAGGAGGATTTTGATGAAATTTGATTGATTTTAAAAATATTTATTTTTTTAGCTTATTGTACTTTCTCACTTGAGCTGGTAGTGTATTTCTAAATATATTTCAAATTTTTATTTCATTACTTCCTATCTTCAATTGTTTGAATGAATTTCCGACTGGAAAGAAAATTCAGCTACTACTGTCACTGTCATGGTAAGACTTGAGCTTGGGACTATGACAGAATTTTATTTGGAGGTTGCCACAATCCGAAAATGATGCCGATTCACCAAAATTTATATATATATATATATATATATATATATATATATATATATATATATATATATATATATATATATATATATATATATATATATATATAATAAAGGGGCGCAACAACTACAAATCTACCGAGAGGTCCAACAAGAATTTAAACAACCCAACTTTTTGATAACGCAATTCTCCGATAACATTGTAAAATATTATCGTAAAGTTTCGTCTCCGAAAATTCGATTTTCAAATGAAAAATACCAGTAAACAGTTTAATATGAATAAAATGAATGGAAGGAAAATTTACGTAATTTTCGGGGAGTCGGGACCCCTTTGCCCCCCCCCGGTTTCTGCGGCCCATATATATATATATATATATATATATATATATATATATATATATATATATATATATATATATATAGGACATTCTTTCTGAACGGGACATCCTGCTGTAAAAAATTGGTGTTGCTTAAAATAGATCTGCAGTATCTCAAATTAAAGGTTATGGACTCTATTTTTCAAATATGCGTGGCAAAATTGTCCTCACACAACAGTGATTTCAATATGGCGGCTGGAGAATATAAAAGCGTTTTTTATGGTGACCTGGTGAGATATGGTGTAGTAGCTGAATTTTCCTGGCAGAAATTCATCAAACATTTGAATTGCAATAAGTAAACTGATTTCTAAAACTATTTAAAAGTACACTACTAGGTCAAGTTAAAAAGTACGATAAGCTAAAAAAGTAGGCATTTTTAAAATAAAATATGAGTGAGTTGTTATTGATAGAAAAAGTTTAGGTATAAGATTGAAAAGTTTGGTTGATTTGTTTGTCATTAAATAGCTATAATTTATAACTATTTAAACCATTTGCACGGTAAAATCTAATTACTAGTTTACCATTACGTTGAGCCTTACTGTACAAAATTAAACAAATTTGAAGATCTTATTAAGAGTAACATTTGACAGACAACTCATTATCATTACGTCTTCTTCTGGAGTGTGGTTACAAATAGGTAACGACGTAAGTCGCCTCTTTATATTATTATCATTAATATTTCAGTTGCTTTTGTTTAATTAGGTTGGATTATATTATTATATTATCTTTTTCTAACTCGTAATGTTAAATCGAGAAGGAGTATTTTTAAGGAGTATTAAAAATTTTGTATTCAGTTATTGGTTTAAAATCTATATGACGTCATTTTGAAGGGTTGAACTAATTTGTTACGTAATTGTCTAAATACATTACTTCGGGTTTACATCTTAAAATAAATGTTTTCATAATTTCCAAACTATTCATTTTTCTTGGTGCCTGATAGTAGAAATTAAAATGGTACTTAAAGTCTGTAAGAAGAAAAATATACAAAAGTTCACCATACTTAACCGATCCATTGTAATATAATTTTTAACAAAATGTAAAGCAGTCCAACTGCAGGTGAATATAACTATAGTTGAAAAAATATTCCCAGACACTTTTGATAGTTTCTTTGTCAACGGATAATTGTCCTTTTCTAATTCCAGTCAAACAAATAAATTGTGTATAGGGTAATAATTGAACATTAGATTACGAAATAATAATAAATAATAAGTTAATAACACTATTTTATATTTTTATGTAAATTCTGTTTATTCAATAATAATTTGATTACAGAAGAATATTTCTTAAAGAAACCGAAAACAAATGACATTAATGATATAATATAACTTAACTGTAAACATATACATAAAATAACTGAATGACTGGATTCATTGCAAAATTACTATTAAAAATATAATTTTGAAAAACAAAAATCAGTGGATGTCAAATATGTACTGCTTAGAATTTTCAAATCAGTTAAAATCAAACGAAAATAGTTTATTCTAATTGAAAATAACACATTTCACTTTTCTTTACAGTATTGCATCATTTTTTTAACTTTGTGAAGATGAAATATTATTATATCAAATATTTAAAAAACTAAATAAAAACCACTGATTAAGGACACTGGTGTAGTGTTGAAAAGTGTACAAGGACAAAAAAGAAGGAAACCTACAAAAGTGTCTGGGAATATTTCTTAATTTAGTTATAATTTTTAATTTTTTTCTCTTTAATTTGCCTTTAGTTTACATAACATAATTAGGCAATTGACTAATTATTTAAGACTAACTGTACCCGGTCGTTCTTTCCGCGCGTAGAACTATCTATCTTATGAGTCAAATTTCTTTTAAATCAGTTATTTTAAAATTCTGTGCAAAATTTATTCCTTATTCAGTCTCTCACTTCGCCAACCAGATCACTTGAAAATGATTATGTCCAATTTCAAATATTAGTAACTGTTTCTCGCATTAGAGAGAGTACCAATGCACATAAGTGGTTGAATGGTTGTCGAATTCGGGCGGCTGTTGAACAGAGGATCGTTTGTCTAGTGGCGAAGACACCTGGGTAGTTACCGGGAGATCCTGGGTTCGATTCCCAGCCGATCCAGTTTGATAATTTTTTCAATCACTTTGTAATTTTTAATTTAATGACTATGTCCGATCTTTCTGTAGATACCCATCTTGATAGTTTAGGAACACTTCTTTTATAGGGCCCGTGAGCTCTGGGAAACAATAAAATTTTAAATTTACCTTTAATTTTATTCCGAAAATTAATCATAGTTAAAGAAAATTTGGTTAGAATTCATTCAGTCGTTTATTTTGGGTACTTTTTGGGTCTGTGGGACTTTAGCGAATAATTTTAACCTTACGTCAATTTTTCTCTATATCGCAGTTGCATTTGAGCAGGTCAAGATTCATCCAACTGTTATTTTTTTGGGGTTCTTTTTGAGTCGTCAAGGTCTTGAAGAATAATTCCTTCCGGAATAATTAATTCCGAGAGCGCCGACTGATAGTTTTTGTAAATAGCTTTTTGACGACCTTTTTTTTTGTTTTCTAAATGTATGTTTTACCATTGACGAGCAAAACAAAAAGAAAGTCCTCAAAAAACGAAGTTACTATATTTTTAAGCAATATTTTTTTCGCAGTAGTCCTGGAATTTTATTCACAGTCAAGGATAAGCCAGGGAATTTTGAAATTGGTTTTCAATTGCCACCCTAAGCCAGATTTGATAAATATTAGTTCAGCCGATTCATTTGGACCATTTCTAGGGCCTTCTTGACAGACATTTTAATCTAACGTTCCTATAAGCTTTGTTCCTTTTCCAAAATGATGAACGGTTAAAATAAAAATGAATTTGTCAAATACGCATGATCGAACTGAATTATTACTCGAACTAATAATTCTGAATTTTTAAAAAGGAACGCAATAAATTCTAAAAATACTCTATAGAGGGCATAGAAGTGTGACACTACCATCATAGAGAAAAGCAACAAAAATCTCGATGAGAAACAGGGTTATAGATATAATATATATTCAAGTAGCATCATTGTCAGTCGCGTCAGTTAGCGTCAGTTATTTACAATTTATAATCAACAAAAATATTTTAATTATTATTTATAAAAAAATGAATTTGAATAACTTTGCACTCGTATGACAACGTTATCACGCTAACGACGCTGCGCATTTGGAAAATATACCCGTATTCAGAGCTCAATGTATCTGAACTCGGGTATATATTCAATGTTTAATAAGCATAGTTCGGTACTTGAAAATATACCCATTAAAAGCGCTGAACTCGGGTATATTTTCAAACTCAATATTTAATAAGAATAGTATGAAAAACATACCCACTTTCAATTTATTGGTAAACAGATGGTTCAATCAAGTAGTTAAGGAAAAACAGCACGCCGCAAAAAATTGACAATTTTAGCGAATTTTTTTTTTGTAAATGGGAGTGAATACCTATATGAGGGTCGAATTAAAAAGACTTTAATGAGTATCCATTTGTCCATATAAAATTTTATAGATTAATATTAAATATTTGCAAACTTAATAATGCAAATACAACTAACAAAATTGCAAATTATACCAACGATATTGCAATGATGATTCATTTCAAATTAAAAGAAGAAAAAAAATTATTAAAGTACATAATGGACCATTTTCTCAAATATGTAGCAATCTGTCACCAGGGCGGCGACACAGGTATTTGGGAATACATGTCTATAATCGAGATATTAATTTAACCAACCAAAAATCACCTTCTGTTAATTCCACTTTAGCAACGAAATTTTCCAATTCGGTTACCTAGGAATATTGTTTATTTTTTAGAAATTAATATTCCAACTATAGAGATGTAGTTCCGAATAACCGGTGTCGCCGCCCTGGTGTTAAACAATTTTCTCATGCGGTTACATAGCAATTTTTAAATTAAAATTTCAATCATAGAGATGTAGATATTTTGAGAAAATGGCTCATTGTAGCTATCGTTATGCATAAGTTTTTTTTACATTTTTTTCATACAATAGCAACGGATTCAAAAATTTTTCGTTTTGTTTTGTTTTGTTTTCGTTGAATTTAGGTCTAAAATTTTCACAGTATATTCTCAATATGTTGTACTTTCGAATTAAATAAAAAAAAAATTGGGATTTTTTCAATCCAAGTTATCAGACTACTACCTTAATTGCACCAAATGTTTTTCAGCGGATTCGAATTCAAATAATATTGTCCATATTCTTACGCTTTTGTAAAAAACCCTTCTAAATCTGTTTTATTAATCATTATTCAATTTTAAACAAATTTTGCGCGTTTAACTCACACGCTAACAATTAAGAATTAAGATAAGAAGAAGCTAAAAATTATTTCAAAAAATTGTAACGGTTTTTTTTATTTGCAACAAAGTAAGTCTTGTTTTAAATCATATGTGCATATTTTTTTTATGAAGATCGAGTATAAATTACAGTTGAAATAAGTTTGAAAATATACCTTATTAGTAAATGTATAAGATTACACTAATTTATTGTGGGGTATATATTCAAATTCTCATAGTAGTATTCTTGTACTTGAAAATATACCCGATATTGGCTCTGAAATGAGGTATATTTTAAAGAGTCATTTTGTTAGTTTCTGATTTGTAAATTATACCCGATCCTAGATCGGTCAGTAACGTCACAAGCTCTGACTTCGGGTATATTTTCAAAATACGCAACGACGCTAACCGTAGATATCGTAAATATGGTAGATAATGGGTAGATATCGTAGATGTTATTCTTCATTACTTTTTTTTTGATAATTTTTTCAAAACTGTACACAAACTGAAATTCTAGTTCAAATTCTTGACAAAAATCCCGGACTGATTGAACTGTTTTGAACTCAGTTCAAATTCAAATTCATAGTAAAAGGAACATTGAACTATCAGTACAAGTAATATATTTTTTTAAAAGGAACGCATTATTTTCAACTTTTCCAACTGCGCATGATTTTTACTGATTTGAACTAAAAATTCGTGAAAAAGGAACAAAGCTATAGAATGTCGATAATATTTGAACAAAATTTGTACCTGACTCCGAAAGGACTGTTTTCTTTTTTCTACGAACAAACCAAGTCAAACCTTTGATGAAATAATATACAAAAAGATCCTTTGAATAGTAACCTTGTCATGAGAGACAATAGAAAACCGACTTAATGAATATACGAAAATGTTTCGGTCGACATGTTTTAAATGCAACCAGTAGGTATGTATGTATATACTTCAAAAGATAATATTTGTTTTTTGAAAAATACGTGTACACATTTTATGAATGGAACGAGCGAGAGGTGGCGGTGGCAAACAGTAACGGGGGCGGTGGTGAAAGGTGGCAAAGGGATGATATTAAAAATATATTACAAACCACACCTTTCATAATAGCCTCCGTATTACATATATGTATCGGTGACGGCATGGTTATGTGTGTTGAATGTTGAAATCGTTGGGTTTTGTGTTTGTATGTGTGTGTAAAGCCGGCTTTTATAACTTGATCCTGAATAAATGATCAATATTCATATTTAAACATATGCAAATCCAGTGTGGATTTTATATTAAAGAGATTAAGAAGTATCCAGACGGTAAATAGTTTTGAAACGGTACGGAGATATCGGTGGGATCACATTCTGGTGGTGCAACCTTTTAATGAACGTAAAAGTAATATTGATGTACGGCTAAAAGGGAATTTAAAAAAGAAAAAAACCCTACATTTTTATTTTAAAACTAGCCGTACCCGCGACGTCGTTCGCACAAAGCATTGTTATAAACTTAATGAGAAGTATGTAAGTGTAATATAATTATACAGAACTTGCAAAGAATAATAATTTTTGTTTAATGCATACACATGCTCAAAATTGTTTTTCTATTTTCCCGTGGGAATGAGGCATTTTCCCGGAGTAAAAAGTATTTTAGATGTTGACCCAGGTAATAAGTTATCATCACACCAAATTTCATTAAAATCCGTCCAATAGTTTTTGCTTGATGCGTGGACAGACAGACAAAAATTCTAAAAATCGCTGTTTTGGTATCTATGTACATCGATAACTATTTGCAATACCTACCAGTACAATTTTCAAAAAATATTCCATGTACAGAAATGGTCTCGTTACAGTTTTATTATATGTATAGATTACGTAATACGGTTTTCCCTTGGGAATGAAAATCGAACCCTTTCCTTTGTAGGGAAAATCAAACGTAATAAAAAGATACATTAAAAAAACGACTGCCTTAAAAAAAGTAAACTTGTCGGAGGCATATACATACTGTAGTAACAAGTTGAACAGAAGTGTCTGATGCCTTCAACTGCTGTGTTATTTGTTTAAAAGAAAAATATACGACACTACGATGACTGATAGCCTAAATTACCATGAATTTTTTTGTTATACCTATACTAGTTTTTGTCCACAATTTCGTCCGCATGGAGCCGTGGAAAGTTGATCAGTTGTATCAACTATACCGTAATCGACCCCACGTGGACAGTCACGGATAAAATTTAGTTTCTGTATAAACATTCACCCGCTGTTTTCCCCCTTAAGGGAGAATGAACGTCCAAAAATCCCTTCTTAGTGCTCGCCTACGTTACATACGGAACCTCTATGCAAAATTTCACATTTTTACATCCAGCCTCAGAGTACGTAATAATATAATACATATTACATATATAGTATGGCCAGAAATAATTATTTGTCCATTTGTTGTTGCCTCGGTTACGGTCAAAAGTAGGGATGATCGATATTAGAAAAACATCGATGTTGACATCGATGTTAACATCGATTCAAGAGTATCGATATACGATATACCATGTGAGTTTTTTGAGAGTTGCCATTTCTATTACAACCAAATTTTTATGATAGAAATGGTACTGGAAAAGGTTCTTTACTCGGATGTAATGGAAAAGTAACCAAGAAAAACACTATCGGTTGAAGTAGCCTCAAGTACATATGCATATTTTTACCGTCTTAAAATATAAATTAAAGAAAAATTAAAAAATTAAACTTGGGTAAAAAAAATTTTTTTGCTCATTTATGTTGTTAATTAATGCATTCGATCAGTTTTATCGAAAAATTAATACATAGTCTCATTTAAAAATCTATAAGTTCGTATCATAGCTCGAAAACCATAAGAGCTATAAAGCTCCTGACTATAGTAATCGGTTGCCCCCCTCGATATCTACAACTCTTATTTGTACAATTTTTCGATTAAATCAACGGTTTGTAATAAAAACGGCAACCCTCGAAAAACTCACACAGTATATCGAAAGAAATACATCGATGTTTATGTAACAAAATAAGCAACCATTATAATCTATTATTTTATTTATTAAAAATTAACATTGCCAGTATTTATTTGGTACACTTTGCAAAAAAGTCACTTTGTCAGAAGTTTTCCTTTTAATCTGTTCCTTTGTTGATACAAATGCTGCCCAGCTTTTGAAAAAAGTCTCTCTGAAGCTGTTGAAATTGCTCTGCAACACAAATATTTAATGGGAATTTTTTTCAAGTTTGGATAAGTGGATCCTAGAACTTGCCATAAAAGTAATGGATCTTATTTTAAATCAGCTACAGAATTTTTTAAATACTGGATAGCTTAGAGTAATATCGATGTTTCGATATTATTCTCGTAACATCAATGTGTGGATGTTATCGGGGACATTACATCGATGTTTTCCCTGTAAACATCGATGTTTTTCTACCATCGATGAATAACGATCATTCCTAGTCAAAAGTATCTGTCATAGTATGATTTTAGATGTGCAAAAGTCAACTAAATATTGGTTTTATATAAAAAAGTTTAATGGATCCTGTCAAGTACCGTAACATAATTATTGTTTTAGAACCATTACGAGCAGTGATCCGAGCACCCAATCCGGGTAGAAACGGGGCCGAATATAGACACAGATGTATACAGCATAACCTTTTTTATGCGGTTTTAAAAAAATAGGTACCAATTAAAATGCATAATGTGAATAAAAGGCAATCAGAGATAATAAGAAATTTAAACATTAATTTGCGACAAAATTACTTATTGATTGATTTTAAGCATTTAATCAGTACAGCCGACCTTCGTTATCAGTCCACTTACGGGGCTGTAGGAGAATATAATTCTAAGAATTCCTGTACCTCCACTTGTGCTTAGTAGTCGACCGCCGTAACTCGCACTTCCTGTACTTTTCAAGCATATGAGTGTGTACTTATTTATAATCAAATAGCCTGGACGTTTAGTGTAGTATTACCATTCGTTAGAAGCGGCACAAAATCTACCTATTTTTAATAAATACATTTACTAATATTTTCTAAATACGTTCTCTAGTTTGTGTGACAGGAGTTTAAACGATACTCTCAACACATATTTTCTTTAAAAATATTTTTTAAATCTTTTGTAGAAATTGTAAATAATATTGTTAGTCAAACAAAGTTTGTAATTATAATCCGCGCGATGAACGAAAAAAACTTATTTTGGTCAACTACACATGTATTATGTAAACACGGACCTATAAAAAAAATTATTTTAGTGAATAAAAAGATTCTGACAGGATGATTTATCAGTTGCACTATTAAACATCAACACACCACTGATCCGGTCTTATAACGAGAGACTGAAATGAATTTTTTTCGGTCATGGAGGGGGAATGTTTATAATAGAAATATAAATCGGCGAACTCATAACGAACGGACGAGAGAATATAAGTTACTGCATCATTAATTTTTTTTACAAATGTATTTATCATAATTTTTATAATATTATAAAAAGGAAATAAAATGTTTTCATGTGAAAATTAATGCTTTATCTTGTTTAAAAAAGCAACTTCTAAGGAAATCGTGAGATTTTGAACATTTTGAGTTATATATTTTCTATGAAACTCTTTTTACCGCATAATTTTTTTTTTTTTTTTACAATCTAGAGCGACCTTTTTATAGTTATTTATGAAAATTATGAAGTTTTTAAATATTTTTTTGTGCGATTTCTTTTTATGCAGCCGTATAAAAAAAGGTTATACCGTATACTGAAACATAACTTGATTAGGCCTACTTTTGAACAAATTTTATAACTATTACATTAATGGTCAATTTATACGTACATATTATGTATTTCGTAAACAAAATGTCTAAATTGATGACGTTAGCCACGCACAACAAAACTCGCTCATTTCTTTTAATTATCTAATTGATTAAAATTTATGAATCTAACTAGCGCAGGGCAGACGAGCCAAAACCAGGCAGCAAAACCAAACACATTAGAGGGTAGATAGTAGTAAAATATTATCAGTAAGTTGTTACCATTTTTATTTTGCCCCATAAATATTTATATAGATGTTTTATTGTATTTATAAATGACCAGTTTTCGTGCATTAGAATATTACGGGGTTGTGTTTTGTGTGTTTTGTTTTTTTTTATTCTATTCTATTGGATTCGAGGAAGAGAAATACAAATTAAAAATAATAGGAAAAAACTGAATAATATGTTATTTTTATATTTAGAAAAAAAGTAGAAAATGATTTTTCATTTCTAAGGAAATTAAAATGCTCATTCATATTTCAAATAATGTTGTAGAAGAAGGGGGTAGCCAATGAGCAAGCAGTGAATGGTTGATGGCAAAGGGTAATTAGTGATATGGTTGATTTTTCCTGATTTGTTGATGGGAAGAAAAATATAATTTGAAATGGAAATTTTATTTCTAACTCTTGATCTGATAGTTGATTATTTGTATATGTGTATGTATGTTCATGGGACTGATAAAGAATCGTGCACTGGTTATTGTAGGTTTTAGACCAGTATTTTTCAACCGTCGGCTCGCGAAAGTATCTCACCAGTTCGCGGAAAGATATGAAAAATATGAATTACATGGTCAACGAAATGGTCGGAAAACGACATTTGATATTACACGACCTAATGTTATTTTAATTAATGGCAGAAATGACTCCAAATCACAAGAATTCTATCTAAAATCAAAGAAATGCTTTTAAACATTTCTCTGATGCCTATAAAAGTGTCAATTTTTATCTGAATTATAGGGTAAAGTTGCCTATTATGAGATAGTCGCCTAATATGAGATAGTAGGTTATTTCGTTTATATGACCCAGATATTCACAATTATGTCCGTCGCACAGATAAGCAGAATCGAATCATCAAACTTTTTGCTAGTTTCCCTAAATTTTCGCCGAATGAACATTCTGTGCCAACAGAAATTTGTTTTCAAATGCCCAAAAAAATTACATATGTATTTTTATGTTATGCATTTCCTTTGTTTATCGTACAATTATTTGCAACTTTTTTTCACGAAAAGTGCACATATTTTATTAATGATTTATCACGTATTTCTATAAATACTTTGCCTAAGAAAAAAAAAAACATGACTTAAAAACTTGTAGTGTTAAATATTTCCTAATATGAGACACCCAACGACTCCGAATATGAGGTATCTCATTTTAGGGACTAGGTGTTTCATATTAGGAAATTATTAACTTTAGAATTTGAGAACACGTTATTTCAATTATGCAGAGAGTTAATTACATGTAAATTTCCCGCACACCTTTATATGATCGAAAGATAATCGATAGATTTAATTTTTAAAATCAGAATTATTACTTATTTTTTATACAATAAAGTAATTGTAAGTATGACGTACAAATAAACCATTAAAACTGAAGTCTGTTATTATTTTAATTTAATATTAATTAATAAAAGTATTGTTTATAAATTGTTTTCTTAGACTTTCCTAATATAAGACAGTATCTCCTATTAGGATCCATTACTATCTCATATTAGGAAACCTTTTTTTCGATGACCAAAAATGACACTTTTGACAAAATCGTTTGCCAACAATAAAGTTGAACTACCATCAGATTTTTACTTCTGGCAGTAAAACTAGAATATATTTTCTAGGAATGATAGAAACTAAAAAACAAAAATATTCATTCGTATTTACACACTTAAACCTGATGCTGAATCGTGCAAGTGTATGTAGACGATTGCAAATGTAAGTAAACGCTTTTATCTACGACTACCATGAAATTGCTTGTTTATTGTAGAAAATACTATCTAAGTAAGCTACGTTTTATTTAGAGCCACATATCCAGCTGTACAAAAAATGGCCCTTTACATGCATGTATACTAAAAATAACAAAGTGTACTACACTTTGATTAATTCTTATAATTATTATATATTATACAATGATAATTATGATTATATTAGAATCTGTACAAAAATTTTACCTAGCACGTGAATGTTTACGTTTATTTTTAATAAATTTCAAATACATACTACATAATTTTAATGTGTTGGTATTTGTAGATTTGTACCAAATTTTTATCGTTTATTGTGAATTTCACGTTAGTCGTAGATAAAGTATAGTACGTAACTCGATTGTAAGGCATATTACACACTCGTGCAATTACGCACTCGCCGCTGTACGGCTGTGTAATATGCAACTTACCACCTCAATCACGTAATATACTATTGAACAACTGACTACATAACCACTAATTTCAGATGCAATAATATGTAGGATGCGCCATAAGTTCTCGGCCTGAGTATTAAAAAATACAGAGAGAACAGTGAAAAGAATTTATTTTTCTATATAATCGCCCTCTATTTCAATACACTTATTATAAGGTGGGATAAGCATCTCTATGCCTTTATAATAATAAGTAAATTCTTTGTAGCGATTCTACAAGAGCGATGTTTTCGGAAATAATCAAATCTGCCGGACGTCCAGAACGATCATCGTCGTTGAGGGACTCGTACCGCAAACGAAACCTTTGACATGGCTTTACCGTATACAGTTATAAACCATCCAATCTGTCCTTAATTTCTTCTGGAGTTTGTCCTTCTTTTGTCAGAAATTTTATGACTACACGATATTCAATTTTTGAAACAACGGAATTCAATTCAATTACAACAAAATAAATAAAACACATGTAAACTCGTCCACTGCGTTTATGATTACTAGAGACTTAATACTTTCTGTGAGTATAAATTACGTCACCTTTAAATAAGTTTAATCATGTTAGGCCGAGAACTTTTGGCGCTACCCACGTAACTGTTTGCAAGCGTGTGCACACGCTTGTAGGTATTATACACACTTGCAAGCATCCTACATAACCACAACCTAATAGAACATGTTAAAACAGATATACTTCGGGTACGAATAATGATTTTTAATGATTAATCCAATAAAAAGTATCATAAATCTAAGAAAAGTTAATAATAGTAAAATTGGATTGTATACAGTGGTGAATGGGCGAGCGGGCGAGCAAACAATGGTGAAAATTAGAAATTCCACAATAATGGTGAACCATATTTCACTGTGGCGTTATCAATTGCGCCCATTATTTTCCTCAATGTATCGCGTATTGTTGTTGTTTAATTTAAAAAGATTTAATTTCGTAACTTTTCAACAATAAAAAAAAAAAACCGCTATGCCATCTAAAACAAACCATCACACAACAAACAGTTGTTAATTTCGAAATTGTCTCATTCGCTCCGGTGTGTTTTGCGTTATTTCGATCTTTTTCTTACACGTGCCATATAAAACGAAATGGTGTCATTAGTGTAGTAGTAAAACGGACTCGCCGAGTCGAAGACAGAGTCGAAAGAAGATGAGTATTAACTTGAATGGCTTTTATTTGGTTTTGTCGTTTAATTACTTTCTTTAGTTGTTTTAATTTAACAACATTCGACGTCGAGCGAGCGAGCGAGCGGAGACGATCGACGGTTCGAGGAATTGCTCCGTGTGTACGTTATTATTGTATACGTTAGCCGTTCATTGTGTGCACAGAGAAATAAATAAGTTACACTTTGTTTGCGTATGAGCTCGCTATCTCTCTGTATATTTACAACAGTACACTGTAAAATATTTTAATATAGAATTTAACATTTTCTCAGAATGTATAAAGCACATCTAGGTTCCCCATAAAGTTTGGCTTCAATGGGCTAAACTGTTGACACAAAGGGAAAATGCGTTCGTTTATTTAGACTTCGTCGTAAATTTTGGTCGATCTCCCATTCTAATTAACATTTTTTTTTTTTTTTATTAATATAATAGTAATAATAATAATGTGTTTAGCGTCCGTTTTTGAGTCCATTTAGTCTATAACAGACGCCACCCACGTCATGCGGAGAAATACTAACTTGGCGCACACATTTCTGTTAGTAAACTTTCCGCACACAAATTGACAATAAAACAAGTAAAATTTAATCAAAACACGCAAAGCCACCTCTTCATTTTTCATTTAATAAATATTTCATAATTATTTCTATAGAAACCACCAACAAAGTAGTTTAAACAATATTTAATTCAGAAAAAAAAAAGACGGACATCATTACTGGAAATCGTTATAGTTTCATTGTATTTCATCGTAGAGTTTCTACATCTTGTTGCAGAAGAATTTCAGCATTTCAGGCAAATGCTGAAAAATGCATAAAATTTTTCGTTTTTCGTAAATGATTTCAAAAATAATTCCATGTACCATCGTTGTGATATCGTTAAAAAAATTTTTTAAAATAAAGTTGAAGTTATTTTAATCACAACTCATCTAAAACCAAAATGTTCTTATAACCGGCTTTTTCTGGAATTTTAGTACCTAGTAAGGGTAGTAATTTATACCTCTTCACATACGAAAGAGGTACGAAAAAATATTTAAGAGTGTAGCGCACGTAGTGGCAGTTAGTTATATTATTATTTAGTTGGCGTTATTGAAACAAAATGTTATTTTTGTTAATAATAATTCCTTTTTTTTGTAGCTCACTGTAGCAAATTAACTGCATGCAGCTAAAGCTACTATAATAGTTACTGGTACTTTGAACAAATAAACAAAAATAGAAAATTACAAATACGACACAGACAGACAAAAATATATTACGTCTTTTTTGTTCGAAACTTCTATGATGATACAATATTATACCTGTGAGATATAAATAATAATAGTTTGTCTGCTACGTATACTTTTCGCAGACGGTTTGATTAATTTTTTTTTTTTTTTTTTGCAGTACAACCATGTCTGAAAATATTGCAATTGAAACTGTTGAAAACCTGTGACGATTTGAAAATCATATTGTAGCATATTGACAAAATTTCGTTTTTTTATTTGAACATTCCACATATGTTAACAATAATATGACTATTTGAACTTGAAACTGTCTATTTTAATTAACAAATTTCATTAATGGTTTTTTTATTTTAAAATAAAGCTCCCAAAATTAAGGTAATACTTGTACTTCTGTCAAGTTATCAGAAGCATAAGAGTTTCGAAGAAGGATGTTGTTCTTCGGAACCCTAAAAACATACACCGTTCCAGTAACAGCAACCCATTGAGCCCATAATATAATACAAATGAAGAGTCCACAGAAAGAACGATATAAGTCACATTTCAGTTATTTTGAGAAAACTGTTATTTAAAGTCTGCAAGTATAAACAATATAGTTTTAATGAATTTTTTCTTCAATGTGGAATGGGTCATATTTTGTAAACAATCATTATTTGATCATACAAATTTAAATTTATTTGATAACATTGTTTATTTATATTAATATTGTAACAGTTTCAAAAATAAAACTGGTATTTTGCAAAGTAAAGTATTTGTTTATTATTTACAAATATGGAATACCATAAAGTAACGCTCAAATCTATTAATATGATAAAGAGTGCGAGCAGGCACGAGCTTTATTCTGTTTGAAAATGAACTAACGGTTCGAAACAATATTGTCACAGTTTCAAAAATAAAAGCGGTATTTTGCAAAGTAAAGTATTTGTTTATTATTATTTATTTAAATTATGATGTATGGATGTAAAAATTCAAAAAAATGGACTTGTATCGTACTTTCAGTGGACTCTTGAAATGGATTTAACAGAGATACATAGTGTTAGTTGAGTTTCTCTAAACAAAACCAGTGGATCCAAATGGTGTACGAGGGGGTCTTTATATATATTCTTATTATTTCAATTTTTGTCAGTATCGTAATAATCGTCACATGAAATCAGACGTTTAAAAAATATCAGAATCATATATTTATTCAGTTTATTTACAAATGAGAAGTTGTTCCAGTTTCCTTCGGCATCATAACTCATATCTAAACTTTTATTTCTACAAGTTGCAACACAGCAACAAACCATTATGTCTCCAAGAAAATTTAAATATACCTCATTTCAGTTAAAATTGATCATGAGTTTTCGTTAAAAAATTAAATAATTCTTATATTCGAAACAAATAAATTTTCTATTCTTTTCTAAAAACAAATTGCAAATTTAAAATTTACGTAAATGCAATAATAAAAGAGATAAAACCAACAAAACGGAAACTATTTAAATTTAAAGTGACGAAGCATGGTTAAATTTAACTGAAACGAACCATAGTAACTATTTCCTAAAAAAATAAAAATAATTTTATAACTTATTACACGAGACGTTTGTAATTTTTTAAAATAAATTTGTGTGTTTCTATAAACGAAAATTTGTTGCCTAACAATTTAACGAGAAAAACTATGTTTGAGTTGACAGTTTTTCGCGTTAAATTGTTTTTAGGCAACCAATTTATGTTGTAGAAAACACAAATTTATTCAGAAAAGATATGAAATTTGAGTGTAATACGGTAAGACAATTTAATGAAAAACAAGTTAGTATAATTTATATTATTTAATATTTCCCAGTATAATTATAATATAAATTTACTGGTAAACACGTTTGTTTCATTTTTATTGTGTCTATGTACAATAAAATGACAAACGAAAAGTTTCCTACCATTTTTTTTTTTTACTGTAAAAATCTCTTAACTTTTTTTCATGGCAAAAGTGAAAAAACTACCGTATTCTTATGGAGTTATGCGACTAAATAAAATTAATTAAACATTATTCTTATGAGAGTTAGAATGTGGACGCATAAACACACGCGGCTTCAAAATCTGTTACGCGAACTCACAGATCATCTTACGTCAACATTCGCATTCGTATACGCGGATATCAGAAATTCACTCTACAGTACATTTTAACCCAAATCTCAAAAATCATTTTTTAGGGGTACTCAGAGATTTTGACCTCTGAGTATCCCTCATAGTTTTGCACTTTCCACATTCTAACGTGTGACCAACTTGCACTTCACCAAACTTTCTGCTGAACTCAGTTCGCCAAGTTTTTGGGGTAAAGGGGGTATTTTTCTTTATTACAAAAATAAAGATTTAAAACGTTAATTCTGGACCTAACTATTAATAATTTAATAGTCGAACGTATAAAATTAAAAATTAATTAGATTTTTTTCGTAATTGCTAATTTTTTTTTAATCTTTCTTGTTAGCAGTAAGGTATAAATAAAAAAAATATAATTGACGCCTATACTATTAGGTACATGATTATTACTGTGTCGTTTATGGATATTTAAATGATTTTAATATTACCTACATATTAAATTACCTAAATGATTTTAATATTACCTACATATTAACAGTAAATTACTATCAAAAAAATGCAAACTTTAACAATATTTTTTAAATTCATTCAAATTCAATTTAATTGCGATTATTGCGATTAATTTTGCTATTTAAATATATTAGTTTTTGACATTTGACGTTTTGAAATTTTACTCAAAATATACATACGTAATTTACACATGCTACCTATATATATAGTGAGTATACCATAGAACACTAGAAGCCAACTAACATAAAAAAAGTGAAATTCGCTTGGAGTCATTTGTAAGCCAGTCACAGCTTAAGGTGGTTACCTTGTGACATGCTAGTAGAAAAAATTGTAAACCTACAATTACTTTTTGTTTAATGGATAGATGTGTTGGCACCTACTACTTTTGATAGTGTTATGTATGCATACTATCAAATATAGCCTGTCCATGTACACTTACACTATCAAAGGTTTTTATGATAAACAGTTTGGCATCATCGCAGTTTATCCCAACAAACATAATGTTATTTGTCTATCATACAGACCACTGAGTAATGTGTCATAGAGTGTTATTCTATTTTAATACATATTATCAGGTATCGGACATTTTTCGGATCATACAGTATCGTACTTTGTATACGCAGGTATGTTTACTTGATGTTTTGATGAATTGCAGGTTTTTTCGGACAGGTCAGGACCGTACTTATTGCAATAAAATTTTGCAACTAAACTTCATGAAATTGTGCACATTTGAATGAATGGAACTGGTCAAAAATTACATTTTTCGCCATTTAGAATACTAGCGGCTTTTTTTATTTGAGAAAAATAAGAGAATCAAAAAATCGAAAAAAATTTTGTAAAATTCATTGACAAGTTGTTTATATATTGTTCATATGTTGAAAAGTTGAAAATATTTAGACGGTCCACTATAATACCTATCAGATACATATTTGCTAAGATTTTTTGTTACAGAAAACAAATTTCTAATAAACAACTATACTTCTTTTTAAATTGAAAACAATAAAAAAAGATGGATTTATTTAATTTAAATGACAATATAAACAGAAACTCGTTCGATAGTCAATAAAAATTATAGTGGCACTTTTCAGTTTTGGCAGGTCAATAATAACAATTTAAAAAAATGTTTACATAAGATACGTGGAAATAATATTTTTATACGGCATACATATATGTGTGTGTGTGTTCTATACGTATGTTTATCAAAATATCTAAGTATTCATCTTTTATTTATATTAATCACAATATTCAATCACACAAAAGTCAATATACCCGCGTATACAAAACACGATACTGTCTGATCCGAAAAATTTCCGATACCTAGTTATATATATGGTGTTTGTTACTTTGTGGTGTGTGTACACATTATACATAAAACATAAGATACATGACTATAATACATACCATACATACCATACCTACATAGATGTCGCCTGACATATTACGCTCGTATATATGTAATTTTTTACTGAACAAATAGATAATTCTTATATAAAAAATAAAATGTCTGCTCAGTTACGGCATAAAGGTAAATATATTAAACAAAAAGTCCTGAAGAAAAAATTGAAATTTGTTAATCAGATGCGTGAAGGAAAATTAAAAAAAAAATCGGAGATCGAATCTAACCTAGACGATGGTAGAAGTGTAGTTGAACTTAAAGAATTGGCAAAAAATCTAAGGTGTTGTCAATGTAAAGACCGCATTTATTTGGAAAATACTAAGAAAGAGATTCATTTAGGGTTGAATTCTGTTTTATGGATTAATTGTGAAAAATGTAATATTTTAACGAAAGTTCCAACTGGAAAATTTCACACGAAAACTAACAAGACTTCTAATAAAAAATACAGTGTATCTGATGTTAATACTAAAGTTGTCATGGGTAAGATTTATTATTTATAATATTTATTCATTGTAAGAGTAATTTATCAAATAATTATATAGTATATTTTATTTATGTTATTGTTACCAGGTTGCATAGATGCTGGTGTAGGCCATACAGCATTAAATAAAATACTAGCTTGCTGTAACATTCCAGAAATAACTCAGGCTTTGTACAAACGATATGAGAGGGAAGTAGGTCCAATAATTGAAAAAGAAGCTAAACAAAGTTGCAAAAGAGCTGCCGAAGAAGAACGCAAATTAATACTGGAAAATATTGACAAATTATGTGTTGAGTTGTAAGGGCTTAAATAGTTTATTGTCAATGATCTGTTGATAAATTCTAAGCTATTATTTATTTATTTATTTATTTTAGACCGATTGAGATTGCTGAGGAAATTTATCCACATTACTGCAAACTTCATAAATCTATTACTTCTTCTTCATCTACTTCAGTTGAGATATTTGATACCAATATAAATGATATAATTAGCATAATTGTATCGTACGATATGGGCTGGAGTAAGCGAGGAAATGGAAAAACCTACGACAGTTTAAATGGTTACGGGTGTATTATTGGGTTTTTAAGTGGAAAAATTTTAGATTTTGCCACGCGCAATCGTAAATGTAATATGTGTGATGCTGGCCACCCTAAAACAGATCATGATTGCCGCAAAAATTTTCAAGGTAGTGCTAAGGCAATGGAGCCCTCTGTAGGAGCAGAATTAGTTGTTGATAGTGAAATTCTAAAAGAATCCAATCTAAAAGCTCGTGTTGTAATTGGTGATGAAGACAGCTCAACGATAGCTTCTATACGCAATAAAACTACCGAAAAAATTTTTAAACTTGCTGATCGCAATCATCTTCGGAAGGCATTTGTGAATGATTTATATGCAATACAAAAAAATTTCAAAGAAATGAGGCAAAAGGGAGCCATTCTACACTTAAAAAAATGTTTCAGTTACGCTGTCATTCAAAACAAAGGAAAAAGCGAAAGGCTTGCAGCTACTTTATGTTCTATTCCTGATCACGTGTTTAATCAACATGAAAACTGTGGAAGTTGGTGTCATCATCATTCATCAGAGAATTCTATACCACAAACAATTATATTTAAAGATCCAGATCTACATGTAACATTAACACAAATTTTCTCAAAATATGCTAAAAATGCATATAAATTTTCAGTAGCCGCATCAAGTGAGGGTAATGAGAGTGTCAATAATGTCATGGGCCATAAGTCACCAAAAATTAACTGTTACAGTCGTAGTGAATCATCTGATTTTCGATATGCCAGTACTGTATGTACAGTAAATGACGGTGAATCTCATTTAATTAATGTTGAAAAAGGACTGTTATTATCACCTGCGAAACGTTTAAAAAAATTCGCACGTAAGAAAGACTCGGTTAGAACTAGAAGAGCTACAAAAGCAAAATTACCTGTCACTAAATTACGGAGAAATATTTTAGCTCAAAATAGAGAACAATTACGAAAAAAAAATGAAAATTCGGAAGGTATGCAATATAAATCAAATTGTGGATTTTCATCAAATGAAATAAATACAAATTTCAATTTAGAAGATCAAATTAAGCATATAAACTTTACAAAAATGGATATTTCACCCGAGACCTGTAATGTGGTATATTTTGATTTAGAAACATCTGGTCTACGAAGATCTGATGAAATCTTACAGATTGCAGCGAAGTTTGAAGACCAGGAATTCAGTGTATACATCACGCCAACCAAAGAAATAAGTCAAGAAGCCTCCGAAAAGACGGGTTTAAGAATAATTGGTGGTCAGTTATATTTAAAAAATATCAGACTTCTTACTATTCCTTTATATAACGCTTTGGTTTCATTCTCCGAGTTTTTAAGCTATTCACAGAAACCTTGTGTGCTTGTTGCACACAATGTTAAGTTCGATGCTTCATTTCTTATTCGTGCTCTTTCATCGACAAATATGATTGAACATTTCCAGATAATTGCTGGGTTTAGTGATACACTACCATTATTCAAAAAAAAACTTTCTCAACGCAAGGGAGAGGGTATGTTTAAGCTAAATACCTTAGCAAGAGATTTTTTGGAAATAAAGTCTGATGATAATTTTCATGAAGCTTTATATGATGTTCAAACTTTAGCTGAACTAAGTTCGTTATTAATTGAAAGTAAAAAATTGTTTTCAAGTACTGTGTCGTTTGTAGACGCCATATATAATCAAATACGTTTGCGAAGAATTGCAACCATAAGACCATCATTACAGCCACTAGACAAAGTTGTTTCAAATGGAATGCTAAAAAAAATAGCAGGTGAAAATATCACTTATGATATTTTAAAAGAACAATTTAACACTCAAGGAGAAACCGGAATAAGAGCTCTAATGAGTGAAAAACTAGAAAATGGAAAGCCTCGGATTACTAAAAATCCGCGAATTTTGAAAAACATCATAAATTTTTTGGGATCAGAAAAAAGTAAAGAAGTATAGCGTCATTAATTTAAATAAGTGTGTTCTAAGAATGTATTTTTATTTTATTTTTTTTTTATGTTAACGTTTTTATCAATATATATCAATATTTTTTACAGTTTGAGATATAAAATTTATGTTATTTATTTTATACTGTTAAATTACAAAAAAATAAATAAAGTTTATAACTATATAATTTTATACTTTTTTAATTTAAATAATTTCATTTGTAATAATAAATTTATTATTCACTAGCATTTACCCGCGGCTTTGCCCGCGTATCAGCAAAAAGCTGGGCGGATTCTAATACGCACTGTCGTCAAAAATATGGGAAACTTTGAACCAGGGGGTGTCCACACGGCAGTGTACCACAACATTAAGTACAGTACCGTGTCGAAAGTATGGATACACCTTGAGTTAAGATGTCCGTCCCTATGCTTTTAACGACATAGTGTGCGTTGGAACCCGCTCAGCCCTTTTATGAGTGACTTTTGAAATGAAGAGAATATACAAAATTCGAATGAAGTCAACGATTCTTTTCTTTACACCGTTTTAAATATATTTTCCCACGGGAATAAGAGTTCCCACAGGATTCAGATATTTTTTCCGGGGATAGAAAGCAGTCTGTGTTCTTTTTTGTCCCCTTTGTAATCAATATGTAAAGTTTGAAACCAATCTTCTATTTTTTTAATAGTCAGTTATCGTTATTTCATTGTTTCGGCTTAAAAAAATTTCCCTCGGAAATGAGATACTTTCTCGGCGTAAAAAGTAACCTATGTTAATCGCTGTATATCGTTGTATCTGTTAACAATATGCTAAGTTCCAACAAATTCAAAGAATCTTTTTTTGTTTCATTTAAAATATATTTTCACACAGGAATGAGATTTCCCACGGGATTAAGATGTTTTCCCGTGGTAAAAAGTAACCTGTGTTCTTTTTCGTTCTCACTGTTAACATTATACAAAGTTTGAAACTAATCGTCCGCTTTTTAATAGTCAGCTGTCATAATTTAATCTATTTTCCCTCGGGAATAAAATATTTTTCCGGGATAAAACGTCGCCTATAACTATTTCTGCCCTCCAAGCTATGTCTGTGCCAAGTTTCAAATTGATAGGTTAAGTATGGTTAAAGCGTGAAAGCAAGTCAAATAAACAAACGCACCTTCGCATTTATAATATCAGTATGGATAATCTTAATTGAGTTACAAATTAACGGTATTTAACATTTTTAGGCTACTCAGAGGCCATAACCTCTGAGTAAGCCTTATCGTTTCACAAAAACACTATTCTAATGTGTGACCAACTTGCATTTCTGTTTGCTGAACTCAGCTCCCCAACTTTTTGGAGTAAAGGGGATATTTTTCTTAATTACAAAAATAAAAAATTTAAGACATTAATTTTGGACCTAACTGCTAATTGTTTAATAATCGAACGTATAGAATTAGAAATTAATTAGATTTTTTTCTTAATTGCTAAATTTTTTTTTAATCTTTCTTGTTAGCAGTAAGGTATAAATAAAAAAAATATAATTGACGCCTATACTATTAGGTACATGATTATTACTGTGTCGTTTATGGATATTTAAATGATTTTAATATTACCTACATATTAAATTACCTAAATGATTTTAATATTACCTACATATTAACAGTAAATTACTATCAAAAAAATGCAAACTTTAACAATATTTTTTAAATTCATTCAAATTCAATTTAATTGCTATTTAAATATATTAGTTTTTGACATTTGACGTTTTGAATTTTACTCAAAATATACATACGTAATTTACACATGCTACCTATATATATAGTGAGTATACTCTATTTTGAAAGTGTCACACCATAGAACACTAGAAGCCAACTAACATAAAAAAAGTGAAATTCGCTTGGAGTCATTTGTAAGCCAGTCACAGCTTAAGACATTAGTCCGTCAGTAGTCGTCGTCGAGTCAACACACCATTATATTAACAATATACCCATTGTTAGTTGAGCACGTTGAACAGCTCTCTCTGGTAATACGTGTGATGTGATTGTATGTGTGTATACACATACTACTACAAAAAACCAAACTAATACACTGCAAACAGTGTGTATGTACACAAACAGACTACGTCACAAACTCATTACAAGTGGAACAGAGGCAAAGCCAATCTAGTTTGTCCCCTTGTATCACACAGTATATAATACATGATAGGTACCTACAACATATGTACATAAAGCTACGGATACACGAGACATCTAAATTAGCATTATTGTGTGCAATGTTTACACTATAGAACACTAGAAGCAAACTAATATCAAAAAAGTTTAGTTCGCTTGGAGTCATTTGTTGGTCTGTCACAGCTTAAGGCATTTAGTCAGTCGGTGTCGGTCATCGAATCCACTACGATTGTTATGTATTGTAAGACCATTGTTACTTGACCTGCACGTTGCTCTGTCCGATAATACGTGTTTTGTAATTGTGTGTGTAAATACTCACACAGAAGCAAACATCAAGCCTAAACCACTACAAACAGTTTGTACTTACACAGCATAGTGATGCGAAGTGGAGGAGATTTTACGTCACCTTTCTGCTACAGTCGGAATACTAACTATCATATAGTAGTTTGGCCCGTTGGTTTACACGTTCAAGTAAAGCGGGTTCTACACGATGCTACGAACGTTCCTTCCAACATTCGATCGAACGTTTGAGGCAGTTAAGTTCGATAGTTGGTGCGACGAATGTATCTGCTACACGGTGAATCGAATGTTTGATCCAATACGAATGATGATGTGTTGGTACTCAGTGGACGATGTTATCTGTCTGATGTTATCTCTAATGTTATACACTGATGTTGTCTCTCTTCACATGAACGAGCGTGCAGCTGCTGAGTCGAACCAACCAACGAACCAACATTGACCTTCAAATGTTCGAAGCACCCCTTTGACTCGGTGCAAAAATACCGACATCGAACGGGACACGACCAAATGCGAACGTTTGACGCTCGACATTGGACACTCGTAGGTTCGAACAACGGCTACACGATGCTATGAACCATCCAACGTCGAATGTTGGAAGGTGTTCGTAGCATCGTGTAGCAGCGGCTTAAATTTGCAGTCTAGATAAGGCTAGAACAGTTGTATACACTCGAGTTGCTAGACTTCTCTAGCAAATATTTGAGGTTGTTTACACAGTAGTGTCACACACGGCGAATAGAATAGTGTCAGACATTTCACACAACACCTGATTTAGATTATAATTTAACATTTCTAAATCGTATTTTGTATTGCCATATTCTATTTTGAATTGAAAACTAATATTTTTATAAATGTTGCTGCAAGACGGCAGTTTCGTACTGAAAATAATTTATTTCATTTTTTGCTATAGTGTAAATCCAACTTGTAAAATTTTATTGCGTTTACTTTTTTCTTAGAGTTGTAATATAATATTATCTCTGTATTATCTTTTGGATGCGTCTCACAATTTAGGATTACCTTGTTGGTAGTATCTTAAATCAACTTTTCTGTCCTTTTGTAAAAAAAAAAACTTCTACACCAAAAGCGTGTCGTGTGTCCGTACCTTTATAATCTTTTTAAAATAAATTATTTTTTTTTTTGTCAAAAGATTCTTATATTATAACATAACCTATTTGTATGACTTAACGTTTATGTAAAAAAAAACAATATGTTTTCATCCAAATCATTTTAATATTTGCGACGATTTGAATTTTTACACAAAATTTCGAATGCGAAAGGAATTTTTATTTTGGAAAAAATTCGCCCACGAATACAACACAAAACGAACTGGTATGCTGTTTTTTAAATAATAAGTATTTCAACTAAGCAGTAATGTATCTTTTTTTTAGGAATAGTACATTATCTTCAGAAATAATGTTTTTTTTAAGGAGAAGTTTTCAAAGCTACTACTAGCAAAGTAGTGAAATTAGTGTCACACAAAATTGCTTTGTTGCGTGAAGAATTCATTAAATTTCCAACAACTGACGTCGAAAAGGCGCAAGTTAAAGAAAATTTTTATAACATTACGCGGTTTCCGAGAGTGTTTGCTGCTTTACATACATACACGGTTACATATACAGGCTGGAAACAGATTTATCGAACGTGGGGCAAGTATGGTGAGAAATTTTTCTCAGGATCAATGTGATCTCTGACACTTTTTGATCAATAATATTTCATTTTTAAATCGCGTTACCATGGATCTGCAATATTTTTGTGTTTGTCAGATTAAATACCCCTGTCGCAGCATCTGCATAACATAGCGAATTTCCAAATTTTAGGGACTGGCGGATCTCATCTAAGAACTGTACCTATTTAAAATAGTTTAGCTTTCTAAGAGTAAAAGATTTTTTAAAATCGGCTGGGTAATTAGTTTTGATATTTTTGGGACCCAAGAACCCGAACGGACTTTGTGCAGCATAGTTGTATCCATCTAAAATAATTTAGTTCTCTAACAGTGAAAAAATTTTCAAAATCGGTCGGTTAGTTTATTTTTTACAATAATGGGAACAGTAAACCCTGGCGGAAATCATACAACATAACCTTTATTCATCTAAAATAATTTTAGTAAAAAGTTTATCCTAACAGTAAAAAACGGGTCCTAGGGATCTCATATAACTTATGGTAGTCCGTAAGGTTCTTGTGGACATCATTTAATTACTTAATGAATTCAAATACTTTAACTTACTAACGGTGAAAAAATTTTCAAAATTTTCGACATTCGCTAAAAAAATCATTGAAAAATATTTGATATGTTTCGATCAATTAATGGTCAACATCAGCAAATAAAAGTTACTCAAATCGAAGAAAAGAATGAGTTATTTGTCCGTAGAAATTAAAATACAAATTCTGAAAACGAGCAAAGAAATATTGAAAAAACTAGATCGGCAAAACATTCTGACAAATAACACTACCCAACTAATACTTGCCAATTTGAATGAAACTTAACATACTTATTAAACAGCGAAAAATATTAAATACGTGTTTTTTTATTTCGGCTAAATACGCTTTTTAGGGGTAGAAAACACCATTCAACCTCTGTAGATGAAAACAGTTATAGCTAGATATTTTTGAAACGACATATTTTCTGAAAAAAGGGCTGAGTACCAAATTTGTAGAATTTGAAGCGATGCACTTGATAGTGACCCTGAAATCGATTTTCAAGGTCAGTTGAAAATGATTAGCCATTGCCGAAGTTTGACCATATCCTGTACCTATAAGCAGTAATTTCATGTATTGACTCAATCTATCTTCAAAGTTGATTTATAGAAAAAATTAGAAGAAAACATTTTTGTAAGTAATTTTAGAAGTAAAGTTAAGAAAAGATTTAATATCACTCTAATTGTAAGTTAAACATTAACTTTATGTTATATTATAAATTTTCAAAATTTTTTAAAATTTTTATTGCTACTCTATAGTTATCATATTAGGAATTCAATTGAACATATGATTAACTATTATTTTTCCGATTGCGATTGAGCAAGTATTTTTCAAAATTACTTCTTGATCACTTATTTTCTATCTTGCATGTGAAATTCGTTCGAATATACTTTGAACCATTTAGGGGTGAAAAGTAAGCTACTCCTTTTGAAAAATATTAAATGATTTTCAAATGACTTTGGAAATTGACCTCAAGGTCAACTTCAAAGTCATCATCAAGTGCTTCACTTTGAATTCTATAACTTTGGTCCTAAGCACTTTTTTCAGAAAATATATCGTACCATAATCCACTTCTATGTTGATTCCTGGTCTCTTTTCCTGCGTTTCTAATATTTATGTCAATAAAAAATGTGCTACCGTAGACAAGGATGAATAGGTACGCATTCAGACTTCACACCGTATTTTTTTGTATTTATTTTATGAGTACCTAATCTTTAATATATTAAAAATTTACGCGAAGATGGTCACTTTATCAGCAGTATCCAAAAAAATTTAAAAATATTGGTGGTTTTTGAAAAATTAACAAAAATTGTATAATTTCTTCTCTATGAAAAATTGGGATCAAAAGAGACGAGAAAAGAGTAAATGGGGACAACCCGTAGGGTCGACCAAAATAACGGACCCGATTTTTTTCATCTGACACAGTCGCCATTTAAGAAGTGAAATTACCCCTCAAAATTAGGGTAAAATTTCAATTTTGCTAGATTACTTGAAAACTGCGGCAGATAAAGAAAAATTTTAAATTGACACAACACTTCATTTTTAGAGAGCTTTCTACTGATATATACAAAGCCAGAGTCGGACCTACTAGAGGGGCTATTTTGGTAAATTTGGGGGTAAAAAAAGTTGTATAAGCGTTTTTCCTAACATCTAAAACAAAAACAAGAGCCTTATCACCATTTTTTCTAAGCATTAAAAGCTGGTTTATATTCGGTTTCTATTGAAAACTCAATTAGACTGCATGTTAAAAGTGAGCAAAAATTAAACCTGCAATAACTTTTAAACGCTGTAGTGAATCTAATTTAAATTTTCACAGTCGATTAAATTTAGAAAAACCATTATTCGCACAAATTTTCATAAGACTGTCACCATTTTTAAGTACCTCCATAATATCCTTAACTTGTAGCTATGGTATAATTATCAAAATTTTTTGCAGGTTTCTTACTAATCATACAACATGTAATGATTCATACAACATACAACACATAATTCCTGAGTAGCCCTAAATAATGCGTGTCAAACACGCACTTGACGACTTTTTTTTTCTTTAAAAAAAAAAAAAACAAAACATTATTTTTTTCCACCACCTAAAAATAACGTTCGTGATTCGCATAATATTAGCTTTTTCTCATTACTCATACAGAATATAACAGAGTAAGTATATTCTAAAATTTATCAGCTACAATAGCAAAAAAAAAATTATATTTAAAAAGTCACCTTTCACAGAAATGGAAAAAATTGTATAAAAAATCAAAGTGAATATTTAAATACCTCACTGGTTTTACATAATAATTTCTCCCAGTTCACGTCTGTCCGAAACACCACCAAATTTTTAATTATCTTACTACAACACAAGTCGTGAAGTGCAAGTGTACTTGCGCAAATAGTGTTCCATACAATCAGTGGTTTTTATTGAATTTAATGCAATATCACGATAAATATGAAAGTAAAGAAATTATTTTTTTGACGAATAATAGTATATTGTACAATAAGTGGGAAAAGAGGCTTATTTCTCACGAATATGAGTTTGTTGCGCGAGCCCACAGGGCGAGTGCAACAATTCATATGAGTGAGAAATAAGCTTTTCCCACGTATTTTACACTATACTTTTTCTACGAGCACATTTTTTTCGTAAAGTTTAACATAAAGAATTGAAATAAAATTTAAATTAGTAGTAAAAATTTTTTAAATTTATAATGTCAGTGGTAAGATGTTCAAATTTTTGCCAAAGCATACTTTGAAACTATGGAGACAACAATAAATAATCAGCATACATACGTATATTTTTAGAATTACATATGACATTATATATTAAATCAGACATAGCCAACTTTTTTATTATATTAAACCGTGCGAAACAATTTCCCACTGCTATTTCTGCACAGTGTGGGCAATTGTTAATTTTTACATATAGTTAACTGTGCACAAAATGTTACTTTTAAGAGTAGGAGTAGACAAACTTTATTCCCTACTTGACTTGTTTTTGTTTACCGAAAAGAAAGAGATATTTACAAAATGTATCAATGTTCGCTACACGTTTATCTTTCAATTACGTTTTAAGTCAACAAAATATTTTAATATTATTGTTAATTTCTTTGAATATTTTGAATCTATTTATTTCCTATAGATACGCTAACGTAAAATTTTGCAAATATTAAATAAATATTCAGAGAGAGAAATTGTAATACATTTTTCGTGTGTAGGTTTATCAATTATTCTTTCTTTTCTAATTTCTAGAACTCATTTTGTAAAAAAAATTACCAAAATATAGTGTTAAATAACAACGTCTCGTTCAAAGCGAAACCAGTCATCAAGTTTTCTTTTTATGTACCAAGAAAATTACGCAAGAAAACTCAGTCCTGATAATTTTCGTTCAATCTACACCTCATTCTTGATATTCGTGATTTTTCTGAGCAATCTTTCCGGCAATAAAGACTGAGAGTAGCAAATTTCCAGTCTCCCTGACCCCTCCTACCTTCAAAAAAAAAAAAAGAACGCAAATATATAGTAATATGTAACATTGTCTCATTGAATTCGTGTTTTAATTTCGTCGCTCCTAGGGAAAACAAATTTTTTTTCCAGTTTCCCTAAAATTAACCACCAGAATCGAAATTTAACTTCACATCAATAATCGGGAGTCGCAACACTTTATGCTAAATTTCAAATTTTCATGTTGTATGGTTTCAGAGAAAATGGCCTGTGACAGACGAATAGACATCAAAGTGATTGCATAAGTGTTTCGTTTTGCCAATTTTTATACGGAACACTAAAAAATATGTCGTTGCGTATTACTATTTAATCAACCAACACGGTCCATAAGAGGAGTTCACACAGTCTGTATAATTAAAATTGGCCGGTATATTCCTTTTATTAATACTTGATTCTATTTTTTTTTTTTTTTTTTAAAGAAAGGACGAATAAAAATGAATTTATTATTAATAAATTTTGTATTCCGTCATTTGCCTCGAATAGCCGCGACGTTCTGGTGGATTTGTCATTATAATTTTTTTCTTGAAAGATGAAATCGTCAAATTGTAATTTACGGACATTTTGCATTTTTGATCAAAGGATTAATTTAAAAAAAAAAAAAAAAAAATATGTAAAATGTGAAAAAGTGAGAATTTTTAAAAATGTTATCTTTGGTGATTCTTAATTTTATTATTTATTTTTTTGAATAAATTACTAAGTTCGTTTTTCATGAATTAAATATTTAAAAAAAAAAAGAAAATTCCTCCTTTCTGTCCTAGTGAAAGGTTGTTTTGTCGTCAAATTTTAAAAATGTCCATGCTTAATTATAATTGCTTACAGGGGCAAGTCCATCTCTAAAATTGGGTGAGGACACCATTTTTTAATGGTTTCATAACGCTTTTCTGATGGAAAACTCCATGAGCAACCTTTGTATCCAACATGTGGCTAAAAGAACGACTTCAACAATCTGTAATTAGTAAACTTGATGACGTCATCAGGTTAAAAAAATTTTTATCAAATGAAACTTTATGGAAGTTAATTTGTGTTAGAGTGATTGGTTGAAAAGGGAATAATTTGTGTGTGAACTTTCCATTTTTGCTGTAAAAATGCCGAAGTTCCTTTCAGAAATATGTCCGATTCGATAAAAGTCTTTTTTCTAGTGATCTTAGATGTTTAATTTTGGTAAAAATTGAAAAAAAAAAAACAATATCGAAAACCTATAATTTACTTCCAGTTTCATCAGTCTATTATTTTACTTACAGTTTTTAAGGTATTAAAAAATTTTAAACCTAATGACGTCATCAAATACAAAAATTTCTCTATTTTTAAATCAGGCTTTATGAAAACAGTTTGAATTCGGGAAATTGGTTGAATTAGGGTAATTTGCGTGTAAACTTTTCATTTTTAATATCAAAAGGACGAAATTCCTTTTGAAATAGGTACAGAAGCAGGTTTAAAAAGCCGCAAAACTAGGAAGAAGTCTTGGCTCTCCGACAACATCAAGAAAAATCGTTTAGAATGGGCTTTAAGACACCAGCATTCTTCTGAAGAAGATAGGTCCAATGTGGTATGATCCGACGAATTTAGTTTTAAAGTAAGTTTAATTCTACACCATCGCATTAAAAGATGCGATTAGATTTGCCGGACCATACCACATTGGACCTATCTTCTTCATCTTCTTCAGAAGAATGCTGGTGTCTTAAAGCCCATTCTAAACGATTTTTCTTGATATTGTCGGAGAGCCAAGACTTCTTCCTAGCTTTGCGGCTTTTTAAACGTGCTTCTGTGAGTCTTCTTCTTACAGTTCGAGAACTAATTGGTTTCCCAGTGTCTCCCGATAAAGTTGTAGTGAGCTCAAAAGAAGTTTTTTTGCGGTCCTTAAGTGAGTCACGGATAAGTTTTCTAATCTGGCGGTCAGTGGTAGCGCGTTTTCTGCCCGTTCTCATTTTGTTTGTGTGAGAGCCAGTCTCCACTAACCTTTTAATTGTAAATTGCACTGCACATCGTCAAACTTTTATTAATTTAGCAATCTATATTTGAGTCTTCCCTTCTTCATATAATATCTGAATTTTTATTCGTGTTTCTGTGTTAAATTCTGGTTGTTTCGGCATTTCGTATTACAAACTGTCTCTACTATACGAATAAACAACACTCAGCAGCTTCTTATTATTCTGAAAGTTAATAACAGGCTAACAAATAAGTTATATTATTTTTCAAAAAACTTCAAATTTCACATTTTGTGGGCTAGGTGTTTTATGGTACCTTAAAATCCTTTATCAATTGTTTAAAATTAACTCTTAGTATTGCCTTTCATTCTGTTATTAAACAGAAAAGTCATTTTTAAATTAATTTTAGAGTTACACGTGTTTTATGGGAGTGCTCAATATTTTTGGCCAAGGCTGTATAACTGATTTGACAGCCGTCCTGTTTCTAGTGGTTCTGTATGCCTAACTTTGGTAAAAGTAAAAAGAATTGCATCGAAAAACCATAACTCACTTCCTGTTTCATCATTTTGTCATTTTATTTACGATTTTTAAAGGTGTTGAAAAATTTTAATAAACTTAGTGACGTCATAAAATCAAGTCTTTTTCTCAAATCAAGTGTTATTGGAGTAATTTGAATTGGTCGAATTAGGTTAATTTACGTGTGCCTTTTAGCGAATTTCCAGAATGGAAACTCGCTATTACGCCCACTGTCATGACGCAACTTTAGCCCGGAACTATGGCAGAAATTTGTTTTGAAGTCCCTAGAACCCGAAAATAATATTCACTAAAATTTATATAACACATAATAACTCTCGAACAAAATGTCCTAGTTTTACGAAATTTGGTGAAAAGTTGGAAGTCCCAAACCGTTGGACAAGTTCGTTAATCAGACACGTCCGATGCCCGGAACATGGTTTTTGTTCGTGAAAAATATTAATTTTTTGCCAAAATTTCCACTTATTCAATTTTTTTGCGAAATTTTTTTATATCATTGAAAAGAGGAGAAGAAGTCACATAAAAAAGGGGTCTTTAAACTCTTATTCTATGTCAACTAATTTCCGAGAAGAATTAATTTTTGTAAACGAAAATTCGCTATCTTATGCAGGATACTGCGACAGGGCTATTTATTTTTGCTATCAAAATAATCAAATTTGTTTTATAAATACAACTAATTCAGACAGAAATCTTTTTTACTGGTCCTATACATACTTAATTTTAGTAAAAATTAAAAGAACGTCATTGAAAAATTATAATTCACTTCCATTTTCACCATTAGGTGGTTTTTTTTTACCACGTTTTTGAAGCATTGGAACATTGTAGTGAACTTGACCAATCCCTTTATCCGCAATTTGAACTTTCATCGAAATTATCATTTTATAATCACTAAGTAAAATATACAATTCGAATCCATAATATTACAATGCAAATATACTTTCAAAATTGATATTACTTCAAACGAAAAGAATTCGTAGTAGACTGGACACGGGCGAAGCCGAGGGCAATGCACGATTTATAAAAAAAAAAAAATGTTCTTCCATATGTAAACGGAGGTCGGTGCGAGTAATGTGATCCAGGGATATCTACCCTAACGATAATATATTTTAATTTAATTTGTTTTGTCGAAATATTGTCAATACCCAATAAAATTGATAACACATTTTTTTTATTTTATATAAAAAAAACTTGTCGTCCGGCTGTTACACCGTCGTCGCTGAAGCTGCGTGCGGGTGTGCGCGGGTGTGTATGTGTGTGTCTGACTGTGTGTATTGTACACCTGAAAAAGAAGACAAACGACACTGCTGGTGGCGTCCACATGTTACCATCATGGTACGATGCCATTACCATGCCATCGTACACACATTACCATACTTGTACTGCACACATATCTAATAGATATCTACCATGTTATTCAAAAATTTTTGGTTATTAGGACGCCCTTTCTCCAAACTTGCATTTATGTCTGTCTAACATATCGACTATTTTTTTTCAGTTGATATCGAAACGTCACTGACACTTATAATAAACAATTACTTGAATGTAGAGGATTTACAAAACAAAAGAATGATTAATTTCACTAAATAATTTATAAACTAAAACTGATATATCAAATAGCATATGACAGTTTGGGGCTCTTCGTACCGCACCAAGTCAAAGTGTCTTGCTCTTACTTTTAAGAGCATTACACTTGTTTTGAAGAACTTTTGTCTTACTTTAGAGATATTTGTATGTTCCTGTCTCACTTTCCGTGTTCTTGAGAGAAGGGTGAAGGATATGTACGATGTATACCGAACGCTATTACTGACTATAAACTATGTATGCTACAATCATCGTATCAAAGTGAGACAGGAACATACAAATATCTCTAAAGTAAGACAAAAGTTCTTCAAAACAAGTGTAATGCTCTTAAAAGTAAGAGCAAGACACTTTGACTTGGTGCGGTACGAATAGCCCCTTTGAAAGGAAGAATTAACTGTGTCGGTATTTATGAATATTCACTGATCATATTTAAAGTCAAGACATGAGAGAGGGGAAAAAATGTTAATATTTCGAAAACAACAATTTTATAAAAATATTCAGTTTGTATAACAAAGTAACTATTAGTTTTATTAATTATATTACAAGAATGCAACGCAATATTTTCACTTTTCTGAACTTTATTTTAAAGACTAACTTTTTCAAAATGATAAACATTTACTAACCCAAATTTGATTATAGATCTCGTTGAGATAATCCGTTCTTTCAGTCTTTTGTCAGCGTAAGTCAAAAACCTTAATGTTATACATATTTTTTTGTATCACTGTGTAATCATAAAATAAAACTAATGTTTATTTAATTACAGACCTGTTTAAACATAATTTTACATTTCTAGAGCTTGTAAGATTTAAACTTTTATTACTCACTCAAGTGTAATTAAGAAAAATGCCAATTTCAGTTTATTTGATGATTTGAAATTAAAATTAGTATATCTACTTGAGCTTTCAAGTAAATTAAAGGTACGTTGCCATCGAAAAAAACATTTGCTTTAGACGTTCGTATATATTTTTTTAAACAGATTTACTAGTATACAAAATTTTGTATTTTCAGTATCATTTTTATTGGAATATGACAACAATTTATTCAATTTTGTTGGTTTCAACTGGTTTCAACTGCCAAGTAATGCAAAAATATGCAAAAACATGATACAATAAATGATGAATTACAAAAATTGTAAATCCATCGAAGTTAGATTAGCGATGAAACTTCACATTTTACCTACAAAAGATTTTTACAAGAGTTTTAGTGTATCCTTTTCGAGATTCAGTGTTTCTTTTTTTTAGTTTCGTTTTCTTGTGATAAAAATTTATGGGTAACTTACCACATTCTCCGGTTCTAATTTATGAAATTTGAAAGACTTCTGTTAGTTATACAATATTGATTATACAATATCCCTTTAATGTACCGATTTTAATTAGAATACTGACAAACGTTGCAAGGCCCGCTCCAAGAGCGGGCAACCCGGGCATTTGCCCAGGACGGTAATTTTGTAAATTTTTGTAAAAAAGGGCGGCGTTTTACAGCTGACGAGCAAAAAAAAAGGTATAAAAAAAGAAAAGAGGGCGCAATTTTCACACCCAGCGATCAAAATAAAAAAAAGGTCACTCATTTTGCCCGGAGCGGCGTAAACGCTAAAGCGGACGCTGAACGAACGTTGATAAACGTTTGCAAACATTTTACACATTTGACGAGTATGTACGTACCTTTAGAATAATTAAATATTATGTAATAATATATTAATTTTTGAACGGCATTGTACACATAATATATATTATAAACGGCCAACCAATTTCAACAATAGAAGGATAATTCGTATCAATAACCACCTTATTATCTATTGGGCACATTTGTGTAACTGATCGAGTATTAAATTTCCAAAAAGACCATTTGCAAATTATTTTCTTAGTCTTCATCCATATATTCTTCACCACCCTGTTATAACGTATTGATGTGGTACCCATATATAACATATTATATACTTCCACACATATATATGGGCTTTTGCGGTTCTTATATGGCTTTAAATTGATGTAATAATATATTGTACATGTAGTAAAGTGATTATTAAATTTAATATTTTAGGTAGCTGGTCTGATACGTACTTATATACATATAGGTTTTGTGCAGTACGCAGGAGGTTTGTCTTGTTTTTTTGTAGGGTTCGTTATTAATATAAAAAATAAAATTATTTTAAAACCGTTAAAAATATATCCACACTCGACTCACATTACAGTAAACCACTCAGAACGAGAAATTCTTCATTTTTACCGGGTGGAATTCGTGGTGGACTAGGAAAAAATATTTGCACGCAGTTTTTCTGCCCTTGTTCAGAATATGTTAGTGTATCTCGCCTCCCGGAAATACGGTCAGGTTTTATTTAATAAAATTGCTAAAATTAAATAGATCGCTCCAGCAAACATTTCTACATATTATATTTTAATGTAAAACAAACAAAAAATGTCCCTCCTCCTGCTTTTGGATTAAAATGTGGGATCAATTCGGTCCGAAAAAATGTTTTAATTAATATATCGTGAGAAGTATCATTTGAAAGAACCACCTTTAAGGTTCCTAAAATAGTATTTTACAATATAAATTCGGTAAGTTGCTTTTACTGATCGAGAAAATGTTGCGAAAACGAGACCCGCAGGGTCGAGTTTTGTAATTTTCGAGATCAGTAAATGCACTTAACGCATCGTGTATTGTATAATATTTTTTGCACGATCGATTTAAAATAATTAAAGAATAAAAATATATTAAATAAAAAATAAAATTCGGATAATATAGGTGAAATTTATATTTCTATTTTATCACATAGAATGCCATGAAGAAATATTATAGATATTTATAGCAACTAATACGAATCTGTGTAATAACAATGACAACTATATTTGTAAATAAAAAATTAAGTGTCAATATTATGGTCGCAAGCTCAAAAGACCTCCAGAAACTGAGGTGAGGGGAACACAAATTGTATTATTTCCATAGTTACCAACCAAAACAAGTAATTATGTTTTTATACGAGGGAGTGAGTAAACATCTATTTCTTAATATGATAAACAAAGATAAATGCAGATGTTGATAAAAAGTTCTTTTTAGCTTTCGCCCATAATATTTCATTGGTGTGAATATTTTTTTTTTTTTTAATTTTTTATTAAAAAAATTGAGGAAAATAGTTTGTTAAACTATAATATTAGTGAGAATAATCAATTTGATGAAGCATTTTATTTTTGGCAGCAAATTTATTCTCGTAAAATGAAAGGAAGATTATGAAAACCACAGAAAATTTTAATGATTGAACGATCTTTTGAAATGTCAATAAAATATAAAGACTAATGCCAACAATAATAATAATAATGTGCAAACTAGTGAAAATTTTCATATTAATCGACTAATTTTCCTAATTGTTCAAATTGTACTTTTAATTTCAATATAAATAAATAATTACAATCATTTTTGAGCTAATTTCACTTACCACACTCCTATTCACTTACCGCACTGTCATTTTGTGGTTTCCATGCACGTAAACAAAACGTTCGAGAAATGTAACTTACCAGAATTGTCAACAGCATCGGTAAATGCATGAATACACGATTGTGCAAAAATAATTTTTTTAAAATTATTGATCCAGTGGTCTTAATCATTGGTCTTTGCTAGAAAGAGTTAGTAGATATTGAGTTATATATTACCGGAAAATTACGGGTTTTTTCGACAACATAACAAGGTGAAACATAATAATAGGCAATAATATGTATATTATTTACTAATGTTTTAGTACATACAGTGTGGGACATTCATTGTACGGAACCCTAACTGTGCGAGTCCGATTCACTCTTTTTATATTTAAATGCTTGAGTTACGATACTAATTGAGCTAAATTAACTTTTTGTCTTCCTACTAAATATATACTAGTAGAGTTAGGGTTGCTCCACACTATAGTGTCAATCATCGTTCGTTTTCGATTCAGTCTCGATCCGGTCAACTATTCTTAAATGAGAAATAAATAAGTGTATTTACACTATCAACACCAATTTAACTCCAGTGCAATCACTCATTTTTTTCTCATTTAAGAATATTTTACCGGACCAAGACTAGACCGAGAACGAACTGTGGTCTGTGATCAGTACTATAGGGTAAAGCGACCCTTATACATTTATTCATATTTTAAACCCTAAGTCCTGGGCTCATTTTGAACAGTGTTCTTTTTGATCGTCAGTTCTGCGTGTAAATTTATTCTTTCAAAATAATCAAAACTGGCATTTTTACTTCCAGTTATTTTTTCAATAATTTTCAAATAAAATTTCAATCGTTTTATAAAATCAATTGATTAAATAAATTCAATTAGCGACTTAATTAATTGCGTCTATAATAAGGGAGATAGATGTATACATACGTATCATGTACATTTTAACAGTTTGCCACAATGTATAACGAAGCAAGCGTTACAGTACCTATAGGAATATTTTTAATATTACAATGTTGCATATTATAATGTTGTAATATATATATATATGTACAGTAGTGAATAGATATGGATGTTTCATATGATAATTAGCTTTCAAGTTACTTTTAAGCTTATTTTATCATATATAGGTACATATTCGTCGTATATTGATGCTACTGCTACTGGCTCACATGTACCTATATGTGCAAGTTTTATAAAATTGCACTCGACATTATAATGAAAACATCACGTTCTCATTATATTCACTGTATCAACACTGATATTGTTACGAGCTAAAGCTCAAAGCTCCATACTAATACGGTTACAAATGATATATACGGGTGATCCAAATATTTTGTCTAGATCTCCTTTCAAATCATATTTCGCGCGTACTCTTTCTCAACCTCGTATCTGAAAAGTCCCAATTTTTGGAGACACAAAAAAAAAAAACGTATTTAAATCTGTGTTTTAATCATTATGAACTTAAGATTTATGCTAATTACACCCTTTGATGTTGGCTACCTACATATATAAAATATATATAGATAAGTATACCGTAAAACCGTCTAGACCCGGACACTTTTTTACATTTTTTTGGTTAATTTTATATTTATACATGTTTCCTTCATAGATATCACCAATAAAAATATTACCATTAGAAAGAGTGTATATTATTTGTTATATCCCTGACCCATTTATTTCATTATAAGTAAAAATAAAAAAAATAAAAAATAATTAGTAAATGTCCGGGTCTACACCCCAAATCCGTCTTGACCCGGACACTTACTTAAATAATGTAGGACAGTGTTTTATATCGTCTGATGTCTTTGAACCTGTCGAAGATTTCAAAATATTTTGTGGGAAGGCAGAGGGGGCAATGCATAGTATGCCTCTCTATGAAGTAAACATACGATATCACACCAGAAGGAGGCATTAACCGCGTAATTCTGGGGGCAATATTAACATAGGGATAGTGGCAGTTACAGCTGGTGCGAATCGCGGCCATAGTGTAATAAACTGATGTGTCCGGGTCTAAACGAATAGCAAGTATTTTCTTATATATACATCGAATATAACTTCAAACATCATTAAATATATATATATATATATATATATATATATATATATATATATATATATATATATATATATATATATATATATATATATATATATATATATATATATATATATATATATGTACGTATCAGCACGATAACTCTCGAGCGAAACATTATGTTGTTATGAAATTTAGTGAAAACATTGGAAATCCGAATATCTTGGACGAGTTCTTCAGCCAGACACGTCCGATATGCGTGTCACACTTAATTCTGTTCGAACCATCCTGTATGCACTCATTGAATCGAGACAAGAAGGAAACAAGAAAATTAAACCGTGTGCCAAATTTTTATTGTAGTAATTACTTTTAAAAGTGCACATGACCTAATGAGACCTAAGCATGTCTAGTCAAATAGGTACATGTAAAAAAACAAAGTTACCTATTACCTATTTAATTATTTATTTGTAATATTAAGACCAAAACAAATGTCCTATATGCCTCTAATATATCTAAATAAAAAATAATATGGAATACTAGTTAACTATTTTGTAAGACCTAGTTCACCCAGCTCTTTTAAACGTATAAAAATGATTCACTAATGATTTTATTTTCTATTACAGAACAATGGAGCCCTGCAGCTAGTCTTCAATGTAAATTTTCATGTCATTATTGCCGTGCATTGAAGCCGTTATCCACATCGTAACAATCCAGTCATCAGCTTCGCAGGAGAAAAAATGAAGCACTGAACTGCAAAAAAAAAAATTCAAAGAAGAATCTCCTACGTTGCTCTCTAAAACTCGAGTTTTCAAGACAAATTTTTAACAAATCTATTATGATAGTGCTTTTATTATCATTTTTATAAGTTCCATATTGGAACTGTGAAAGTAATGTAACATATTTATATTGTTTTAGAAATGTTTTTTTTTTTTGTTTATATTTATTTATTTTTTTAATTTAGAAAAATAGCCATTATGCATCAAATAGCATTATAAAATATTACGAAAAAAAAGTAATGATTTTAAAAATTCAACGCAGCTGTATACTGTTAAAACAACATGTATAGCTTACACAAGAAATACTGCATTCATTGTTTAATTTTAAAACGAAAACGTTTTAAAGAACGGCGCACCGACACGACATGCGCACAGACAACTAACAACAACAAAACATATTGGCAAACCAGACAGTGGTACCAAACGAATAAAACGGCCAAACGACGGCCCTGTATGAAAAATGTAATTTTTTCTTATTTACGTAAACATCGTTATTGTAAATATATATTAAAGAAATATTTTGATTCAAATTTGCATAGAAAATATTTAAAGGTTAATAGATCTCCGCGGAATTCGCATTCGTTGCATGCGTTGCGTAAACAGACTGATTTCGTCCAAAATGTAAATAAAAAATCGTCCCAAAATCAACAAAATAACACAGAGGAGAGTTTTATATTTAATAAAAATCAAATTGATTATAATTTCATATCTTTAGATAGTTTTCAATTAACAAACACTAATAATAATATACAAAGAAGGACAACGGTCTCAGTTAATAATGATAATTCTCGTCATAATTTGTCAATTTTGTCTGAGAAATTTAATTTCAATAAGACTGTTAAACGAAAAATAGATTTTCTTACGAATAACATATATTTTTCAGTATTATATTTTTCAAATTTTATTCTAAAACTATTTTTTATTGCTTGCGTTATTAATACTTTAATACCTCGATGCGGTGTCACAGCAACGGATCTCGGCAAAGATCTAAATCTCAATTTCGAACAGTCCATTGCTGCGGTGTTCAATAAAGTCGCGTATGGATCCTCAACCACTAAACGCTCCATTCCAGACAATTGGTCATCCCCCCATTTCTCAACCAGTGCAACGCCCATTTTAACGACGTACCAGTATCGCGAAGGTGACGAGAATTGGTTTCGGGTTGATAAAGTAGTACCCACGCATAAAGATGAAAAAATTGGCACGAAACGAAAAGACAGTATCGATCTCGAGACCGACGGCGTGAAAGAACGTCGCCACCAACACAAATCTCATCATCATAACCCGGACATAATTTCCTACGAACGGGACCTAGAAAAAGATCACGTTCTACCCACATCAGCTCCAAACGCGGAAATACTGAAGGGAAACACAAACAAACACTACAGCAATCCAAACCGGTACGCAAACGAACGAGCCAAACATAATTTACAAATCTACGGCCATAATCCACCGGAACCAGGCGTTGTCCGTACATACCCAGAAACGAGGCGACCCAGTAGCCTCTTAGAGACGGACTCCGGCAAAATTGCTTCCACCCAGAGCAGCTACAATTTACTGCGGAACATAAATCCCACACCACCGATGAATCGGGGCGATTTCCCCAGCTACTCACCACCCACAAGATCATTTTTCACCCCACCTCTCCCACCAGAATACGGCAATCCATTTGCGGATAAACCCACACTGAAAGGAACCAACTCCGGTACAAATAACTACCAAAATCGACGACCGATACCACCACCAAGTATCATGCCAAAACATGATCGCATACCTTTTCGACCCGACTTACCGCAAATCGGCTTAAACGCTTCAGTCAAAAATAACACCAGTTCCACCGGCAAAAAAAGCGAAACCAGTACAGAACGAAAAGTTTTCTCCTCAAACTCCGAAGGTGGTAAAAAGAAACTACTAAACACACCCAGTTATGGTGACTTCAAACCTCACCCACCAATTAATGAATCCCAATTCGAATACGATCAAAAATCGTTTGTTCCAAGCATAAGTAGAATCCTGTCTGGATCGAATGGTCGAAAAGATCCAATATCGGATGTGTTACTTCGAACTGTTACCGAAAAACCGAATTATCAACATCCCACGGCAACTCGACACCCGCCAACACAAACGCAAGACGTCCATCCAGAAACCACGAAAAAATTTCATGAAAACACATCAAAACCGAAATTTGTCGAGGACACAGATGACGAACCGTTACCCAATAAAGATGAGAACATTCAACCGCATGTGATAGCCGAAGAAAAAGGCGGGAGTACGGTGCAACCGAATTCAAACGAAGACGAAGAAACGACAATGAATATTGAAAATGAGTTTCAAAACCTCCCGAATATTAATCGTAACAAAAATTTTCCCGTCTATTCCACAAAAAGCACTTACTTGAATGCAACAACTCGTGATAACTTTTACACGTGGCATGTCAGTTGGAATTTACATGTGTATTTGACCGCCATTTTGTATACACTTTTGGCGGTGTATTCAATTTATAAAATTATCCGTTTCGACAAATTGACGCATCTGTTTAATCAAGGATACTTTATCGTGGTACATTTACTTTTAACCACAATTTGTGTCGCGAGGATATTTTATCTTATTTACGATCCGTACAATATTAACCTAACATTTCCAAAATTTATTTCCGACATTTTCCTCAATTTACCGTTAAGTCTGTTAGCGATTGCATTCGCCACACTGATTTGTTATTTACTCAAAAGGACGTTAAATAAATCTAGTTTTAAAGTGAAACCAATTTTTGTAATTATATTCTCATTTTTACATATATTTTTATGTATATCCCTGCATCTGCTGGAAAATTTCGATCTGTTAGGTAAAAATAATATTTTAAGTTTAGTTTGTCAGTTTATCTATGTTCTCCTGTGTTTATTCCTAGGATTTAGTTATCTATATCTGTATAAAGTAATCAAAAAAGTCCTCTCGAAAAAGTCACAAAATTTCTCCGAGCTTAGCGTACAAAATTTAAGTTATGCCACACACATAACCATAGCTGTGGCACTACTGTTTGTATTGATGTCAATTTTACAAATTTATGGCATTTTTGGTATTCGGTCGCACGAACGATTTTCAAATATACCGCCATTCAAATGGTTGGCGTGGGGTTTTCAGTTTTCCATTCGACTGATCGAAATATCAATAATCGCTCTTTTGAGTTGGGTGGTAAGTTTGAAATTATCGATCCGCGAAAAGAATATCGATAACAATGTGTCGTCCGGATTCGCACTGTTCCCGTGCGCCAATTCAAATTCAACCGTTGACAATGAAATTTATCCGGCAATATGTCAGACAAATCAGAACGTACACAATTTCACTCTCAGATCCGGGAAAAGTTTGTACGATGATAATTATCCGTTGAGTAATATGGACGGGATACCTAGTGAAATAATTGGACGTCCAAATTTAGGTGGTGCAGTCACAAATAATTCGGAAACACCAAATTTTGAACGTGCCGCTAGTAATTTTGAACGTAGTTCAAAAACAAATTTTGATCATGGTTCAAATTCCACTGGCATGCACAATTTCCCCGATTGTCATCACATAAATAATTTCGAACACAATAAACCAAACAATTTTGAACGTTCAAATTACGAACGAAGTTCCGGCAACGTAAAATCTGTGCCACATTTTGAACGGAACATTGAACGAGTCGGCCATTATTCCAGTCGAAGTGATCTATCGCAAGATGTCAACTGTTTTGACAATCGATACCTGGAAGACACCGTGATGGAACATCAGCATAGCAGCGGCGTCGAAGACCATTACGAGAACCCCGATTTCGAATTGGAAAGTTTAACGAGACGCTCGAAACGTGTCTACGAGAAATACAATCCCGGCGGTGACAATTCAGACGCATGCAGCGTCACCTCGTATCATTCGAATAGCGTGATCGGCGTACAAAAACGATCGTACGCGAGCAATGCCGAAAGCGATCAAGGTGTCTATAACGAACCGGTCGATCAGGCTGAGTACGGTTTTCAAAAATATGAACGGTCCAATTTCGAACGACCCAGTTCACGATCCAATTCAAACTATAGCTCAAAACATTTAAACCGATCGGATAAACGTTCGAATAGCTCAAGTTCCGGGAACAGTGGCACATTTGAACGGCGATCCATGCGCAAATCCGGCACATTAAATGATTTTAGTGATCGTAATAAACGTGGCGAGCATACGGTGATGGCAGCACATGGATTTCGAAATGGTATACAAACGTTAAATAGTGCTCAAAAAGTTCATAGTTATGGCAAAAATGCCGGACAACGTATTGTAAATTTAAATGAAGATTTAAGTGATTCGATGCTAGTGGACGAGAATGGATTCGTTCGGTTTCGTAATATGGGTAACGAGAATAAAAAATTGGAACGATCAAGACGTTCGGACTCAAAATCGCGAGAGCATAAAAATAAAAGTAATGTCTTTAATACATAATGCATAACAATTAATGTATAATAATATTATTGTTTTCTTGCAAGAATATACATTATTAATTAAAAAAAATAAAATAAAATAAATATATGATAAATAATTTCATTGTACAGAAAAAAAAAACACTTTTATATCCCTCAACTCCCCACCTCTCAACAAAAACCCATTTAAGATTTGATATATTTAAGATTAGGTCCTTTACTAATTGTAGGTAATTAAAAGCCAGTTGTATACATTTTACTCAAAGACTTATTTTGTACGTCTCTAAGCAAATAAAGCAGCTGGTACTGGAGTAATGATGGCCAAAATTATTCTCAAGAAATTTTGTTACATAACTTTGCCTGCCACCTGACATATATTTTAGTACAAGAACAAAAAGTTGATTATAACAAGTTTTGTCATAAACTTGATCTTTTCGAAGTTATAAATTTATTTTAAGTTGACAAAATCTCAATTTTTCGCAAAAAAATATTAAAAAAATATGAAAAATTATGCAAAAAAACTTCTTTATCATACTCTATTAACAGTGATGCGTGAATCAAAAGAATAACAATAAGAGCAAATGGTATGAAAATCCCCGTCATCGAACATCCTCATAATTTAAGTGAAATTAGAAAGTAAATATACCCAAAAATATAAAACATCGGTCGCCCGTAATTAATCAAATAAAAATATTTTAAATATTTAATCAAATAAAAATATTTTTAAATCAATAAAAATTCACGATCGAACGAACGCACACCGAGACATCACGGTAAAAACGATGGATTTGGATTCTAGTGATCTTGAAACGTGGAAACATGTCAAAATTAGCGATTCGTAAAATCGGACCTATGAGAAGTTAAAAATCAACAATTTCTTTCATAGATAAACTAAACGTATAGACGGATAACATAATACATATAATATTTTTTCTTTTTAATTTAAATTTTGTTTTTTATTTGTAAATGTTTTTAAAAATTGTTTTTTTAAATATTTTTATCACTTTATTGTTAATTGACATTATGTTTTATTTATTTATTTATTTATTTTATTTCATTTTATTTTTTTACTATTAAAAATTTGTGTGTTCGCACATATTGAATTATTTTGTGAATTTATATAAATTTTTTTTATTTATTTCTTTAAAAATAGTGCCGGCTCCTGAGGAAGTTTTAAATATTTTCATATCTTTTAGAGTGAAAGAAAAAGCAATACTTCTTAAAGCACCAAAGATTTATATAAAATTAAAAAGAATAAGTCAAAAATAAAAAATGATTATGTGACAAAAATTTATTTGTGTAATTTTTCATTTTTTTTTTTTTTTTTTTTTTTTTGCGAATTTACATTATCCAATCAAATTATGATACCCTCAACATAAAAAAATTCATAAGTTTGAAAATTAAACTTTATTGTCAGGTGACGACATAAAATAAGGCTATACAAAAAAAATTCCAATGGAATAATTTTTACTGCCCATGCGCCAGTACAAAAAAAAACTCGTCTAAATTAAAGATCAAAAAATAAATCCACCACACAAAAACGATTCTTTCGACGAAAAAGCTTAGTTACCGTAAAAAAAATGGACAATTTTTAAGCAGCTCATATTTTTTTTTATTTTTTTGTACATATAAATAGTATACGTTTATTCTGTGATGTTTTTTTGCGGATAATTACTCCTTAACATTCCATTAATAGAACTTTTTGCTAATTCCTGTTTTTTTTTTTAAACAAAATTTGCAATTATTGTTAATTCAGTGTGTTCTCATCCCAATCTCTATCTACTAAATAATTCATCAGCATTTGTGACATTTATTTTAAACATTTTTGTAACAATAATAGCAAATTTTTTGTATTATTAACGCAAGCAGTATTATTTTTTTTAATTCCTTTTTTTATTCAGTTTGAAAAATCAAAATACAATATTGACATTTCAACTTCATTTTCATTTAATATTCAATTTTAATTAACATTGTTTGGTACTAGATGGCAACATATATTTGTGTTTTAAAATAAAAAAACACCAACCAACTGAATAATGCTAATTGTTTTGAAATATATATTTCAAAAAAACAAAAAATGCGTATGTTTTTTGTTTTGATTAAAAAGCAAATAACACTATAAATTCAAATCAAATTTGAAAATTTTTTGAAATTTTCAATATAAATACCTAAAACAAAAAATATTGGATAATTTTTTTGTATATATTTTTTTATAGTTGGTAAACATGTAACCATTTCATATTTTAATTATATTTAAACTTGTAAATAGAATGTTTTAAAATATGACTTTAACAAACAATGAAAACACCCCTTCATGCCTCCTACGCAGTTGTTTTTTTAAAATTATTTTTAATAATCCGTCTACAATTTTTTTCCAAAATATGTATTTTTGTTCGGTGCTCGCCCGTGTGTAATAAATTAATAAATTTATTCTTGACAGAAAAATTGTAAATGGATTATTGAAAATAAATATAATAGATCATCTACATCGACTTAATTAACTCTTGTGTGCCAAACGTTTATTTTTTTCACAATCAAAAATCCTGATATCGAATTTATTTAATTTATAGATTAAAGACTGCCGACCAACGATATGACATAATTTTAATTTTTTTAGCGCGTAATTTTAGACTTGACAAAAATGTTCCCTTTTTCGAGCATAACGTCGATTTTTTTTATGATTACGTAATTTTATACGTATTTATTTTATACATAATTGCCACTATGTTTTGTTTCAGTTCAATTGCCACTTTTAGTAATTTTTCTGTGATTTTTTTTATAACAAATAAATTTTTATATTTTTTTAAATGATTTTTTTCGTAAAATGTTAAACATAAATCAGTTACTGTACTTAAACGTAAACTAATAAAATGTGAAATGGCCTAGAAAATTCATTATTTTGCATGTAAAATTTTCCTAGTTTCTTCAGAAAAAGTTTTTACAATGAAGTATACATAAAATGTATGTCACTACAGGAGGTGTGTATTTAAAAATCGATCCAAAAAATACTCCTGTATGTATAACTCCATGGTCAATACTTACATTTTTTTCAATCGTTATACAATAGATGTCACCACAAATAGACTTAACTATTCTTTTCCCGATTTATTTCAACTACTATACACAGTACTTAAAAAATTAAAGTTCCAATGTTTGAATTTTTAAATATTTTATTAAATAATTGTATAAATAGTGTACGCATTTATTTTTAAAGCAGTTTCTGTTTTTTGTTACGAAAAATAAAATGGAAAAAGTCAATGTTGTATGTGTTTTAAATCATTATAATATATTTCGTTTGCTGTGCATTTAAAATAAAATAAATCTATAAACAGTTACTTAATACGCTTTAAGTGTGAAAATGATAAAAAAATAAAAGATTGAAAAATAAAAAAAAGTATATTTAAAAGAATAGTTTTGAAGAATTTTTAAAAATAAATTAATTTGATGGTAAATAAACATAAAATAGTATTTAAAACAAAATACAGATATTTAATAATAATATATTTATAATGATTGAACCAAACTTAATGTTCGATTGTTATTAAATTAATTCATATTAAAAAAAAAAGATTTATCAAGAAAAAAAATGGAAAATATATATAGTTCTAATATATATAAACAACTCATTAAAAGATATAAATAAAATAGGAACGTTAATACAATAAAGAACAACACTTTTTTATCATAACCCGTATGACGTATGGTCAATTTGTGTGATATGAGGCCTGCAAAATATTTAAAAGATTTATACATAGATATAAAATTACCAGTGTAGAATATTTATACGAAATTCTATTTATTATTCCAGAAAAAAACCAAAAATATAAATGTAATCGTAAAGACTGAATGTAATTTTTCAAAAATATAACATGAGAATTGTCATTTTCACAACAACATACATAACTAGTGACATCTATGAAATCATTTTAAAACAACCATAATTTGGAGAGTTTTTTCCGAAATACGGTCAACTACACGGTAACATTCAAAAAGGAATATGGAATATTTTTAATAGGCGAGTTGACAAAATAGCATATATGAAAGCAAAAATGTCCGCTGCCAACTATTACATCACAAATTGTTTTAGCACCACTTTCGAAAATAGAATTATTTTTTGTTTATTTAGAATTCATGCAAAAAAATTTGCCAATTCGTTTATTGTCATGCGGAGACTCTCTATTAAGTAGAAATATATTTGAAATCTTTTAAAATTGAAATCCACCCTAAACATCATTTATAAATATTCTACACTATGCTAAACGTTAAATGGTTAATGTTTTCGAATAATTATGCAAAGTTTCAATTGAAATTTTATTTTTATAATATTGAATATCTTTATTTAAGGTATATAGTAATTAATTGAATATGAAAAATAATTTACAGTATATTAAATTAATAATAAATCATTTTTCAAAATAGTTATTATTCTCTTTAAATAATGCATTATCGAATTCAAATTTTTCGCGCCTATTATTAAAAAAGAAATTCTTAAAATAATTAGCTATTCGGTCGAATATTTTTTACAAATCTTTACAATTTTTTTTTATTTAGTTTTGAAAGCTTAAGATTAGACAAGATTACTACTATTTTGGTATCATATACGTAAAATCGAAAATTTCATTTGTATATCTAATGCGCATGTTTTATTAATGCGCGTTAGGTTTAAACAGTAAATATTTTCTGTGATATTTAAAATTGAAATTTTTTGTATAATTTTTGAATTTCAAAACGATACTTATTAAACAGATTAATTCGTAAAATAATTTATTTTTTTATACGCGTAAAAATAAAAAGTTAATAACTGTGTTACTTTTGGGCGCTCAACGTGGGGCAGTTTTTAACTTTTTTTTTTTAAATTTATTTTATTGTTACATAAACTTGCCTAAATAAGAAGTATATTCTTAATTTGACTGAAATTTAAAATGACAAGGGAAAATTTTTGTTAAATTTTTTCTCGTAGAGGCCTAACTTTTTGATTTGCTTTTATGGCAGTCTTTTTTTGAAATAATGGTATCTTGTGTAATATTGCTTTTTTGGATATGATTTTGCTACACTTTGTGTTAGCTAGTCATACATTTGGATCTAATTACTTTGCGATTTGCACTCTGTATGGTTGTGTATTATATATTTGAGAACTTTATATTATTAGAATAATATAAATGTTGAATTTTATTTTTTTGTCCTAAAAATTACTTTGTAAATATTAGTTTTTTTTTTGTCTTATAATCGAATATTTTTATCAATGCATTAAAATTTTGAAATAAATATACTCTTGTCTAAACTTAAAATGAATGGTACAGACTTTGTATATTTCAATAGTTTAGTCTTATATAGAATTTGTATTGTTGTAATGAGAAAAAAATCTGATTTTTTGACAATGCTAAGCATTTTTCATGTCCCAACATGGTGGACAAATGTAATTCTCTATAATTTTAAGTTTTAAATTATGGTCCTTTTTTAACGTACCACACACGGTTAAACTGCCATAAAAATATTAAAACAACAAAAAAAGAGAAAAATAAGATTTATAATTTATGGATTTTTTTTTGAATTCCTAATTTAGTAAAAAAAAAATAAAAAATAAAAATAAATAAACATAATAAATAAAAATAATTATAGCTACTCTTTGTATAAAGTATATTTATATTACGTTATGTAAATGATAATATAAATTAAAATGAAATTAAAAATATAAAATGTCGTACTTTCTTATTGCCCTAAAATTTTTCAGTATTTTCAGTGTGAAGATGGCCCAAAACTTGTGTCTAATGAACGATTACATAGATTACATCATAAATTATTTTAACACTACTTTTAAAATTCATTCAGTTAAGTAGTTTGAAACATTTTTAAAAAATTTATCAACTGATCTGTTAAGTTTACGTGACCCACCCAAATAAAATGCCACTGTAATACCCGTTTACTACTTTTGGATCATCCTTCGTATAAAATTTCGTTTTCAGTGAAAAAAATAGTAACCTCTGTTTAAAATTTTTATAATTATTTTTGAATTGACATGACTAATTATCCAAAATGATGATCTATTTTAATTTTTACTATTTAATTTCATTGTATTTCTTTTTACTAATAATCAGTTCAAAATGTGAAAAATTTAATAAAAATGTGGGTACTGTTTTATTTTCGGGGTCAGATCTCACAAAGAAATGTTGGTCACAAGATAGTTTAGCCTTATTAGGTATATTTTTGTTCAATCATATATCGAACAATTTTAAATAATTTTTTTAAATTAGCTTCCAGAAAAGCGTTTCAAAATTTATTGCCGTCTGAAGACGTGATTGATTTCACAAAAGAGGATAGTATTAATGATTTTATCGAATATGTTCGTATTATTTTAGAGACAGTTGATAAATATACTTCTGGTTATACGAAACATATCATTTTGGATGCTATAGTTGATACGTTTGGTTAGTATTCCAGACGAGGGATGTGCGCATGCACAATGAACATCTTCACCGTTTGCTCATCATTCCGCCATACATAATTTTTAGGTGGATATATGAATTATTTTCTACTGCCTGCAACAAGATTTGCGTATTATAATGGATTTTTGTGTTATAATACCGTAAAAAAATTATATGACCTTTTCAATGAATTTAAAATATTTTTAAAAACAAATGGCGCCGGTTGGGCTTCCCCGTGTAATAGAACAATTAAATTACCAGATCCGAAACCATACGATTTCAGTAAAACGAGCAATTGCTCAAAACCGTGCGAGAACCTTGTGTATTACGATGGTAATTAAATTTTTTATCAAATATTTTTTAAACATAGTCAAAAATTGTTTGTAAATTTTAGGTTTAACAAATGCAAATGGTATAAAATTAACGATTATACCGATGCCATTTTTTGATGCGGTTAAATGTCCAACGGCCATTGCCGTTCCATTCAAACACTATTCATTACGAAATATTGAATCAAAAGCGGCTGCGTACATTTTAGTAAAATATTATGCGGCAGCCATTCGATGTTTAAAGAGTCGAGATTGTCCCGGTGAACAGTTACTTGCATTTAAAAAAGAATTTCGACGTTTCTTGCTAAAAGATGTGGGGAAATAATTACATTGCTTAATCTAAATTTTTGTAACATTTTCAAGTTTAAACCTTCTACTTGTAGGTGTTTCCAAGATTAAATGATGATAAATTTTACGCAGCCTTTGGTGGTGTTTATCGTTTATTGGAAAATCTCAATAATGATATTGGGGGTAAAGTTTTCAAAAAAAAAAACAAGTGATTTTTGGTTCGTTTCGCAGAGTAAATTTACTGTCATAACGTTGTAATTTTTAGATGATGATAATCTTAAAGATGTTCCGGCAATTCAGAATGTGTACGACAAGTTGGAAAGTAATCAAAAAACAATGGCTGATACTGAAGATTTCGAACAGGTCAGATTTAGCAATTTGCAAATTATTCTGATGAGATTAATTCACATGACACTGAATTGGTCCAATAACTGGAAGGATAGCCATCTATTAACGTTTAATAAAAGGAAACTGTTAATTATAAATATTTTGTTTTTTCTTAATAGATCAGCAGTCCAACTACTTCAAGACTTATTCTTTTGATATTCTTATTCGCAATTTTGGTATGGATTGTGCTCGGAACTGTATATGTTTGTTGTCGTATTATAAAGAATAGAAATAATCAAGAACAAAAACTACAAAGGTAAAATGAGTAAAATGAAATAAAGGCTTTTTTTGTTATAAAGGCTTTGTTAAACATTGGTCATCGCCCATCGGTGTATTTTAGAAAGACCTCTCCCAATGGGGTATTTGACAGTATCAAAGAAAAGCAACCAAAACAAATTTTAATGAAAAGTGATAATAAAAGACAGTAATTTATTATACTTAATTCATCTTAATTATCTATTTAAAAAAAAAATTAAAAAAGTAATTTTTTAGCTAAAATCCATGTGAACAGAAACGGATTGTGACGTATATTCTCTTATATTTCAACACTATCGCCAGTAGGGTCGCTGCTTTAAATTCCGGTTAGCAAACATAACTATGGAAATTAATCTAAATTAAATTTAAAAAAAAAATTACATAGTTACAGAACACCTGTTGCTATGTAGAGAACGTAGAGAATGTGACTTAACTGACAGCTAATGAACGTTTTCGTGCAACACATTAAAATAATTTTTTCAGGATCTCCTGGTAACTAGCTAGGCGTGCTAACCTGGTTAGAGATTAGCACGCCTGGCTAGTTACCAGGAGATCCTGGGTTCGATTCCCGGCCGATCCGAATAATTTTTTCAATCACATTGTGATTTTTAATTTACATATGGTTTTTGGTCATATTATACCAAGGAGATCGAATGCTTAAAGTTTCAGTTTAGCTAAACGATAAGTGAACATATCAATACTGCGTGTGTTGAAATGCAAAAAAAAGTTTGTCATACGTAGTAGTGTCTCACAGGCACTCGATAATATTTGAAATTAAAAAAAAAAAAAAAAACTAATATGTGTTTAAAAATAATTCCCCAAAATTAGTCAAACTCCCTATTTCATACGATAATATTATTTTCAGATTTAATGACATGCAACAAACAAAGCAAATAAAGCAAATAAAGCAAACAAAGCAAACAAAAGTAACTTCGAAAGATAAAATACAACAGGAAAATAAGGTAAATCTATTTTTTCTTAAACTAGCATATATGTAGAAATATATTCATTTAAAAATTGGAATAATTTCTACCTAAAAGGAACTATGCGATATTATTACTAAAAACAGATCAAGATCTGCCAATTTATTTACCCGAAAACCATCCAAGATGGCAACAAGTGGTCAATCAACAGATGATGCACCACAAAAGTCCGAGTCGCTTTTATTATGTTTCGCAAAAGATAAATCGCAAGCGTAAGTATTTTTTATCTATTCATACTTCAATTAGTAACGTCATGAACGACAGTACTGCTAACATCTTACGCTACTAACTAGTAGCGCCTCCTGTCACTTAACGTTCAACAGATTTTACGTTTACGCATGCGCAATGATTTAATTAAGTTTTGATGGGAAAATATCCGCAAAATAATTTTCCATCTTTCTGCTGGAACATTGAATTTATAGGAGGCTTAAAAACTGACTGTTAGTGAGTTCTCGTAATGTCCTGATAACACTGTACAGTGCAACCTCGTAAATATTATACTAGCGACATGTCACACAAAATTACAGTGACGATGTGTCACATCTAGAGCAAGATGGACTAATGGACCCTAATTGCCTACAGAATAGCAAGACCATAATAAGTCTTCTAATGTAAGGTTTACTTGATCAAAATATATTGGTAGATAAATTTTTTACTTCATTTAATGAAATGGACCATTTTCTCATATATGTAGCAATCTGTCACCAGGGCAGCGACACAGGTATTTGGGAATACATGTCTATAATCGAGATATTAATTTAACCAACCAAAAATCACCTTCTGTTAACTCCACTTTAGCAACGAAATTTTCCAATTCGGTTACCTAGGAATATTGTTTATTTTTTAGAAATTAATATTCCAACTATAGAGATGTAGTTCCGAATAACCCGTGTCGCCGCCCTGGTGTTAAACAATATTCTCATGCGGTTACATAGCAATTTTTAAATTAAAATTTCAATCATAGAGATGATATTTTGAGAAAATGGCTCATTAGAGATTTTTTTTGAATGTTGTAATGTATGTAATAAATTAAGTTTCATAATGTCTATTATGTGTCTACTGTGATAAAAAAAAATCCGTACCGAGTACTCCGTCTATTGAAAAATTAAAATTATTATCAACGATTTGAAATTTACACAAATTGTAAGTAATGTAAAATAATAAGATACTGACATTCAATGAATTTCACATTTGCACATGTGCCTATTACAATGAAATTCACGGGTTTGGGGGGACTGTGTAGGAATCAGCCAATATGACACCTAGAAGTTTCACCGAAATAGGTTCCAGAGTTTTCAGTTTACGGATAGTAGCTAGTGTAGTTAAATAATTTTCATCTACAGATCGAGTAGTAGAGGACTTGTCTCCGATGTATTGGATAACGAGCCGAGTAGTCCTGAAACTAGTCAAGAAGGAACTCCTGATCGGTACACCGATAAACAGGCATCTTTAACGCAGTGCAATCCAGAGACTTGTGGTGAACAGAAAACGAGTGCTGATGATTGTCGTTGCGATGTTAAATATCATTTTAAATTCGATCTGGAGGATACGAGTACAAGTTTGGAATCGTCTCCAAGAAGTAAGGGTCAAAAAAACATTAACAGATAAATGCAATTGTTAAAATAATATCTATTTTCAGGTCCAGTTTACTCCACAAAATCAAAATATCGAAATAAGCGAAAGAGTTCAAATTAAATTGTCATTTTTTTAAATATATATTTTTTTATGTTAGTTCTTTTTTACAAAAATAAATTTTTTACAAAAAATCAAATTTGTTTTATTTTTATTTTAGTAATTTTACCTAATTTATATTTCATCAAGAAGGTAATAGTAGCATAGCAAGCACCGGAAAGAAGTTGGCGCCGAAAGTTGGAAAATCGTTCTGTTTTTCATATGGCTAAATTGCTCCCAAATTGCTCCTTTGGAATCAGTAATTGCTCCACCTGAAACTTAATTACTTAATTAGTTATTTACAAACAAAAAAACTTTTTTGTTTGACTATTTCTATTATCAAAATCTTGTCAAATAATGCATTTTTATACAATTACTTTATATCAAAAAATTGCTCCCAATTTGCTCCATCTAATTTAAAAGTTAATTATTAATTTCTCTGAACAATAATTAAAATATATTAAAATAAAAAATATTATGAATTAGGTTATGTATTATTAAAACGTATAGGCAATCCATTATACATTTAAGTCGTTTGCATATATTTAAGGATAATTAATTTTGACAAGTTAAATAACATTATAAAAAAACAAAATATTTTAATAATTATTCAAAAAAATTAAAATTTAGTTTTTAAATTAAATAGAGAAAACTGGGAGCAATTTATTGACGTAAAGAAATTATATAAAAAAGTATTAATTTGGGAGATTTTGATAACTTAAATAACGGAAAAAAATTTTTTTTCTTTATAAATAACTAATTAAATAATTAAGTTTCAGGCGGAGCAATTACTGATTTCAAAGGAGCAATTTGGGATCAATTTAACCATATAAAAAACAAAAAGATTTTTCAACTTTCGGCGCTAACTTCTTTCCGGTATAGCAAGCAGATATATTAGCGGCGCAAAAATTCACTATCGCGCCTCTGGTGGCGAAATCAAAAGCTGTATCAGGTTGAACATTTACGTATACGTTTAAATGGCGACAGAAATCTAGTGACACATACCTAATTTGTATAATACGTATTTTTTTTCACCAATTAGATGTATACTTAAAGGGATTACTAACCTTTTTATGTCTTTTCTTTATATTTACCTTACTCACCTTAATTCTGATTAATTGATTTCAAATCCCCTACTAAAGTTTTAAATAGACCAAGGCCCTGAATATTATATGTAATATGGATCTTTACTCTTATCCTGGACGGGATATCTGCAGTATCTTCTTTTGGGATTTACTTAATAATATTGTTCTGGATCTTGATGTAAAATTTTATCAAAATTCAACAAGTAGAAATGGGAGCGGAATATAATAGGTTAAATTTATAATGATGGAAGTGATGGGAAGAATTTTTCTTGTATTGGAGTACAAAAGGTTAAAAATAAGATCGTAACATTTAGAATTTTATTTTATTAAAAAAAAAAATTGATCCTAATATCATTATCTACTTTAATTAAAATCAGTGCACTCCTCATTGTAAACGTTGTAAACGAGTAGAAAGAAGGACCAATCATAATTTGAAATTACAACAATGGTGTAACACAACGACCAATGTCCTAACTATCCGAAAAATGTAGTGCAGATTTCTGTAATTTACATCAAAAATAAAAATTGTTTAATAAATTGATTGCAATTATTAAAAATAGTTTTTATAAATATCAAACATTTTTAACAAGTACATATTTTAAAAAAAAAATTTAAATATGTGAAATTCATCCACAAAAAATAGCCTCATTATTGAACTTTCAGAATTTATTGTAACAATAATTTAATGCATTAATCTAAAATACCTAAAATACGATCTCTTTTTAAGATGATTTTATCTTATGATTCATTCGATTCATTTGTATTAAAATAGAATTTGTAATAATACCGTAATTATTAATTCTATATATTATTAGAATAATAGATTTTTCTTTGGTAGGTATGTATTATAATATGCTATTAAATTGCAGATTACGTCAAAAAACTTTTTTCAAATGCTATTGCGAAATTAAAAACATAAATAATTGAATTAAAAAATGGGGTATTTGTAACGTATTGTAATAACGATTAAGAATAATACGTAAATTCCATAAAAAATTGATATGTTAATTCACTTTTCTTCAATCACCTGAAAATTATCAACGTTTTGAACACAGTCCTGTTCTGTCATTTTAAGGTGTTAGAATATGTATCCGAGAAAAGAGTGCAAATGATACATAAGTATTGAATTTAGAAAAAGATGTAAGCATTTTTTAAGAAAAGATCATAGAATGCGCAGTACCAATGCGTATTAAACTGGATGTCAGCCATATTTAGGTAAAGTCTATCCGACACATAAGTGAAGTAAGTAATTAAATTTTTCCAAGGTTCATGGAGAAATAAAAAAAAAATTAATAATTTATCTGTTGTGAATATTGTTTGTAATTTTGTAACGTAAATATTTTAATTATTTATATATTATTTTGTTGAAATAATTACATTACTTTTAATAAAAAAAAAATGGGAATAATTTTTGAATTCGTCAAAAATATTTTTGTTGCATAAATTTTTTAAATCTATTGTTCTTCACTGCAATGTAACAAAATTACATTATTTAACTGGAATATAATAAATTATAATATTTATATTTTATCATATTCTTTATTTATTTTGTGTTTTAATTGAAAAATTAAAAATGGAATACTTTTTTTTATTCCAAATACATTTCCAGTCATGACAGTAAATTTTTTATGTAAAATTTTTTATTACCTGTCAAATAATATTAGGTCAATATACACCGTTTTAAAAATTCTTTTAATGTCAAATTCATTTGTGAAATATTTGAAAATTTTGTCCACGTAAATATATTTAAGCAAAATGAAAATTATATTTTGACATTTGTAAAAAAATTTTCAAATATTTCAATATGGTACAAATTTTACAATAGTTATTCATAAGTTTATTTTTTTTTGAAAATGTTTTCAGGTGATACGTCAGTGTTATACGCATTTGTAAAATTCTATACTTGTTTTTGACGAATAATTTATTGTCAAAAAAGTATCATTTTCGTATTTGTTTTGTATACAAATTCGTGCACAATGTCAGTGCTGAATCAAAGTGGCGAAGAACAGGTGATTAATTTTTGACTTTTGTTTTTATTTAAATTATTGATTATTGATTACTTGGTTGAACTTGGAAAAATAAATTTTTGTGGTGTACAATCGGTTACAGGTTGAGTGTCCTTTGTGTATGGAACCGTTAGAAGTTGATGATTTGAATTTCTATCCGTGCACTTGTGGTTATCAGGTAATTCATTCAAAGTATTTATATTCATTCGTCACGATTTACTTTTTTCCCCTCCGTGTGCGTAGATATGTAGATTTTGTTGGCATAGAATTCGTACAGACGAGAATGGACTGTGTCCAGCGTGTCGTAAAGCGTATTCGGAAAATCCGGCAGACTTTACGCCATTGTCAAAGGAACAAGTTGCTCAGTTGAAAGCGGAGAAACGGGCACGGGATCAACAGCGAAAGGCGCGTCTAAGTGAATCACGTAAACATTTAGCGGCCGTTAGAGTTGTACAGAAGAATCTCGTGTTTGTTGTTGGGCTTCCCGTACGTTTAGCCGATGCGGAGATTTTAAGACGCCACGAGTATTTTGGAAAGTTTGGAAAAATACATAAAGTTGTTATTAATCAGTCTACAAGTTATGCTGGTTCTCAGGTATGGTGAAATTTTTCATTGTTGCTTTAGTAGCATTGGTTTTAGTTAAATATTTTGATCGGTCACCAGTTAACTCATGTTTTAAAATATATGGCGTGTTAGTAGGTATAGTTAGTTTCAGAAAATTCCGGGACAAGTTTTTTGAGGTTTTTTTTTAGCATTGTAAAATTAATTAGACTATAGCAGTGTTTGTCAACCTTTTCCATGGCGCGACTCCCTTAGTATGGAAAAATATTTCGCGACCCCCTACCCTCCGCTATTACCAACTTTGATTTTTTTATGTTATAAATATCGAATCCGTTCATCATTATTAATTACTAGCCGTACCCGTGACGTTGTTCACGCGAAACGTTGAGTAGTTTCTTTTTCCAATTTGTAGTTTCTTGCAACACAAAATGCATTAAATTGTCTCGAAATTGACAATTGTGTATTTATTGTATTTTTCGGTACACAATTAGCAACATTTTTTTTGATTTAAAATTCAGAAAAATTTCCAAACTACAAAATTTATTTACAATATTTGTTACTATAGTTATGAAATTTTTTATGAAATAAATAAATTGGCGTAATGTGTGTAGATGCTCAAAATAGTTTTTCCATTTTCCCGTGGGAACGAGACATTTTCCCGGAATAAAAAGTATCTTAGATGTTAACCCAGGTAATAAGTTATCATCACACCCAATTTCATTAAAATCCGTTCAGTAGTTTTTACGTGATGCGTGAACAGACAGACAGACAGAGACAGATTTACAGTTTTATTATATGTATAGATTTTCATAGTTAGGTATCGTTAAATACGTAATTAAGGACTTGAAACAGGCGTATTTTTATATCGACATCAAAATTGACGACTTATAGTAGCTTCTGAAGGCTCACGTGGCGTAAAAAGTGACATGCGCACGCACAACGATCGTCGCCGTTTAACACTTCCGAGAGTATTTCATTTGAATTCTTTGAATTGTGAACTCGCGTTAGTGTTTAAATTTACTGAATGGCCTTGTTTAGTAGTTGCTCACTTATTATTGTCTAATATTCAAAATTTTATGCTCATTGTAATTATTGAAAATGGATAAGTTTTTGGAAACATATGCACAACCGTCAACTTCAAGTTCCAATGAGAGTAATAAAACAAAACCAAAGAAAAAGTGTCTATGAGACGACAATTACTTAAAATTCGGATTTACTGTTATTGAAAATAAGTCGCATTTTTGAAACTTTATCGCGCAAAAGTATGAAACTCTCATATTAATGTAACCATGTAACCAATATCAGCCTAATTTAACATTAAATTTGTTATTATAGCCCAGTGTTTTTCAACCTGTGGGTCCCGACCCCCCAGGGGGTCGCGACCCACAGGTTGAAAAACACTGGACTATAATAACAAATTTAATGTTAAATTAGGCTTTTATTGTTGTAGGAATATTAATTAAATTAATTTATCTAAAGTTTAAATTACATATAGCTTAAAAGAAAGTGTCCCAGATTTTTTTTTTGTATCTAACACTCGATACATTTATTGTACAATCTAGATAGTGGTATCAGTGGCAAGGCCATGTTGTAATGATAGTCTTACATGTATATAGGTGTAACATGTTTGCTTTTAACATCTCTTTCCAGCGTCTCTTTCCAAAAATATTCACGGAATTATACTTCGATTTGCAGTTATTAAATAAATTTTTCTGTCTTTGTACCAGAGTGAGGAGAACGAAGTTTTGTGATAGGAGACGGAGAATTTAACTCCGACAGTATATTTTCGGTAATCTTTAGGTTATGTAACGAGATGCTTTGCTTTATAAGTCACCTAAGTCAAGAGTACGCTCATTCATTTTTAAATATGTCATAGCATTAGCTCCTCCTAGTAACTGGCTAATGGGATTTTACGCAGTGGTTTTTAATTCCCAAGAAAATTGATTTCAAAGTGTGTCCAAAGTTTAGGTTATAGTATATATACACGTTAATTATATTACTGATAATCCTTAATACGCCATTGGTAATGCATCGGACTATTACGCGAGAAGTTCGGAATCGAATCCAACTCACGACAATGTTTTCTTAATTAAGTATTAAAAAGGTAATAAATTATATAGTTAATTACAATAAATAATTTTTACAGAAAAATGAAATTTTTAATTTTATTTAAAGTTTAAACAGCTCAAAAAAAAACTGTCCCTGATTTTTTGGAATAAATTGTACATGGCTTTATTGTAATCTGAAATTAGTCTGGATTCTGTAATAATCTCACATCTTCAAACTCATCGTTTTTGTATTATCGATTTTATAAAAATATGAGACAAATCTTGTGGCTCATTTTTAGTTTTTTTTAGGGTTCCGTAGTCGAATTGCGGAACTTTAATGCAGCCATGACTTTTGTCATAATCCAATTCGCTCAATTTGCACTTGACTTTTTTTGAAATGATAATGCCATCCACTTTATCTTAGTATTGTAATGAATGATTTTCTCAAAATGCGAAGTGGTTTGACATTTTGGGGGCGACATGGGCTTTTCGGGACTACATTTCTATAGTCAAGATAATAATTTTTTTTTTTAAATAATCAATATTCCTAGAACCGTACTGGGAAATTTCGTTGTTAAAATGGAATTAAGAGGAGATGATTTTTGATTGGTGCATCATCCAGAAAGAAAACCATCCATTAATTAAATTGTCTTATTTAAAAGTTTAAATTATACAGCTTAAAATAATATGTCCCAGATTTTTTTGAAATCAATCGTATACTGTAATGTTTTTTTTTTTTTTTTTTTTGAAAAAAACATTAAATTATTTTTGTTGTTTTGATAAATTTTTAGGGTCCATCCGCTAGTGCTTATGTTACATACTACAGAAGTGAAGATGCCTTACGTGCTATTCAAAGTGTAAATAATATAACGCTAGATGGACGTCTTATAAAATCTTCGTTAGGAACAACTAAATACTGTTCACATTTTATGAAAAATCAGCCTTGTCCAAAGCCGGATTGTATGTACCTTCACGATTTAGGTGAGCGATCATTTTTTTTTAACTTTTAAACCAAAACACAAGTTATAACACGTTGGAACTGTTTGTAGGCGATGCGGAAGCTAGTTTTACGAAAGAGGAAATGCACCAGGGCAAACATCAGGAATATGAAAGGCGATTACATGAAGCACTTGCGGCACAACAGCAAAATAAATCGGCGAATAGTACGAATCAGTCCGGACAAAATGGTAATATCTGTATCCAATATTTATTTTATTGATTAGTTGTTTAGAAATTTTTTAATTTTTTTTTTTACAAAATTGTGTTTGTAGTAGAGGTGAGGTGCGCGCAGTTATGAATGATTCACGAAATGATCGCGATTAGTAACTAAATAGATTAGTAATACCAATTACTAATCTCTTTGAAATTAACTCGTACTTCAAATAAACTATTACTTGTAATCAGTAACTTTTAAAATTACGATTTACTAATTAAATGCAAACTCGTATCACGGAATTAATATATTTTTTAAATTAACTTCGGTACGTTACAAATGTTACCATCAGAGCTTATTAAAAGTATTTCAATGAGTGATTCTATCATTAATACTTCATTATAGGCACTGAGCACTGAATTGAACATATTAACATATATCTTTCCTAGAGATACCATAGGCATTAAATTTTGAAGCATGACTCCATTTTAGCAAGCCCAACTTGTAACCACTGAGACTTGTTTATAAATATTAGATAAACCATTTAAATTAATGGTTTGGCCGCCATTAAAGTAATCCCATCAGTCAATTTTTTTGCTTCAATTTCTTAATGTATTTGTAATACACAGCATTCTCTCTAGTCGATTTTCTCCTCAGTGATTATAGGCTAGGAACTTACACTTAAAAATATGCTTATAAATTGAAAAAGTGATCACGAGCGTTCTAGTGGCTGGTTTTTTTTTAATCGATGCAGAATTTAAAATAAAATATAAAATTCAAATACTATTTTTTGATTAAACTACGGCTTCAATGCTAAAAATTGAGAAAAATAAATAATTTCACAAGTATTATTAAAAGTAATATCGAGGTACACACAAAGCCGAGATACAAACCAAGAAATCGGCGCAGCAACGTTTAAAAAATAAAGATGGCGCGACCTACTACTTTCGAAATAGATCGAAATTGAGTGGTCAAAATTATTCTCTCGGAATTTGTCTGCATAATCTTGTTGTAAACATAAAACTTACTATAAAAGTTCATGTTGCCATCTGGTAACCTGGTTAGATTTTGTTTAAACCGAATTTTTTTATACGAAAGAATAAGATATTTGCATATTTCATATTCTTGGGTACGATACCAATAATTAAGATCTCTTCATTTTTTCCCCATAAAATTGGTATTTCCGAAGTTCACATGTTTTTAAGTTGAAAAAATCACTACTTTGCTTGATTTCAGATCGCTATAACTGTATTAAAAAATATGAACAATTATTCAAATCAGTTTTCTTCACATATTTTTATCTCTTATCAATGAAATGCCTCTATAAAAAATTTGAATTTTGAAATGATATCGATTGATAACCGAGTGATTTCATTACGATCATTCATAACTGCCCACCGTTAATTTTTTGTATGATAAAAGGTTATTGAAATAGCAGGCACAAATTTATTGTGTGGTTATGTTTTTCGAAAATGAAGCATCTTTGGTAGTAATACATAATAATAAATTGAAACGACTTCCTGCAAAAGAAATTAAACAAATCTATAGATAAAAGAAACAAAAGATCAAAGATCTAGATGTCAAAATTAAACAAAAAATTCAGCGTATACGAAACTACACACCATGGAGGTATGGAGTAATCCATGCAATAAAAACAGTTCCACGGAATTACGGCACAAAGAATTTTATAGAATTCAAATAGAAAATATTTCAAATAAAAGGGTGACCAAGATACGGTCAAATAAAAACAATAATTTAAGAAACAAAACACGAAATACATAGTACTCCATACCTCCATGGGGTGTAGCATACAACATAAGAAAGAATACAACCATCTTTTTTCTGCAATCACTTATGGGCAAGTATGTGCATTTTACAGAACTATGTTGTCATTCACTTAGTAGCTATCAATGGGTTTGTTTCAATTGTTGTCATATTGTTGCCGTTGTGTAGACACGGTATACGTGGTATACGTACATCACGTACATGATGCGTGCCACATGCATATTATGTTATATGCGTATGCAAGACACCCATACACACAACCATCTATCGCACTACCACACAACTCCGCGTGCACATATATAACATAGTGGTGGGATATTTTTTGTCCTTTGGCGTTACACTGGTTTCAGTAGTATAGAGATACTACTGTTCGTTCTGTATTCTGTGGTGTGTAGTTTCGTACCGCTTTGATATGAATTTTCATAATTCCATGATTTTTTCAATTTCTTTCTAAGCATTGTTGTTTTCCACAACATATTGTTTTTGCCAAAATCTCTGAAGATGATCAATCCTTTGACCGAAACATGTTAGATTGACATTGGATCGCTGATTTTTTTAATTTAAATTTGACATCTAGATCTTTGTTCTTTTTGTTGTTTTATCTATAGATTTGTTTAATTTCTTTTGTAGGAAGTCGTTTCTATTTATTATTATCAATATTACCTGCAGTTGGAACATTCCAATTTTAAAAAAAAATTTTATTTTTGGTGTATTATTTAATTTTTCAGTAACTGAACAAAATACTTTACGTGTGGTGTCCTTTTGTAGCACGTTTTTAAAAATTTATTAATTTTTTTTTCTGTTTAGACTTACTCGTAGCGGATTGTTGTAGTTAGTTTTGTTTCTTCAATGATCATAAGTTTTTATATTTAATGGACTGTCTTTTTTCGCAGCAGCTCCTATACAGAAAGAAGCTTGGCCAAGTTTATCTCGGAATGGATCTCCTCCAAATGTAGGCAAAGAAAGAAAGAATTCTAATTCAGGTAAATTTACATAATTATACAGCGTGATTTTATTAAATTGTCAAAAATTAAAACTAGTTGTAGCTTATTAAGGGTTTATATACAGTTGTAGCGGGCGAAATGACAACATTTTCTCGATTTTTTTTTTTTAACAACAAAGTAAATATTTATTTAAAAACTGTTAATAACATCGATCAGTACACGTTTGGGATATTTGTTAAATTTTTTCATAGAAAAATATCTGAAAATAGCGGAACTACAGCTATACTCTAAAAGCGCCTTTTTTTGGGCATAAGTTACGGTGGACATAACTCGAAAACGATTCATCCGAAATGAAAATTTCAAAGACATTTCGTTATTATATTTTATTGTCTAGTTGCTGACAGAATTCGTTACAATTTAATTTTTTAAAAAAATGGCGACGATTTATTTTTTCAAGGTGTTAAATTTTTGATGTTTTTGATCTAAAAAAAATCTTAAGAAAAAATGGAAATACCGCAAAGGTATTTTCAAAAAACTACGATTCTAAGATAATCATGTTTAAAATGACAAGTTGTTTTTTTTCATATTCGATGTTGAACGTTCGAAAGTCGATAGCTATACGCACTGCTCCAAAGTTTCAAGGCCATACATTTCGAACGATACAATAGAGCGGCGAAAGTCGACGTACCGCTTATATTATATTTTACGGAGCGGCAGCTGCATGATTCGGAGCAGTTGCGGGCACTACTCGAGGTAGTACGCTATAAATAGCTATAACTTCGGATCTAATACTCCGATTGTTACGAAATTTGGTGACAGTATTCCTAAGATAATGTATTTAAAGAATATACCATAAAAACATGATAAACTTTTCGACTATTGTAACTGCATATGTAACCTCTTAATATATGATCAGTGATCTCAAACGATGGTTTAAAATTTTTTGATTCAGTTTTAATTTTTGACAATAAATTATGACAGTTCATAATCCCGAAAAATGTACATTTCAGATTCAAAACAGTCATCACAGTCAGGTAGTTCCAATAACAGTAAGACGAATAGTACAAGTGAAGGTAACAATAGTATTAATAGTAATGTAAATCAGTCTAGTGGTAACACGATTAGCAACAAACACAATACGCCGTTAGATATGAATCACACGTCAGCGTTACCGCTGACCACGTCAAATAAATCAGAGAAACCTCAAAAGAGCAAAAATTCAAATAAAGCCAATAAACAGCAGAATAATGAAAATATAGCCAATAATATCAAAAATAGTCAAAAATCGGCGACGGCACAATCCACAACGGAAAATAATAACAAAATAAATGAAAATAATAATTCTAGTAACAAATTAATAACGTCATTGAAAAATGACGTGATTAATAGTGAAATTTTCCCGTCAAAGAAATCGTCATCGACCACACCAGGTACAGTTACTACTACGAGTGAAACGAAACCGGTTGAAACTAGCGATAACAACGGCAGTGCAACAGAAAAACCCAAAGAAAACACGAACAATCCCGTGAGCGAAGTAGAAACGGCCAGCGAAGACACGGACAGATCAACGAATTCAAGTCCTCTAGCACAAAATGTTAACAAAATCTCACTATACGAGGACAACACTAGTTTCTTTAGTCCAAATACCTTCCAAAAACTGATATCCGACAACGAAAACAGCAACAACTTCGTCGAGAACACCACCATAACCCAAAATTCGAACATACTCAACGACAACCTACCGGATATTAACTCGACGGAGGACTGGGAAGCAGCTTTCGGGTTTTCAAGTACACATCAAAAACAAACGAAAGACTATTCCACAACGGTGGTGAGTCAAAATTCGGCGGACGTAAGTCCTGGCTCATCGTCCACCTCAACGGGGACATCAGTTGCCAACACCAGACTATTAAATCAGGAGAACCTCACATCCGTACCAGGTTTTGATAGCGTAGTGAATCAATTCAATAGTGCAGTGTCATTAAATGAGAATGTGAATAATAGAAATTCATTTTATAGTAATTCAAATTCTAGTAATTTAACCGAAAATTCAACAGACGTAGGTTTAATAACATCAAATATGAATAGTTCAGTGTTTACGTCATCCGACACAAACAATTTAATGCGAAATTCCATATACAATTCGCTAAGTATACCAACGGCCAACAATTCAGACTTAATCACTTCGAGTATCGGCATGAAGAACGCAATACCCACGCCAAATTCCATAAATCCAGTCTCAATCAATGGACTCGATCAACATATGTATAAATTTTTTACCGATTTTCATAAAAATTCGCTGAAAGAACAACACAATCAGCACCAAGACTTTATAACCAATTCATTTACCTCCGAACACATTTTTAATCCAAATTCTAGTTCAAACTTAATGCAATCCGACATCGTTAGGCACAATTTTATCAATAGCAATCAACAATTACCCTTAAATGAACATTTGCTTAGTAGTGCTAACGCGTCAAATTCTCAACAAAATCAACTGTTAACGCAACAACATAACCTCCTGCAGCAGCGCATGATGGAGAAACATCTAAACGAGCAACAGATCCTCTTAAACATCAAAAATCAACAGCAAAACAACCATCAAAATCCGCATACACTACTTACCGTTTCAAATCAACCAAATTTCCTCAGCCACGGCGGCTATCAGCAAAATTTCCTTCTACAAAATCAAATCAACTTAGTCCAGAATCAACATAACCTCATCAGTGGCGATCAACACAACATTAGTTTAATAGGCAACCAACAAAATATAGCCCAACAAATAATCGGCAACACGTTAGCCAATCAACATTCAAATTTACTCAATAGTGGTGCTAATAATCAACTCCTCTCAACCCGTTTACCTCAAAATTCCACACACACTCTACAAAATCTGATGGGACAAACGTCACATGTGGGTGGGTTCGGGCAGTTTTCCGCCGCGGGACAAAATCAAGCGCAAACACAACATTTAATATTAAGTAATTCAACAAACACATCGAACAGTTCCAATCCGAACGCGCAACGGAATGTTGAGGATGAACTCGGGTTCGATCCGTTCCATGAGACGCAGAAAGCATTGGCGGAACTGATGGAGTCGGAACAGATGATCAATAGTCAACAGCAGCATAGGGCACGTTTACCGCCACCTGGATTTAGTCATATGAATTCGTTTGGTATTGGCCTACCGAGACCTCATGGTAAGTCAGTTCGGCGAACGTGTAGGTCTCGATAATTATTTAAAAATTTGGTTTTTGGTTAATTTTTAGGAAGTAAAATATTACCTTTTATGAGTTTGAGTCAAACAAATAGCAACACATCGCATCAGAATGCTATTAATTCTCAACAATCGACTAATGGTTGGCCCGTCTCAAATCCTCAAACGTCAAATTTAGTTCAAAATTCAGGTACGATAATGATTTGAATAAGTTACATTTTGTTTTTAATTTTCCTAAACCCACACCTGACACCATTATGTTCGGATCACCATTATGGGACCATAGAAGTGGTCCCATATCCGAAGGATAAATCTCAGAAGCCTCGCCATTTCGTCAAATCCGTCCGTCAGTCTGTAACACTTTCATTAATTCCTACATCTTTATTTTGGTTGTGTCGGAAACTTTCAAAAATTCAAAAAGAAATTTAATGGAGAGACAGGTCTTCAGTAAATTAAATTTTGCATCTAGGTATGTTCCGAGATATTGGAAAATATCCTCCGAAGTTGAAGTTCTTTTAATCACTTTTCATTTTTGATCCTTGTTTGCAAAATATTGAAGTTCATACAAAATTTATGTGTTTTTTTAAGAGATATAGGGAACCAAATTACCACTTAATTGACCCCCGAAGCACATTTGCATGTGACATAGTCTAATGTATTTATCTGATAAACTGTGAAGGCTGTGAAAAATTAGCCACTGAGGTGACTTAACCCATGTTTAACACACGCTTGACGAATTTTTATAGTTAAGGTGGATTTCCGCGTGTTAGTATACTGGTGTGCAAATATACTTTTAAATAAATCAACTTTACGTACTCTTGTAAGTATGGGTAACTTCAAAAATGTAAACTTTACCGCATCGATGCAGCATCATGACTTTTCTGATGCGTCGAATACTACATGATGCGCTGCTGATGCTCTCTTGAAATTTGATGCACATTAGATGTTTTTGAACGGGATATTGGCATCATTTAGCCTCTGATTTGGCTATAGATAAAACAGATAATGTAGCATGATAGACTATAGATAATATAGCAATACAGTCCTTCTATAGGTATATTATCTTTGGATTTAAACTTCAACTTACTTGAAATTGAAAATATTGAAATTATTTGAATAAAAAATATTACATACCTATTTTGAGTGTAAAATGTATTCAAATAGTTTAAATAATTTTAATCAAAGGTAAATACATTCATCTTTTTCAACAATTTGTTTTTCGGAATTATTCCTGTTGGTGTTAATACCTACATAATATGGCAAGTAGTTATAATTCTACATTATACACATGACGTCATGACATGCATCTTGGACACGCATCACCAAATTTCTTGATGCATTGTTTTGACGCATCAAATGCAAAAATGAACTTTTGATTTTTCTTTGTGATGCATCTGATGCATTTTTGAACATTTAACTCTGCCTCATGCAAGCAATGATGCATTTTTGAAGTTAGCTTATAATTTGCACGCAAGTATACTGTTATAAAAACTCGCTTAATATCTAAATAGGTATTTACAAGAAAATAAGTAAAATTATTTCTACTTTTGCTGGTAAAAATGATTCTCACAATGGCAGAATCTAGCCTGTGTTTTTTTATGAAGAGTCTGGGGATATTATCAGTATTTATATTTTTAATTTCAAATGTTATCGAGTGTCTGTGAATCATTATTAATGTATGGCGAGCTTTTGTTCGTATTTATACATACATCAATATTCATATGTTCACTTAATGTCCAGGTTTAGCTGATACTTGAAACACTCAATTTTACTTTGGCATGTATAACCAATTCATTATGTTAATTAAAATTCACATAAGTCTCTCCAACCAAGAGATCCGGGTTCGAGTCCTAGCCGATCCAGTTTGACAATTTTTCAAACACATGTGAATTTTAATTAAGTATTTCTATTAATAACACCAGGCAACAAAAACAAGTTTTTTTTTCCTCGCGAACGAATTTATGTGATTCGTATTCCTCATTCCTCCTATAGTGTTGAAACGTAAATAAAACATTTCAGTCACGTCACAAATTTGTGAGAAAAGTGTTTATTTATTTTCAACATTTAATGATATTTTTAAAGAAAAAAAATTTATTGATTTCGTTTTAACCAATTACCCAATGATTTAGGAACCGGATATTCAGGACCCCAATAATTAGAGTTGAATTCCAGAAAAACAATTGTTTTTCTGGAATTCAACTCTAATTATTGGGGTCCTGAATATCCGGTTCCTAAATCATTGGGTAATTGGTTAAAACGAAATCATTAAACTCTTGAAATCCCAATTAAAACTACGTTGATTAAAAAAAATTTATGTAGACCTAAAAAACGAATTTTTTTTCTTTAATTTTAACATGCATATGGCTTTAAATACATATTAAGTTAAAATGAATTAGTTATGTAAAATTAAAAAAAAAAAAAAATTAAAATGCCATCAAAACTATGACTGTGAAATAACATTGTAAGGTGATTGTAAGTGAGTAAATCCGATGAATAGCTAATGTTTATTGTTTTTCTTTATCTGTACTTATTGGTAGAAGCGTAACTACCAATTTTGCACCCTGGAGCGAATTTGACTCAAGCACCCCTGCCTCAAAAATTATTTTTTTTCTGTAAATGAGCAAAGCAAATTGCTGTAAATATGTAAAATTTTCGTTTCCCCGCTAAGCAAAAAAATAAAACGAAATGACCATTTTTTCTTCTATCTATCCCACAGGAAATACCACTAGCGAGCAAAAAAATTTCCAATTTTCTTTTACAGGCTCTAAGGATTATAACATAGCAACATTTCCAAATAAAAAATTTCTTTTACTTCTTGCGCCTACATTTTATAACTTATGCCCTTTTTCGTTGTGCACTCTGAAGTGACTGCTCCACATGCTCCATTGTAGTTACGCCTCTGCTTATTGAACTATAAAATGTATACTTGATTGAATGTTTTTCCGTGCAATGAACAAAATTTTCTTACTTTTTTGTCATTTTTTTGCTTGGTTCGAAATATAGTCTTAAAGAGATATTGTGTTAAAATCTTCCGTGACGTTTTAAAGTATATCCACTCTTTGTGACGTGACTGAGCAAAATTAATGTTTTTTTAGTATCACGAGTGATACCACCTACACATTTCACGATATGTTTTTCTTGAGGTTTTTTTAGTATTGCGCGGTGTAATTTATTAGTTTAAGATACCTTAAACTAAATTTTCATATACTTAAAAGTGCTTTTTGGTTCGAGATTTGTTCCTTTTGTCTCTAATAAAGTCAACAATAATAAAGTATACCATTTTTGAAGTGCTGTTTTTATAATGGCAACTAAAAATCAAATCTAAAGAAAATATGTATTTTGGCTTTTTGGTGGATACTACTTGTGTGCAAATACATTTTCTGTTTCTCCCCTTAAAATTTGTATGCAAGTATATTTGCACGTGGAAATCTAGCTTTATAGCCCAAGTCGAGCGACCGCTTGTACGTTTTGCTGTACAAACAATTCTTCACTCATTTAAAAACGCATATTTACATTCGTAACTTATCCTTTTTTTTCGCATATTCATCCATTTTAATCGCTAATATTTGAATTAAAATATAGGATTGGGCGTATGTAATGATTGGACAACGTTAGATCCAGCGATTGTAACATCGAGCCGTCATTTCCCGTTAGTTGCCAGTATGGGCGCAATGCGTGATCAATTCCCATTATCCGCCAGTACTGCCAACAATAACGTATCGACGCTTCGAGGCCTTGATTTTACAACGACCGCTGCCGCGGCATTACATCAGCAGTCGTCAAACAATTACACACAACAGGCCACCAATCTTTCACAATTACCACCGTCAGTATCCGTGACCAGTAACAATGGTTGCTTCAATCCGCCGTCAGCGGCCGCTCTCTTTCAGCCCCACAATGGCGGGGCCACACAATACAATTCATTGACAAATGGTTATAACACACAATCCAATCAGACACCATCCTCCATTGGTCAGAATTGGATTAATTCAGCAACAGCAGCCGATTTTCAAAATCAGATTCCATTACCGCCCGGTTTTCGACAAAACAATCAACAGCAGGGCAAAACTCAAGAATGTTAAACAGGCAACAACAAAATATTATGATGTACTATTCAAAAGAATTTTTCTCGTTTATCAGCTTTGGTAATAAAAATTTTATTTTATTAAAAAACAAAAAAAAATAGAGGAAAGCGTTATATTCATTATTATGCATATATTGGATGATATATTTAAAAAAAAAATGTCACTAGATACTACTCTACTGATTTACATATTAAAAAAATATATTTAAAAAATTAATGTTTATTATTTTTTTAAAAATTTTTTCTTTTTTTTAATCGGTTGAGAGTTTTTAAGATGCAGCTATTTTGTAAGTTTTGTTGTAAGTTTATTGTTAAATTATGTTTTTTGTTTTTGGAACTTGAGAAAATTTTGCTCTGCCCGTAGTTCAAATCATTTTATGTTATTCATATTGCGCGCGCAAGGCTTTAAATTTTGCTGAGACGTCGTGTCTAAACCATTACGTGATTGTTAAATAAATATGAAAGCTTATTTTTAAATTGATTGAAATTCGTTTTAATGAAAGAATAAAAAAAAAACAAAAACAAAACATCCCAATCGTATTGTAAGATTTCAAGGTTTTTAAAGGTTTATAAGAAAGCTGCTTCTTCAAGTAATCATCTATTTATATCGAAATGAATGAGAAACCATTTGAAAATACTATTAATTTAAACAAAAAGTAATGTAATGCCGATTCTACTACTAAAAAGATTATTATCTGAAAAATATACATAAATTTAAATATCTGAAATGTTTTTCTTACTGTTTATTTTTTGTTTTTACCCACCATTCCCTTTTTTTGAAGGTAAGTAGACGGCAAATTGACCGCAGGAGACAGTTATTAATGGCACGCTGTTGCTCGAACGTTTTCAAGTAGAGTCCCTATAATAAATAGAGTCGTGACATGTCATCCATTTTTCTGTCCAAAACAGAACAGGAAGCTTCAAAACTAATTATCACGTGTTTAAGTAAATATCTTTGAGTACATAATTATTATTAATAATACGAGGTTTACATTTACAATGATTTGCTGGTGCCAATACAAAATGGCGCGCCAGTAAAAGCAAAATGAACGTGTAAACATCTACTGGCGTGCAAGGTAGATCAATGCATGCAAGAATGAAAAAAGTTAGCAACCTTCTAACTCTTCTGGCGCCAGTAATGATTCATACGCCACTAAAGTTAAAACATGCAAATGTAAACTTGTATTGGCGCCAGTATTATTTTAAAAATAATTAAATGTCATTTTTACGCGTTTATTCAGGTTTGAACATCATTTTTAGGTACCAATTATGATTTTTTTCTTTCCTAATTCATTGTTTGCTTTACATTTAGATACAAATGAAAGCTACATATGACAGTTATTTATCCAATTCAGCCATTTGTGACCTGCGCAGTACTTATCAAATTATACACAATGCAAATCATGTGTAAACGGACGTGCAAGTAGTGTACACTTTACAGACATGCAAATTTAAAAGTGGCGCCAGCAAATCATTGCAAATGTAAACCCTCTATAAGTTATGAATTAATGAATAATTAAAATTTTTTTATTTAATTATTCTTTCTAGGTTAATCTAAATGATTTTTGTTAATATTTAATTTATTTTTAATGTATTTTACGCAAACTGTGGACAGAAAATGCCGGAATCAATCAGCGTTCAGCACATATGTCACGACTCTATTTATTATCGGGACTCTACATTCAATAAACACTGCGCGTTGTTAATAACCGTCTGCTGCGGTTTTAGTCATGATTGTTTTGTCTGCCATTTTGCAGATGGCTTTTATGTATATAAATATAACATTCAATCAGTCAGGACGCATGTATGTTATGAATTTTTATTTAAAAATTTTACGCTACTTTCTCGCTATCTGCCGGCACTCGCCACTAGCCAACTGTCTGCCAACAATTTACTGCGTGTCCTAAGAATAAATAAAAACTATTTTTATTTATTCAGCCGTTCCTGCTCTAAGCCACGGGTTAGTGTTTGCAGACAAAATGATTTGAACTTGACCACACAAAAGGATCAGCCATGTGGCGATAACAAGCTTTTTTATGTAGCCAGCTCTCAGTCTAGAAGGCTATGAATAAATTAACATCGCAGTGATCTATATTTATAAAAAATTAAGTTAATATGATTTTGAAGTTTTGTTTTGACATAATTTTATTCACAGATATGAATATGATAATAATAAACTTGATGTTAAAAGTACAAATTTTGTTTTTAATTTCAAGTAAGTTTAAATAATTATTTAGTCATATTTTGATTGTAAAATTTTTTTGTGTATTTGCTTAGGTACAGATTTAATCGAATCCACTCCTTTGATCAGAGATCCACTCAATATATCAAAACATGAGATTTTATCACAAATAAAGAATAAAAAAATTAAGTCAATTAAAAGATCTAAATTTCCTTTTAATGGAAATCGACGTATTATTGGAGGTAACGATGCTGAAAGCATCGAGCAATTTCCGTTTCAGGTTTTTTTTTTTTTAAATATTTCATAAAAATAAGTTAGAAAATCAAATTTTGGAAAATTTATAGAGGACTTTGTTAAGGGAAAATTTTTCTACTTTGTTTTGAAACTTTTTATAGAGCTATAAATAAGGGGCTCAGAACTATAGTGGTGTAAGTCAAAATATGTTGTTTTAACCCTTTGCGCTTATAAGACATGTACAGCATGACAAGGTGGTTTGTCCATTAACTCTACCATATTTAAAGGTGTTTTGTCTGTTGGATCATAAAACATGTACCACATGACACACTGAATGTTGAACTGTAATGACTGCTCATACTTCACATTACATGAATATTTTATTTAATAACTGTAAACACAATTTCTATTAGAAAAATTGTAAATAAAATAATACAAAATCACGTTGAATTATCTTTTTAAAATTAAAAACTAATAAAACAGCATTGAGGACGTATTTAGCGCATTTAGTATTCAACTTTGGGAAACAAGGTTAGAACGTCAAAAGAATTCGTCAAGAAAAGAACGTCGGTCGTTGTCATGTGCTACATGTCTTGCCAGCCTATTTACAACTCACTTTTTTTTTGCTTGAGTGCAAAGAGTTAAGTTATTTAACTAAGTAAAGAAATGGTCTCTACTGGCTTTATTGTATAAGTAATGACTGTCGTCTTGGAACTGAATAAAGTTCGAGTTAAATAACAATAATTTCACAATATCTCCAATCTTAAAAAAATTGACTTACACCACTATAGTTCTGAGCCCCTCAAATGTCAAAATTAACCCAGATTTTCAATACATTTTATCTATAGATAGTCGGCATTCGTTTGTGAAGGCCCCACTTCGCTGACTGATTTTGTAAAATTAAAAACAGTGGTTCTATACCAAAACTAGTAACGTGGACACTATACAAGGGTCACGAACTCAAACGGGCGAATTGCCAGAATTGTCCACGAAAATGGTACATATTACGTTTTCTTTTTACACCACTCGTGGCGCTAATATCCTTTTGAAATTTAGGTATTATTATCGTTTACTTCTTTATTTTTGACTTTTTAATAATTAATTATTTTATTTACATTATTTATATTTAAACAATCTAAATGACTTATTTTATAATTTTAAATTATTACCTCTTTTTCAAACTGTCGTTTCACTTTTTTCCCATTTTGGTACACACGGAACACTAATGTCCTCTTATTTTTAGACCCTTTAATGCATACATGGAGTTCGTACACCTTGTATAGTCACCATGAGTAATAAGTTCACAGAAGTTCTGTACCAAAAGTAGTAAGGCCACAGCAGTTCTGTACCAAAAGTAGTAAAGTCACAGTAGTTCTATACCAAAAGAAAAGTAGTAAAATTGTAGCGGTTCTGTACCAAAAGTAGGAAGGTTATAGCGGTTCTGTACTAAAAGTAGTAAGGTTACAGCAGTTCTATACCAAAAGTAGTAATGTAGCGGTTCTGTACCAAAAGTAGGAAGGTTATAGCGGTTCTGTACCAAAAGTAGAAGCTTACAGTGCTTCCGTACCAAAAGCAAATACTAAATTGTACCTACTAAAATGTAGATTTACGTAAATCAACCGTAAAGATAGCCAACTTTTCCATATCACTCTGTGTCAAAAAAAAATTAAAATTTAATGGCAGTTTTTTTCTAATTTCCATAGTAGTCCAAGCTCCGATAGCACAAAATCATACCGGATAAAACACCTCAAATTAAAAAGCCAAATCGATAGTAACTAATGCCGACAATAGGAAATGCCCGCCAGACATATCGCGCGTACTCTGTCTCAACCTCGTATCTGAAAACTCCCAATTTTTGGACACAAAAAAAAAAACATATTTTAAATCCGTGTTTTCATCACTATGAGCTTAAGATTTATGCTAATTACACCCTTTGATGTTGGCTACCCATATATATATATATATATATATATATATATATATATATATATATATATATATATATATATATAAGTATATATGTAAATACAGTATTTAATGTTTTTAACATGTAGCTTTTTATATTTTTTATATACGAGGTAGAGACAGCCAACGCGCGATATGTTATAGCAAATTATATATATTTTTATATATATTTTACCGAACAATCGGTTTGTCTGGCATATTTTGATAATTAATGTCTGACAGACCTATTTTAATTAGTGAAAATTTTAGGTAAATCTACCTCACATAACACCTCGCTGAAATTTACATATGTTATAGCAAATTATATATATTTTATTGAGGAATCGGTCTGTCCGGCATTTAAAACATTAAGTCTGGCCTAGTAAAAAATTATTTTTATGAAACAGACCAATATATATGATTAGAGGAGATCTTAGACTTCATTTTAAAAAAAAGAAAATTGGAGGTGTTTTGTCGCGGCCTCAAAGGAAGTGTATTTGTTTGTAAAAAAAAGTCAACGCTACACTTTAAAATTGAATTTTACTAACTTAGCTATATATATATATATATATATATATATATATATATATATATATATATATATATATATATATATATACACATATATATATATACACACACATATATATATATATATATATATATATATATATATATATATATATATATATATATATATATATATATATATATATATATATATATATATATATATGTAAGCCGGGTCAATTAATAAGAAGAGGTCCCATAATAATTTTAAAAATAAAAAAAATTTACATTTAAAGATAACATTACTTCAAATAGCTATCAATTTCATGCATGAAGGTTGAATATTTGAGGTTAAGTCTGTCATGGATAATAACGTTTTTTTTTTTTTGTGACAGACCAATTTTAATACGTTGATAATGTCAAAAACTTTTAATTAAAACAAAAAGATTGGGGGTGTTATGTGAGGTAGATTTTCCTAAAATTTTCACTAATTAAAATAGGTCGGTCAGACATTAATTATCAAAATATGCCAGACAGACCGATTGTTCAGTAAAATATATATAATTTGCTATACCGTATGTAAATTTCAGCGAGGTGTTATGTGAGGTAGATTTGACGTTTTTTTCGACCATTTCAAAAATTTTTTAAAAATAGAATTTAACAAATACTTAAAGGTCTGGCGGACATTTCCTATTGTAGGTATTAGTCACTATCGATTTAGCTTTTTTAATTTGAGGTGTTTTATCCGGTATGATTTTGTGCTATCGGAGCTTAGACTATAGTTATCTGATTGATTAGAAAAAGTTACAAAACAGTTCACCCTGTTACTGTCTTACGGTTATTCTTATTTCATATATGATATTAGTAATATAATAAGACACGAGTACCTGGTGGCTGTGTGCCACACCCCATTGGTAGCATATTTTTAATTTTCACTTACATTTTCCTAACCATTCACCTCTTTCTCAATATCTTCCAAAGACTAAAAGTGTAAACTGAATAAACGAACGATTTTTTAACTCAAACTTTTTTATTATTTATATACCTAGGCGGTTGTGATCATCATAAACGAAGATTTAAAACGTAAAACATTATTTATACTGGGATGTAGTGGTGTAATTATATCCGAAACGAAGATTATAACGGCTGCTCATTGTCTAGTTGAGCGACGAATAAGAGTTAAAAAAGTGTACGTGGCTGTTGGCCATATTCATTTCAATATTAACGATTATACTAATCACGATGTTATCGAATGCCAATATGAAGTGCATCCCCTATTTGATATCGAAACAAATGATTTTGATATAGCAGTATTGACGGTTGGTCAAAAGCACTGATATTAAAATAATATGTATGTACTAAACAATAGATGGGACACGTATCGTTTTTTTTCTTTTTTTTGTTGAAGCAGATTTGTCATATTTGTTAACACATTGTATAACCTATAAAATGTTGGTGGTAATGGATGTTTCTTAATTTATATGTGATTTTTGTTGTAATTTGAAACTATTAATTGATAAATATTTTAACAATATTTATAACAACAAATATAACAACAGCAAATATAAAAAAAATTTAAATCCAGCCTTGTTTATTTGTATATCCAACCGCCGTATTTGTCAACACATTATTTTTGGCTTCATTTAAGAACATATATATCAATAATTCAATATATGTAATTGTATATTCACCTGTGTTCCTTCTATTGCATTGAATGCTTAGAGGTCAAAAGTCAATTTGTTGTTACGATTCGATAATATTTGGCCATTGAAATTTTTAGCCTAAGGGTAGAAAACTTGGTTTAAATGGTAAAAGTATAGCATCGATAGAATTTGGCCGTTCAGCGTATACGTACGATATTAATGATTTGAATTGCGTTTTAGCTGGGTGGGGTGTTATTGAATATGTAAGCAAATTTTTATTTAAGTTTTATAGTTTTTGAAGTGAAATTTTTTATGCGGTGCTGATATTTTGACAATTTGAGGAGTAAAATGTTGGGACAAAACGTTACGGATTGTAATGTGTGGAATGTGACCATCTCTCCCGCAAGACAAGTACACGAACTATTCGTTTCCTATTACACCTTGAATAAATAGAAATTAAATTATATTTCTCCTTTTAACTAAAAATTTTGAAATATTAAATGATGTGTTTATGTGTAGTTTATAGTGTTACTTGAAAAGAATAAAAAATATATTTCTTTCTTTCTTAAAAAGACAACAAAATATATTTTTTTCTTTCTTAAAAAAACTATACGAAATATATTTTTTCTTTCTCGCACCTGTATTAGCAAACGAACAGCTAGTGTACTTTTCTCATTCTTCTAATTTTGTGTTAACGACACTTCCTAACTCTAAGACATGCATTAGTGAACATTACTTTTTTAGCTAGTATAGTTTGGCTATACATTTGTACACAATAAAAGAATGAAAATTTTTATTCAGAATATTATTTGTGCATTATAAGGACTGTCCCGAAAAGTTTTGCACAGTTTTGTTTCCTGTCCGATATAAAAACAATGTGATAATTTTTTTTTTTTAATTTTTTATTAAAACGTAATCAGTGGCGTAGCGTGCTTTGGAGAGGCCCTATATCAAAATTAGTTGGGGGCCCAAATGAAGGGAAAGGCCGCTATTACATTGTCATAGATATATGTCAAAGATCTTTGATCAAATCTATGATCAAATATTAAGAAGTATCTTTAACTATGGTTACAGAAATTTATATTATAAAAGTTGACTTATTACACTATAATATTTCTTTGATTAAATAAAACTTTGACATATATCTATGACAGTGTAATAGCGGCCTAAAGATTTCTCACAAAAGCAACAAAAATGCTTGCATTAAAATAAAATAAATATTTATTGATTTAAAGTTATCGCTCCCTCCTAGAAATTGAGCTAGCCAAACAATTCAAATTAAATATGCACTTTTCTTGCCTTTTTTCGGCAAATTGATTTATTAAATCATCTATAGCTGAAGACGGTTTCAGTTTTTTTTAAATTTCTGCCTCTATAGACAATAATGACAAGTCTGATAGCCGTTCCCGCCCCATCTAAGTCCTTAGTGTTTTTTTATTAGTTTTAATTTTGAAAAACTTCTTTCAGCTGTTGTGATTGTAACTGGAAGAGTCAAGAATAGAAAGCATGCTGTTATTACCTCCTGAAAAAATGCAAGGCAGTGGCGTAGCAAGGGGGTGCAAGGGGTGACCCGGGCGCCACTTTGAGAGGGGCGCCAAAAGCTAATAACAGGAGCGTCAAAAGCTAATAGGAGGGGCACTATTACTTGTTTATAATACACGTGTTTGTTATTAGAATTTTTTTACGTGAAAGTGTAGAGAAATTACGAAATTACTTCCAGGTTATGACTCCAAATATATAGGCACACAAACAAAGCACTGCGAGCAAGCGAGCAAAAAAAACGTCGTTAAGGCAACTATTAACAACAAATTTAAAATACAAATTTACGAGAAAGAATTTTTTCCGAAATTTTAAATACACCATCCCACTACCTAAAATTTTCAATTTAAGGGGGGCGCAAATAAAGTGTCATGCACCGGGCGCCAGTTATGCTAGCTACGCCTCTGATGCAAGGCTATTGAATTTTATCAGCAATAATTCCATGAGCTCCTTAATGGAATTAATTTTTTGAATTTCAGATTTTAAGCATGTTTTCAGAGCAATTAATTGTTCATAGACCCCGAGCTGGTCTAATGGTTAGCAACTCCGTTCTTGACTGATAAGATCGTGAGTTCGGAACCGGCCGGGGGAGATACATCATCATCAATCTACCATACCGCACCAATCATCTATAGCACATCAACACCAAAAAGCAATAGTACAACATATACCAAACGATGCATATCACCTTAGCTGTGGCGCATCTAAACAATAAAAAAAAAAAAAAAAAAAAAATTGTTCATAAAGATTAACTGAGATGTCTTTACTGTATTTAGCCGATAGTTTTCCGGAAGCATTTTTTATCACTTCGTTTGAAGAAGATAGGAGTTTCTCTGATTATAATACTTCGAACTTATTACTCAGGTCACAAAGGCTCTGAAATCTGTTTAGTTTGAGAAATTAATATATCTAAACAGCAATAGTATATATTGACTTTGAAATATGATTCCGGATCTGAAAATCTCTCGTATGACAGTTTTTTTGTATGTTTTTTTCCCGGGAAGCACGAGATTAAGTGACATTGTGGATAAAATTTTAGGGTAAGTGCGGGAGAGACGCCGCGTCGGGAGAGATGCCGCAGTAGCCATAGTTCGTCCGTTGACTGACAGATAGCGCTATTAATGGATTATATGTTTAGAATAAGTTACTTATTTAAGCTGTATATGGTAATATTTATGATTAGTCCGTCAGTTTAGTAATTATCCAACTTTTTATTATTGAAAGGTAAGTTTTTTAACATAATATTTTATCAAGCATTTAATTCATTAGAATTTAAGAATGTATATTTCATTGTTTTAATGAAAATGAGTTTTGTTATTAATTTAGGTATATTTTAAAAGTACTGTATAAAATTTTAGGTTAGAATTCCGCACTATGCTTGCTATAGCAACATGCGGCATCTACCCCAACAAAAAGGAGAGATGCCGCATGTAAATTTTTTTTTTTTTGACTGTAAATTATGCCACGTAAATATAAAAGATCCATTAATGGATCAGAAAGAGCTCTCATATTGGTGAAGATAACGAAAATAATGATGATTGCCTGTGTATTGACTGTTTTGAAGAGTACTCAGAAACAAAAGAAAATTGACTGGTTAAGATGTATAAAGTGCCAAAAATGGTTACATATGGCATGCATCATGTATGGAGATGTGTATAAAATGCAAAATTTTTAATATGAAATATGCGGCGCCTCTCCTTCTTTGATGCGGCATCTCTCCCATAGGTGCGGCATCTCTCCCGCTTTGCAGGCTCTACAAAAATGTTAATTATGAATCCTTTATGACTTAAAATTTAAAATTATTTATAAATAATTTTAAAGAACAATGTTTACATTTAATGTGTACCAAATTTCAAATCAATTGAATGCATACTTTAAGAATTATCAAGTGTTTTCAAAATGTGTGGCGTCTCTCCCGCATTCACCCTACTAATTTTTGTTTACACACGTTAGGGGCCTCTCTAGCACGGGGGCTCCGTATCATTGATACGGCTGATACGGCGGTAGCTACGCCCCTGAAAACGTTATACCTTAAACTTACAAATTTTGTACTTAATCTATTTTAATTAACTTTTTTCTATTGAATAACCGTATTTTACTTTTCACGGGTCTCATTAAATTTTGCACTATTTCACTGCAGTCCATAATTTTCTGAATTATTTTAATGTTTCTGCTGTTTGTCTACCTTGCCGTAATATGCGTTTCACTATAGCCCAGTATTTTTCTATAAGCCGCAGTTCTGTAACGTTTGGTCGGCTCATGTTTTTTTGCAGGAATTGTACATTATTTGCTTTATAAAGTCGCTGTTGTGTAATGAAAAGTGGCTAGATCTAGCCAAAACAATGTTTCTCCTACATGCGATCGTATAAATGGCAATAAACGGTTTTTCAAACATTCTTTAATATACTTAGTCACTTCTTTATACGCAAAAGCGACTTTGGAGTGGTATAAAGCCAAAAATGTACAGTTCGTGCAAAAAGACATGAGCCGATCAAATGTTCAAGAACTGCAACCTATAGAAAGGTACTGGGCTATAGTGAAATGCATATTACGACTAGGTCGACAAACAACAAATGCATTAGAAGAAATCAAAAAAAATTATAGACTGCAGCAAACAATAAATTTACGGATGAGACAGTGCAAAATTTAATGAGACCCGTGAAAAGTAAAATACGATTATTCAGTTGAAAAAAGTTAATTAATACAGATTAAGTACAAAATTTGTAAGTTTAAGGTACAACGTTTAAATAAAAAGATTTAAAAAAAAATGATTACATTGTTTTTATTTCGGACAGGAGACAAAACTGTGCAAAACTTTTCGGGGCAGTCCTTAAAATTATAACACTTTTTCAGTTTATTGTTAGAATGTTTTCGTACATAGAAAATTTCACTTCGGTGGTGTGTTCCGCGCATAGCCCAATGAACATAAAATAGACAGTGCCTAAAGCCAGTTTATGGGGTATTTAACTGAAGCATTTTGCGGGGTGTGATGTGAGGAACATAAACGGCTATTTTTTGCAATTTTTCTCAAAATAGTTCAATTTTATTGTCAGCATTCTATTTTGGCAATAGTTATTTGAAAAGGTACTAAAAATTGTTATTACAGATATCATGGTTATTGGCAATGATTATAATAATTATTATAAAATAACAGTTGGCCATATTTTGAGGCTTCATTTATTCATTGATACCCTCAATCTAGATTAGTGGTTTCCAGACTTTTTTGTCTCGTAGACCACTTGCCATGGTTTCAGGTTTTAGATAGCCCTTAGCCTCCTTGTACAAATTCAGAAATTCAAGAACAAGTTTCGGAAATATAACCCTGAAAAAATGGAGGTGGCGAGCCAAAAAAAGGTCACCAGTCACCAACTTCTCATTTTAGAACCATTTGGGAAAGCAAAAAAAAAACGGGTAGAAAAAAAAATGCCACCAGTCACTAACTTCTCATTTTAGGGTGAACAAAACGCGCTGTGCGTCTACTCTGCTGTTGTAGATCCCCATTTTTCCATTTACATCTCTCAGACTCCCATTTTTTATTCTCGCAATGGAACCCTTGCAAGTCGTTATCGACGCCTGGAGGTCGATATAGACCACTTTGGAAACCACTGGTCTAGACACTCTATATGTATAATTTGTTCATTGGTCTATAGCCCAGCTACATAAATACATTTTTTTTTATTTTGTATTCGCTGACAAATCTGAATAGAATTTTCTTTTACTTTTTAACGAAACTATTTTTTGTAATAATTTGTTGCCGAGAAACTAAAACAGGTTTGATTTTCGATCGATTTTGGACACAGGATAATACATTGACAGAAGCTATGAAAGAAACAACTGTCTTGCAATATTTGGATTTAGAGTTGCATTCGTTAATCGATTGTATGTTAGATTTACATCGAGAGAGTGAAGAACATCAGATTTTCAATTTTCTAGGAATGATTTGCGCTTCGAATCCATTCGGAGATGCTTGTGTGGTAACGTCTTAAATTTGAGTTAGTTTGTTAAATATTTGGAAGTTACATTAAAATCCGCTTTTATTTGTTCTTAACAATTAATGTATTCGTTTTTGCTGGTAAAAAACTGGTAAAAATTGGATACGGCGGCACAAGAAGTGTCCGGCTTTTAACCCTTTTGGTACCAGCGTTGTTCCTGAACAACGTCAACTTACACAATACAGTGTAAACTCCATATAATGAAATTGAAGGGACCGGGTTTTTTATTACGTTATAAAGAGTTTTCGTTATATGGAGAGTAAAAGAAAACAATAAATTTTACGAATACAACTTACGAATTTAGTAAGTGGTTTTAATTTTGACTAAATTAAATGACACTCTTTCGTCAATACACAAACTCTTTTACTCGCCATGTTTACAGTTAAAAAGTTTGAAAGCAACTAAGAATATGATAAAGTAAAGACACCAATAAGACAATTGAACTAGCCTCAAGTACAGTAGGCAAAAAACATGTGCTAGGCAATTTTCACAAACAAGTAAACGGATTTCTAAGAACCCCTTTGTGCGTACGAAATATTTACGACTCTGTATCACTATTTTGTTTTAAAGTCAGTGAAACAAAATTTTTTTGGCTTAAAAAATGACGTATTTTTCGCTATTGAGAGTGGCTATTACGTTATAAAGAGTGTTTCAATATACAGACGAGGCTTTTAGCAACAACATAGATGTTAGTTTCATATTATACCGGTAGATAACGATAGGTGTCTCAAATGTCTGAAAACAAGCTGTTCTAGTGGAAAGGTTAGACATTAAAGATCCAATGTTGTATCTGAACAACAATTTATAATGTATTATTTAATCTATACATATAATAAAACTGTAAATCTGTCTCTGTTTGTCTGTCTGTCCGTTCATGCATCACGTAAAAACTATTGGACGGATTTTAATGAAATTTGGTGTGATGATAACTTATTACCTGGGTTAACATCTAAGATACTTTTTATTCCGGAAAAATGTCTCATTCCCACGGGAAAATGGAAAAAATATTTTGAGCATCTACACATATTACGCCAATTTACATATTTCATAAAAAATTTCATAACTATAGTAACAAAAATTGTAAATAAATTTTGTAGTTTGGAAATTTTTCTGAATTTTAAATAAAAAAAAAAAATGTTGCTAATTGTGTACCGAAAAATACAATAAATACACAATTGTCAATTTGGAGACAATTTAATGCATTTTGTGTTGCAAGAAACTACAAATTGGAAAAAGAAACTACTCAACGTTTCGCGTGAACAACGTCACGGGTACGGCTAGTTAATTATAAATTAATAAAAGGTACTTTTTTGTGCTAAGAATGGATAATATATATGGAAAAAATCTGAAAATTATTTTTCATATATCGTTTTCATAATTTGGAACTGAAAGGGTTAAAGAAGTTTTTGACGATTTAATGCAATGAATAGTTAAATTATTATTCAGATCCTCCGTTTTCAATAGGTCATAGTTGCAGTGACCTATTTACGGGACAAACTTTAGGCGTGACAAATATTTCTAAAAGGAGTTTGGTCTTTTTGCCAGTAAAAATGAAAAGGTCACACCCAAATTACTCTAGTTAAACCTATCGCTTCAAATTCAATCACTTCTAGAAAGCATGATTTTATTAAAAGGAAATATTTTAATTTAATGACGTCATTAAGTTCATTAAAACTTTTTCGGTACCTAGAAATCGTAAATAAAATGACAGAATGACGGAACTAGAAACGAATTATAAATTTTCGAAGTCGTTTTCTTTATATTTACCAAAATTAAGCATGTAGAATCACTAGAGAGAAATAAAAAGGAATTTCATCATTCTGAAGGTAAAAATGAAAAGCTCACACCCAAATTACCTTAATTCAATCAGTCACTCTAATTCAAATCATTTCCATAAAGCAGGATTTGAGGAAAAGAAATCTTTTAATTTGATGACGTCACCAGATTCACTAAAATCTCCCAGTGCCTTCAGAATCGTAAATTATATGACAAAATGATGGAATTGGAAGCGAATTGTAGGTTTTCGAAGTTTTTTAAGTACGTAGCTTATTCTTACCAAAATTAAGTTCCGATGGAATATATTTACCATAAGTTGCCAAAAGCCAGAACAATGTTTCTAGTCAACAGTGGGTTTTAACGCAACTCCCAATAATATAGGCATAACTATCTGGGACCAAACTTGCTATAAATATATTATGTTTCAGGGTGATTCTGGCGGTCCACTAGCTTGTACTGTTGGTTCAACTGGTAAACAGTTTTTGGCTGGTATTGTTTCGTGGGGATTAGGATGTAATACTGGTTTACCCGCCGTTTATACAGATGTAAGTTATTATCGTGATTGGTTGAAGGATCAGAAAAAAAAGAAATCAAAATCGTTAGCACCGAAATTTTACAATGATTGTTTTTATTATTGGATTGTATTTGAAATAATTTGGCGTTTTCATAAATTATTATAAACATAAACATATTTTGTTTTTAAGTGTTTGTGGATTTAGTTAGTAGAAAGCTGAAGGAATTGTTACTCTTTGAACAATGCCTCTTGCATTATATTACCTAAATTTAAATAGATATATATTATGATATATATATATATATATATATATATATATATATATATATATATATATATATATATATATATATATATATAGGATGGGCCATTTTAATCAATACATCTAAATATCTTGCCAGAGGTGCCACCTATTAAAAAATGACCTTTACAAAAGCTGAAATTTATTTATAAAAAATTAATTTTTCATAACTTTTTGGTGTCATTTTTTTTCGTGATTTTGATCTTAGAATGACTTTTAAAAGTCTTTAAAAACGAACAGAAGCTCCTATTTTACGTCTCCAAACGATGCCGACCCTTTAAAGATAGGTTTTTCCTTTACGTTTAAAGTCTAATTTTTTATTCTTCTTTACTGGCCTTTACACCTCTGAGGGCCAATAATAAAAAAATTCGTTTGTAGCATTTTCGACGTGAAATTTCACACTGTTTCAGAATCCGAAATAAAAAATAGGTCATTCCATTTGAAAAATACGACTTGGCCTCAAAATGACCTTGAGAATGAAGGTCAAGGTTAAATTTAAGGTCCCCATTTAATGTCCCCCTTCCCACCTTCGTACCTAACAACTTTTGTAAAGGTCATTTTTTGATAGGTGGCACCTCTGGCGAGATATTTAGATGCATAGATTAAAATGGCCTACCCTATATATATATATATATATGTATATATATATATATATATATATATATAATATATATATATATATATATATATATATATATATATATATATATATATATTAATGTGTAGGTATGTTATGGATATTAAATTTCGGATACGGTTACAGTTATGGATAATTGCTTTTAATAAACATTTTTTTAGAAAAAAGGGGAAATTTTTACTATAAAAAGTGAACGTCAAACACGAATCAATGGAAATCTATCAAAAGAAACACATGTAGGGTAAGAGACCCGATGACCGATCACTATTTTTAGCTGTATCATTAAATTAGCTTAAAAAAATTAAAAAATAAACAAAACACCCATTTTTTTTTCTTAATAAGTATGAAACCAAGTTTTTTTAATCCAATGGATATGTTTTTAAGAAAATATAACCCAAAAATTTTGATTTATTAATGTTTTTGTTTTATAATTTGTTGACGTCTATGAAAAAGCGGACAGAATATATTAACCTCCTTTGAAAGATCAATACACTGACCTCTATGAAAAATCGCGCATTAATGTACATGACGTACAGTAGTACAAACCTTCTACTATCGAATATTTGAACCATTCTCTTCCAGCCACTTTGACACTCTATCCACTACTAGGTGAGGCTCTATGTCATAGAGTATTATCATAGAGTGACATCTAGTGAAACATAGAACGTCAAAGCAAAAGCCAAGAATGGTTTAAATATTCGATAAAATAAACCACTAAAATCACAATTTCGTTTCGCTCTCTGCTGATGTTTTAAAAAAACATTGTGTAAGATCTGACTTAGCCGTTAACCATTGTGAATTTTTAAACAGTTAAATTAAGTTTATATTGTATCTCTATGTGTCGTTTCAGATCTAATACATACATATCATACATATTATGTTTGACGTTTTTATTTGATAATACCTATATAAATAACAATTTGGAAGTTTTAATTCAATATTAATTATTTTTCAATTGATTTTACGTTCTGAAATAAATAAAATATTAAAGTGAAATTATAAAAACGGTTAGTTAAGTGTTTTAAACCCAAAAATTAATTAAAAATGTTTATAAAATAAATATGCAATATAATATAATTCTCAAAATGCGGTACCTAACTGTAAAACTCAGACCCCAAGAAGAATCAGTCATACAAATAATATTTAACGCATATAAAATTTAATTTAGCTATCCTAATCTCTTAAGTGGACTAATAACAATTATTTGTATACTTTTATTATGCTAATAACTTTAAAAATTCGGTGACAAATGTTACAATTTATAACTCATGTGTTTTGAATAATGATCATCCATCATATTAAAAATTCACGAATTCAACAAAAATTTTTCGATATATATATATATATATATATATATATATATATATATATATATATATATATATATATATATATATATATATATTTCTTAAATTAAGTGAGGAGGCATTAAATGTGAGGTGAATTTAAATTGAAAAATAATCATTCTATTAATAATAATTTTTTTTATCAAAGGTTTCTTTCAGAAATAACTTCATTAAGATATAAATGTCAAAACTGTTCGGACTTATAACCCCGATCGACAATGGGGTCTTTTACTCTATAGCAAAAACTTGTTTCTATTTAAATTCAGTTTTTCAACGGCAATTGTCTGTTATTATCCGAAACAAATTCGAAACTTTTATTTCCGGATACGGTTTCGGTTTCGGATATTTATTTCGGATATCCGGTAGTTTCAGTTACGGTTACGGATATCCATAACATCCCTAGTATGTAGTCAGTGTTGTCGTTGTAAATTCAAATTAATAAAATTAATAGACTGAGAGTTACCGAGACCATTTATATGAAAATTTGGGCCCGTTTGTACACGAATGAAATACAAGTAAAATGAAAGGTTATGAATCACTGATCAAAAAAGTTACTGGTTGTGAGTACCTTTTTGTAGGATGCCATCGAAAAGTTGTACAGAGAAATTTATGTTAATTTCTCACTATTTCCAAGGCCATTTTTTAATTCAGTCATAATTTTCCCAGTTGACTTTTGTATATTTTACAAAATACAGAGGGAATCCTCCTCTGGAACTACATTCGAAGAGCGAATATTACATAGATTATGCTAGAGTCGACAGTTTACATGGTTTAATAGCTGTTGTCTGCGTCTTCGTAGGCGTGATTTTCGTAATAAAGAAAAAAAAAACATAAACCTGATAAATAAATAATATTGGCCGAGGGAAAGTTATCGACTATCGCTTAGAATCTGCCTTCATAGTCCCTGTGAATTCCTTATGGAAACGGCTATGTTTTAAAAAAAACAAACGGTTTGAAATTTTACATTTCTCTCTACCTTAACCCTTTTAATGGTAATATTTTTTTTGTTTCAAAATGCCGGACTTTTTACTGCCAAGTGAGTTACCTAGTATCAAAATCTACTAATTCCACTTTATAATCGTGGGAAATCGCAAAAAACCATAACTCAGTTCAAAATTAATTTTTCAATAAAAAAGTCATAATTATATTAACTAACAAGGTAAAAAAGATGATTAGTACTATTATCAAAAAACAAAATTATCGTTTTACCCCTTTTTTAATCAAAATTATTTGAATTTAGTAGGTTTTGATAGTAACATTTATATAAAGTGCGTTTTAAAACAGAAATTATAAGGGAAATTTATTAAAAAAAACTTGATTCAGCAATATTGGATGTATCAGGGTTAGACAATACAATTTGTTTTGTAATATTGTAAACTATTTTGTCACTTAAAACCAAAGTGTTTACTTAGTAATTCATTTACATCTACGTTTTCATTATTTAAAATTTTAGATAAATACTAAAATACAAATTTTACGTGAAAACATAATTTTATACTTCATACGTCCCGCATGTCAGTGAAAAAATTAAAATTTGAACGGTTAAAATCTAAAATATAGGTTATGTATAGGTATTTAGCAGGATTTGTAAAGTTTTCAATGTAATTTTAGTAGGATTTGAAAATTATGTTATATTTCAGTTGCAGATTTCTTTAGTAAGCAGTTAAAATTACAATAAAAAATGTTAAGTGGCATATGCCTTGTTGCATTTAAAAATTAATGGCCCTAAAAAATCAAAAAATTCGAAAAGTGCATTTAGTAGATTTTGATACTAGGCAACACAAGTGATAAGTATAATAGATAAGGCTACAAAAAAAGAAAAAGAAAAAATCAAAGATCCCAACATTAAAAAAGTGAACCCTAGGAATTTACAAAAAATAAATTATACTAAACTATGTTGATAAAATTGAACATTATTTAGAATTATACGGTATTGTCACAGATGGCGTTATCTGTACCAGTGAATATATACATATGACAGCATTTTGAGCTGCCATATTCCAGGACGAGTTAACTCGTCTTAATCATTAAAGAGTTAAAAAACAATGACAACCAGATCTCCACTCATAGTGGCGCCGCGTAGCGGGATAAAAGTTGCAAATATTAATACATATAGCGGTATAGAGGTTGAAAATTTTTTATAATATGTAATCTTTTCTATTGAAAAATCACAATTTTTCGAGACATTTGTAAAAAACAAAACAAAACATTTTTGGTAATTTTTAATAAATGACAATTTTGGTCGGGTCGTACAAAATTTCAACCGATAATATCTCTTGGACTATAAAAATAGTATGATCGTTCAAACATATTTGACTGATACCGGCGCATCCTATCTAAATGAACATACTAACGAAGAAATAGTATACTTAACTATCTATCCTTCTATGTCTATGGTATTAATACTAATAGAGAATGAACGACGTACTATCGCTTGATAAAGATATTTTGTTAGTTCATCCTTTAAGTTTAGTTACATAGAGAAATTATTAAAATTGTTCATGTTACTCGAACGATTTACTTGTATCGAAAATTGTATAGAATATTTAAGATAATTCGAAAGTGTTGAATACATTAAGTATAATAGGATTACAGACAGCGGGAGAGATAAATTCAAATTTAATTGTGGTTTGATGATGTCATTCATGATTGTTATGATTTTTCAATGTCGTAAAAACTGCAAACAGAATAATTGGGAGTTAGCTGTAGCTTTTCGAAGTCATTATTTTCATTTTTACCAAAACTAAGCGTGTAAAACCGTTGGAAAAGATTTATAAAAGGAATTTCATCATTTTGATAGTAAAAATTAAAAGTCCACACCCAAATTATCTACACACACCGGCATAATTAGCGGAACATACAAAATATCTCTAAAAATCAAACAAACCATTTAATATTAAGAAACTATTAGTCTTATTTAATTATTAACTTAATATTACATGTTCCCAAGTCGATATACCTTTATTTTTGTTAGCAAAAGCAATTAACCATATGAAATGCCAAATTTTTGGAATCTTATGTCGTCCAAGAATCATTTAAGTTAAGGATTATTTAACAAAAAGAAAATGAAACACAGCGTTTTTATACCGCGTGCTTTCTCCCGTGCTTTTGTCAAAGCTTCCATTTGTCTTGCTATATTCAGAATGATATTATCTATAGTATCCTGAGGCAATCTTTGCCCTTCATTAATTACGGCAGTCCAAAGCTTGACCACATTGAGAAGAAGCGGCATTTCAGTTCGAAAGTGGCAGACCTTTTAAAAAGATTTGCATCGATAATAAATAAGAACAATTCTATGAAAAGTCAATTGATTCATTACTTCAGTATTATTGAGGGAGTTCACGCCAGAATCGGCTAATAAACTAATTTTTTTCGAATCTCGTTTTTGTTTTTATTTCGTTTTATGGTTCTTTACAAACACGGTGATATACGAAACATGGCCAAAAAAAATTTTTTCAAGTAGAAAAATATTTATTTGTGAGTCGCTGTACAGCCAAGTTGCTGCTCTTTTGCAGATAACGCTCGCTCCCCTCCCCTCGCGATTTGATCAGTAATATTTAGTTTTGGTGTGTCCACGAGTTGTAGTGTGCACTGAGATAATGTTCTTTTATTTGTATGCCTTTGTTTTAATAAACAGTGAGTAAACCGCTTCTTTTGTTATTATTTTTGTTTTTTACCGTTTCCGAAACTCTTGTTTTTCACGACAAGGAAAATCATATCTTAAGTTCTAGAAAAGATAGAGACTTAATTTTTTTTTTATTTTCTTCATAAACATATTGCGCATAAAGTGGAGTATGCTTTTTCCATTTGAACAATTGTAACTATTTTTAAACATTTTTTTTCTAATAAAAAATTGGGTTTTATAATTTTTAGTACTTTGGGATTACAATTTTATAGTTAATTTTTAAAATTACATGAAACCCTTACTCAGCTTTATGGACAGGTTCTTTAGGAATAAAATAATGAAAAAATATTTAAAAGATATTCATTACTTTTTGAGATATGGCGTTCCTTGTAAACGTTTAAAAACTTGTGAAAGAGGGCTCCCTCCCCCACAGGGAAGAGTAATGAATGTTTCAAAAACAAAAGTTTCTATTTGAAACCATCCCTAATTTGAAAAAAATTTTAACAAGCAAAATAATCATAAATAAAAAAAGTTGCTTTTTTATTTGAACTCCTCCCTTAAGTGAAAATGAAAAAAAAATTTTTTATTTCTTTTTTATGTTCCGCTAATTATGCCGGTGTGTTAAGTTCAGCCAATCATTCTAATTCAAATCACTTTCATAAAACTAGATTTACGGAAAAAGAATTTTTTTATTTGATGACGTCACCAAGTTTACAAAATTTTAAATATCTTAAAAATCGTAAATAAAATGATAGAATGATGAAATAAGCAGCGAATTATGGGTTTTTAAAGACGCTTGTGAGCTTAGGTAAATTTTTTTAAAATTAGCGATATCAAAATAAAGCATGATGAAGCCACTAAATATGATAATTTTTTGATCTGATAGTTGGACATGGTATTGCGAATGACCGTAGTACATCCAAGGTTATAAATAAATTCCTGTTTTCAAAATTTTTCGCAAATATCTGCGAAGTCGAGAGTCCCTCAGTCTATCCCAACAAATACAAAACCGTAGTACGTGTAAAATTTGTTTTTCATCGCTTGAATTACTTATGCATAATTCCATTCAGTTCCTAAAACCTGATTAGAAGAAAATTTTAAAAATTGCGTATATCGTGTAGCTGAACCTTTACTTCGACTTATTGCTTAGTAATATAATAGTGATTATGCGGTAATACAACATAACGTGCACTTAGCGTAGTTGTAAAATGAACGAAATATATACCGTAAATCGGAATCAATCGGGATATAATGGTGAACTGGGACAAAACGAAAAAGTTATTCATGAATTTGGTTTAATAATATTAGACGTAAAGGCGAACATATATCTTTCTTAAATTATAGCAGAATAATTATTTCCCGGGCCCTCTATCGACAGCTACGGGCCAACTCCTTAAGCCCGGGTCGTGGGGCTGCAACCCTTGCTACCCCACCGTCTCGTCGGGCCTGACAATAGTGATTAAACTTGAAGTTGGATGAAAAATAGTCTTCAGTTATTTTTGTTTCTTAAAATAGTATCTAAAAACAGTTTATTTTGGTGTTTCTGTGAATAAATTGTTTTTTAATCGAATTTTTAGTTATTTTGAAGTGTTTATGGGAAAATAATGCTCCAAAGGTTTATTTGTTTTTATTTTTTTAAAAAGAAAATCATGAGAACTTGACATTTGGGTTAAGATGGAGGTTAATAGAGATAGAAAAGGGGTGAGTAGAGACAGTACATGAGTTAATATGGAATAGAGTAGGTACTGCCAAGATTATTAAGTTATTTAAGATTTTTATAGGTAAGACTATTAAACATGACATTTCTATACTTTATAAACTTTGGGTTTTAAGTTCATTTTTACACAAAATTTAATTTTGTTCAGCCGTACTGCTTGTCCCAATTCACCCTTTTTACGTCTCTTTTGATCTGTTATTTTCTAAAATACCCCTGTCGCAGCATCTGCATAACATAGCGAATTTCCAAATCTTGGGCACTGGCGGATCTCATCTAAGACCTGTACCTATTTAAAATAGTTTAGCTTTCTAAGAGTAAAAGAATTTTTAAAATCAGTTGGGTAATTAGTTTTGGTATTTTTGGGGACCCAAGAACCCGAACGAATTTTGTGCAGCATAGTTGTATCCATCTAAAATAATTTAGTTCTCTAGCAGTGAGAAATTTTTTAGCATCGGCTCGATAGCTTATTACTAGCGTTTTCGGATCTGCAAGATCCCGGTGGACCTCATTAAAAAATCAGCTCGACCGTATATTCTAGGCGTACTTTATGTAATATATATATATATATATATATATATATATATATATATATATATATATATATATATATATATATATATATTAGGGTGGCGCAAAAAAACCACATATTTTTCTTTTTTTTGTCTCATAGGAAAAAAAGTTAATTTAGCTCGATTTAAGAATGCTGACCAAAAATTAGCTCGATAAAAAAATTTTTAAGGGTCGCTCAAAATACTTTAAAACTTGAAAATGGGCCAAAAATCGATTTTTGTTTTTCATCAAACTTTTTTTCTCATCCCTGCATATGTTTGTACATTGAATAATAAAAAATTCCTCCAAATTTTAACTCAAAAAATTGATAATAAAAGGTCGTTCAGGATTTTAAAGTCAAAATATTTAATATTTTTTAGGGTCGCTAAAAAATATTAAATATTTTGACTTGAAAAATTTTCAGAGCTCTTGAGCGACCTTTTATTATCAATTTTTTGAGTTAAAATTTGGAGGAATTTTTTATTATTCAATGTACAAACATATGCAGGGATGAGAAAAAAAATTTGATGAAAAACAAAAATCGATTTTTGGCCCATTTTCAAATTTTAAAAAGGTTTGAGCGACCCTTAAAAAATTTTTTATCGAGCTAATTTTTGGTGAGCATTTTTAAATCGAGCTAAATTAACTTTTTTTCCTATGAGACAAAAAAAAGAAAAATATATGGTTTTTTTGCGCCACCCTAATATATATATATATATATATATATATATATATATATATATATATATATATATATATATATATATATATATATATATATATATACATATATTCAAAACCCGTTGTGTAGCATTCTACGCCGCATTTGCATCCGCAGGACAGTTGTGGATCTCAGATAACACAACCTGTACCTATCTAAAATAGTTTACCTCGGTAATAGTAAAAAGGTTTCAAAATCGGTCAGTTATTTTATTTTTGACACTTTTAGGTCCTACTGACACTTGAGACCTTACATAACGTAATCTATATGTATCTAAAATAGCTTAGCTCCCCAACAGTGAAAAAATTTTCAAAATCGGTCGGCTAGTTTATTTTTGACGCTTTTGGATCCGATGGACCCTGGCAGACTTTACATAACGTAATCTATATTTATCTAAAATAGTTTAGCTCTGTAAGAGTGAAAAAATTTTCAAAATCGGTCGGTTAGTTTATTTTTACCACTTTTGGGTCCCATGGACCCTGGCGGACCCTAAATAACGTAATGTATGTCTATCTAAAATAGTTAGTTCCCCAACAGTGAAAAAATTTTCAAAATCGATCGGTTAGTTTATTTTTGACACTTTTGGATCCCATGGACCCTGGCAGACCTTACATAACGTAATCTATATTTATCTAAAATAGTTTAGCTCTGTAACAGTGAAAAAATTTTCAAAATCGGTCAGTTAGTTTATTTTTGACACTTTTGGATCCCATGGACCCTGGCAGACCTTACATAACGTAATCTATATTTATCTAAAATAGTTTAGCTCTGTAACAGTGAAAAAATTTTCAAAATCGGTCAGTTAGTTTATTTTTGACACTTTTGGGTTCTATGGACCTTGGTGGACCTTACATAACGTAATTTATATTTATCTAAAATAGTTTAGCTCTGTAACAGTGAAAAAATTTTCAAAATAGGTCAGTTAGTTTATTTTTGACACTTCTGGATCCTATGGACCCTGGCAGACCTTACATAACGGAATCTATATTTATCTAAAACAGTTTAGCTCTGTAACAGTGAAAAAATTTTCAAAATCGATCAGGCAGTTTATTTTTGACACTTTTGGGTCCTATGGACCGAGGCGGACCTTACATAACGTAATCGATATTTATCTAAAATAGTTTAGCTCTGTAACAGTGAAAAAATTTTCAAAATCGGTCAGTTAGTTTATTTTTGACACTTTTGGGTCCTGTGGACACTGGCGGACCTTAGATAATGTATTCTAAATCTATCTAAAATAGTTTAGCTCTGTAACAGTGAAGAAATTTTTAAAATTGGTCGTTTAGTTTATTTTTTACAATTATGGGATCAGTAAATCCTGGCGAAACTCATACAAGTCTAGTACTCTAACAGTAAGAAAAGGGTTCTAAGGATCTCATATAACTTATGGCAGTCCGTAAGCTTCTTGCGGACATCATTTAATTAATTAATTCAAATACTTTAACTTACTAACTGTGAAAAAATTTTTAAAATCGATTGGTTAATTAATTTCTGGCCTTTTTAGGTCCCGAAAACCTTGACCTCACATAAAATACCTTAAATCCATTTGAAATGGTTTAATTTTTTAACATTATTAATTATTAGTGGAAAAATTTTCAAAATCGATTTAAAATATTTTTCCGTACATACATATGTACATTGTACATATTTTCTTTTGTTTCATGTTTAATAATATTTATATCATAACATAATCTTCAATTTCTTGTTTACTTAAAAATTCAATAAAAAAAAAAAAAAAATTCTTCATTACATTAGCTTAGAAAATCTGTTTAATTTACATTTTTTAACATGGGATAGAACCATGCTAATTATAATGCAATAAATGAGAAACAAAACTCTATACATGTATGTGTGTTATATCACATATATGTGAATAGTTTTCACTTGTTCTCACAAAATTCTTTAATAAAAAAGTGAAATATTTTTATACTTTATAAAGAACTGAGATATAAATATAAATTACTTATTAGACTAACAAAGAAAGAATAAAAGTGAAAATTTACATTTTCTCGAAAAATACTTAAAATAGAAAGAAAATTATAAGAATATTTTCTCCATAATTTTTTTTTTCCTTTTCAACGATGTAAAAATTGAACTGCCTTATGATAGGATCGAATGATAAAAAATGGCCAGAAAACCTACTTCTGGGCATCCGACGTGTCTGGCTAACGAACTTAGCCAAGCCATTTCAGAATCCAGTCCGCACACAAAATTTCATAAGCGTTAGACGTTTCGTTCGAGAGTTATCGTGGGAACACATAAATATATATATATATATATATATAAATTTTAGTGAATATCATTTTCGTATTCTAGGGACCTCAAAACAGATTTCTGCCATAGTCCCGGACTCAGATTGCGTCATGACACCTACTGTAATAGCTGAATTTCGAGTTTTCGAAATTCGCTAAAAATCAGAAATATTTTCATAAAGTAACCATGTTCCTGTAAATTGAAGAGGTGGATTCCAAAACGCGCTAAGTCACTTTTTGCAATTTTTCAGGAAATGTAAAAAACTATCTAGGTAGGAAAATGTAGTAATCTGTTTAAATTATTTTCAAGTTCTTAGATAATAATTATTATTGATGTTATTTATTTGTTCTTATTTATACATATAATTTTCAATAGATTATATTAAAAAAAAAACCTTGAAAAAGTTGGGTTGAGTTGGTTAAAATAAACCTAGTTTGTTTAAATACAGATATATTTTATTCAAGAAACATTTTAAATAGTGCATTATTAGCTATTTCATGTGTTTGACATAACAGAAAATCTGTCTACAAGCAAATTTGGAAAAAAATACCAGCTATTATTGGAAAAAAAATGCAATGGTTTACACGTAAATTTGACTTAGAGCGTTTTAAAATAAAACTGCCACTGACTTAGTGCTTTATTGGAAAACATTCCATTTTTCATCATTCATTTTACAGTAGACTAAGCTCATTTTGAAGGGTGGCACTACGAAAATCGTGTAGAGCCGGACTTGAACATTCTGCATCAACTAAAATCTCACATTAGACAAAAATGACTTAGCGCCTTTTGGAATCCACCTCTTCAATTTTTAATATATATATTAAAGAACAGGTAATCAAATAAAAAAATATGACGTTAAGTTTAAATTCGTGCCAATTCATTCCAATTTACGGTGGGTATAGAAACAATGGTTGTTTACAGGTACTTTGCGAAATGTCTGCATATAACACAGCACCTGAAATTGATGAATGATAAGAATATAGACTTCGAAATTTCGATAAACCTATACAAAGTCGACTTGTTTGTTAACTTTTATTTAAATATTTTACTCCCTTTTCTATTATGTTCGGTCTTTATATTCATAACATGTACTAATATGTTGGGACGGGAAGCGCCGAGAATATATATAATATATATGGAGCTAGTTTTACATTTTAATATTAATGGAGTTGAACGTTCGTTTAAGTCTAAATACTAGTCTAGACGCCACCCGCATCATATTTCTTATATTTTATTCATGTAAATCAAAGGCAGATCCAGCTCTCAAATTAGGAGGGGTCACATTTAACATTCCAAATTTAAAAAAAAACTTTAATTCTACTTTTCTTCCAGTTTCATTATTCTGTTATTCCATTTACAGTTTTTAAAGCACTGAAAAAATTTTGTGAACTTGATGACGTCACCAAGTTAAATTTTTTTTTTCCAAGTTAGGCTTTATTGAAATGATTTAAATTAGGGCGACTGGTTGAATTACAGTAATTTGGGTATAAACTTTTCATTTTTGCTATCAAACTAACGAAATTTCTTTTAGAAATATGATTCATTTTATAGAAGTGTTTTTTTAGTAAATCTACGTGCCTAACTTTGATAAAAATGAAAATAAAGGTTTCGAAAACCTATAATTTGCTTCCAGTTTCATCTTTCTGTGATTTCATTTACGACTTCTGAACTTGATGATGTCCCCAAATTAAAAATTTCTTCTTTCTAAAAATCAAACTTTGTTGAAGTGATTTAACTTAGGATGGACTGGTTAGATTTGGCTAAAATGGATGTGAAACTTTAATTTTTGCTATCAAAATGACGAAAAATAATCTTTAGAAAAATAACTGATTCAAAGGAAATCCTTTCTCTAGTAGTCTTATGTGTCTAATTTTGATAAAAATGAAAAGAACTCCTATAGATCACTTTCAGTTCCATCATTTTATTATTTTGTTGGTAACGGTTTTTAAATCGTTGAAAAATGGTGGTATATTTGATGACGTCATCAAATATACATTCATATTGCATTATACCTACCAAATTGGAAAACTGTGGAAAACTTTCAGGAGCGTGGCGAACAGGGGAATCGAACACTAAGTATAAGTGACGAAACCAGGGCCGGACCTACAATTATTATGTTGGGGGGGGGGCAAATTTTGTTGTTTGCGCCCTCCCCGAGAAAAATTCAAATTTCAAAACCTGCAGGGGGCACGTGCCCCGGCTGCCCCCTTCCCCTAAATCCGGCCCTGGGCGAAACACATTTGGCGACTTATTGTTAGTTATTCATTTTCCATTTAATAACTTTGTAAATAAAAGAAAAATTAGTTTCTTGATTGCTTTAGTTTTAACATTAAGATGTAATTACTACATTATTTCTTTATCCCAGCTTGAGCTATTTTAGCCACCCTATAAGAAGAAACGGAGCAAATTTTAAAATGCAAAAAATTCAAGGAAAAACTGTTACCTAAAAGATATTCTCGTTTGTCGAAGTTACAGATTTTTTGAAGAGGGTACCCCAATCTTCTATAGTTTTTTTATCCCATCCTTTAAGAAAAAATCTTTTATTCCTTCTTTTCACCCACACTGATAACATCATTTCCTCCATATACATATATCATATCCGGATTTTTTATGTTCAGTACCGTTCACTCTTCACTAAACCGTCAGTCAAACGCCAATTATGACTGATCGATGACTCACTGTCATATAATCCTATACAGTTATATATCCACCCACTTGAAACATATAAAATTTAATATTTATTTACTAACGTAATATATAAATGAATGGTTGGATTATATAATAACTATTAATACGTAAACATAACCTATAAATGAAATAAAAGACAACAATAAAATTAAGATTTAGGAAGCTATGAGACTGTCATAGATAAATATACAGTGCGTCCATTTAAAGATTACACATAGAAGCTGGTGTTAAGGAAATTTTATTTTTTTAAAATTTTCGTAAACCAATGAACACTATTATATTATAGTAATTAATCGGCGCGTAAAGCCAGTTTAAGGGTAACTTAATTGAAGCAGTTAGCGAGGTGTTATCGTAAGATATAATTTGTATATAGTAAATATAGTATGTATTTGAAAATAAAACCAATTCCATTTCTTTTTTCAAAATTTTGCAGTTTTTTCTCAAAAAAAGTTAAATTTTATTATATCAATATTATACTTTGACAATAATTATTATGGCCGCAAGCTCAAAAGACTTCCAGAAACTGAAGTGAGGGGAATACAAATTGTATTATTTCTATAGTTACCAACCAAACCAAGTAATTATGTTTTTATATGAGTGAGTGAATAAACTTCTACACGGAGAGAAAATTCATATAAAAATTACTGTGCTCGGCATTACAATCGACGTGTAAAAGGCGAACATATTCAATTTTGTACGGTAAAAATATAAAAATTATAATTAATCATAGAAAATTTAAAGGATAGAATATTGTTTCCGTAATATTAGCTCCGTAAAATTTGTAAAACAGCACAGTAAAAAGTTCCATAGCCGACAAAAAATATTTTTTAATTGTTTTTCTTACAAAAATTACCATGCTGTATTATAATATTTGAAATGCTATCTGCTAATAGTACACGGAGAGAAAAATCCTATAATTTTTGTAGAGAAAATTTCAGAAAAATTACTATGCTCCTCTATAATCCGTACGCGATCGACGACCAAAATAAAAAAATATGTGCTAGCATGGTAAAATTTAATGTGGTGCTAACACAACTTTTATCACACTCTTATGCATATACATATATTATAGTTTAATTCTTGTTGTCGTACTCTTTCATTTGCGCATCTGACTCCCGACCTTATGTTGGTTGCGCTGTACCTGTAAAAACATGCATACAAAAATGATCGCCAACAATATATTCTAATTAATACTAAAAATAGTGAAATAACAAAAAGATGAATTAAACGCTGACATCATCCTGAGAGAGTCAAAGAGAAACTGACTGCTAGCTGACACAGTCTGATACATAGGTCTGATAAATCAAGGTGCTTGCTGCGACCCGTACGACCAAGTTGGTCTTCCACAGGCCACACCTATGGTTCGCATGTAACTCGCTTTAAGTGAGGTATATTTCAACAGCGTTCCCAACACAACCAACCTTCTTTCTGTTACTAGCATGGTAATTTTTTTAATAAAAACAATTAAAAATTATTTTTTTGTCGGCAATGGTACTTTTTACTGTGCTGTTTTACAAATTTTACGGAGATAACATTACGGAAAGAACATTCTATCCTTTAAATTTTCTATGATTAATTATAATTTTTATATTTTTACCTTACAGAATTGAATATGTTCGTCTTTTACACATCGATTGTAGTGCTGAGCACAGTAATTTCTATAGAAATTTTCTCTCCGTGTAGAAAGAAAAAAAAAGAAAGAAGGTTGTGTGTTGTGAACGCTGTTGAAATGTACCTCACTCATAACAAGTCACATACCCAACCATAGGTTTGGACGACCAACTTGGTCGGACGGGTCGGACCAAGTACCTTGATCCATTAGACTGTCTTACAAGCAGCAAGCAGTATTCATTACACTGTGTTAGAGGACAGGGATGTCACCGTTTAATTCATCATTTTGTTACTTTACTATCTTTAGTATTAGAATATATTGTTGGCAATCATTTTTCTATGCATCATAAAAAATCGAAAGTCGGAAAAGATCGGGCATCTTCGAAGTTTTTACAGGTACAGCCCAAGCAACATAAGGTTGTGGGTCAGATGCGCAAATGAAAGAGTACGACAACAAGAATTAAACTATAACATATATGCATAAGAGAGCATAGTAATTTTTCTGAAATTTTATCTACAAAAATTATATGATTTTTCTCTCCGTGTATTTATTAATATGATAGACAAAGATAAATGCAGATGTAGATAAAAAAGTTCTTTTTAGCTTGAGCCCATAATATTTGAAAAAGTATATTAAAAATTGTTACTATGTATATATGTCACGATTATTGAACTGATTACAATATTACAAAGTTAACAATTGGTCGCATTTTGAGGCTTCATTTATTCATTGATATACTCAAACCTATAGACCAGTGTTTTCCAAAAATTTTTACGGAATACTAGTTTCGATATAGTTGCCGAACTAAAGTATAGAAAACATTTGCCACTACTACTGCTACTTAACTTTTACTCAGAGAATTATTTAAGCAACTTTCCAAAAATACCTTTGACCGTTCCAATTATTTTAATGTTTTTCATAAATCACGTGACCTAGAACTGGAAAATTGAAATGGCGTCACAGTGGGTGACTTGTAGGAGGAATATAATTTGTAGAAATTCCAATTTGCTACAACTTTCCTTTAAAATGCACCTATCTACTCGTAAAAATGCAAAATAAATTTTGATTTTTTTATAACCTTTAAACTAGAGATGAAACGGATAGTAATTTGGCCGGATACCGGATACTGGATATTTGGCAAGCTTCAAGGCCGGATGGCCGGATATCCGGCAACCGAATATTCGGCCTATGACCGCTGTCTGACAGGACATAGGCTGGTGGAGAATCAAACTATGAGGTTCTTGGAAAACGTGTACATTTCAGACGATTGTCTAGATGGCAAGTGAAGTGGGATACAATTCAAAATTAGTGTATATAATATATAGAGCCCCTATAATAAATAGAGTCGTGACATTTGTGCTGAACGCTGATTGGTTCCGGAATTTTCTGTCCACAGTATCCGTAAAATACCTTAGAAATAAATTAAATAATAACAAAAATCATTTAGATGTTATATTCAACTTATATTCAACGAACTTCTCTATCTGCTCCAATACTACAACTTGTCGTTGCCTGCTTGTTGTGAAACTTCAGTTATCCAATTTATTTGTTATTATAACACAACAAATGTATAAATTTTGTTTATAGTTGCTGTCGTTTTGTTTATATTGAAATAGGGTGCGTCAAAAGGACGGCAATGTATGATTAGCGTATGTTTTTTTTTTTAAAGATTTTGTACTTCACATATAAAAGTTTTCCTGATTTTTCTAAAATTTATTAAAGATATGGATGCTATAATTAATTTATTCAATGATTATGATAATGTGAAAGATGATTACAGCTGTTCAGCTGTTTGACTTATAGAGACGACATAATACTGAAGTTTTAATATATTGAATCGAAGACCAAAGAATGCGTTTCAAGTGACTTAATAAGAGATTAATAATTTATTTTGTGGAAAATATTTTAATTTTTATTATTTTTTTGAGATCTTATTCGAAAAATTACTAACAAATTTTAGAAAATTTACAAAATGTGCCTAATCAGGAAATAACTACATATCTACGTGATATCTATGGGAATATTTGTGACCGAGAAATTTCACATTCTGTAAAGTCACACATGTCCACCGACTCATAATAGTTCATAAATTAACTATTTGAAAGACATGTCTTATGATACAATTGATGTATTTATCTATTTTTTAATTTTTATAATGAAAATATGCTTTCATAAAAAGATTAAAAAAATTAATAAATATTTATATTAAGAAATTTTTTCAAATCCAATTTTTTTAAATATTTTGTGCGCTTTTGTAGTATTATGTTATGTAAAAAAAATGTTTTTTGCAAATAAACTCTAAAACTGTCCGTAAAAAGTCCATTCGTCAAAATGACGCCGATGTATGATTAACGTTTCTCGTAGACCAACGTATGATTTTAGGGTTAATTATAAATAAATAGTATTTGTAAACTATTCTGGTATGATTTATCTTGTGTTAAGGGAGGAGTTCATGCCAGAAACGGCTAATAAACGAATTTTTTTCGAATCTCGATTGTTGTTTTTATTTTGTTCTGTGGGTTCTTTACAAACACGGTGATATATAAAACATGGCCAAAAAATTTTTTTCAAGTAAAAAGGTATTCATTTCTGAGCCGCTGCACAGCCAAGTTGCTGCTCCTTTGCAGACAAAGCTCGCCCCCCCTTCGCGATTTGATCAGTAATACTTATGTAGTTTTGGTGTGTACATGAGCAATAGTATGCACTGAGATAATGTTCTTTTATTTGTATGCCTTTGTAGACGTATTTTCTCAAAGTTGATCTGTTTTTTTCAACATCTGCTTTGTATGTCGTTTTACTGTTTCTCGAAAGTTGTGTTTTTCCCGACAAGGAAAATCATATCTCAGAAAAGATAGAGACTTAATTTTTTTTCTATTTTGGTCGTAAACATATTGCGCATAAAGTGGAGTATGCTTTTTCCATTTGAACAATTGTAACTATTTTTTTACATTATTTTTTTTTTTTAATAAAAAATTGGGTTTTATAATTTTTAAAAGTTTGGGATTACAATTTTATAGTTCATTTTTAAAATTATCTGAAACTCATACTCAGCTTTATGGACAGGTCCTTTAGGAATAAAATAATGCAACAATATTTAAAAAATATTCATTACTTTTTGAGATATGGCGATCCTTGTAAACGCTTAAAAATTTGTGAAAAATAGCCCCCTCCCCTTACAGGGAAGAGTAATGAATGTTTCAAAAACAAAATTTTCTATTTGAAACCCTCCATAATTTGAAAAAAAAAATTCAACAAGCAAAATAATAATAAATAAAAAAGTTGCTTTTTTATTTGAACTCCTCCTTAATGAGTTGAATTTCTTTTAATATTCGGTATTCGGCCGGATAGTAAAATTTGGCCGGATAGGCCGGATACTGGATAGTTACCGGATATCCGTTTCATCTGTACTTTAAACGGACGGATTGGTTTTTTTTTTACTTTTATTCATGGATGCTTAGATATCAATCCCTTATCAATAACTTCGGCTCTCTAAGAAGTTTTAAAAAATGAAAACGGGACGAGAAAGCCCTACATCAGCATTTTTTTAGAATAATATACAATCCAATATTATTATAATGGTGTTAGCGCCGGGAATTGAAATAATAAATTATTGTCACTTACATTTATACATTCACGATTGAATGATTAATGATTAATTTTTAATGATTATGACTACGTAATTTGTAGTCGTTACATAATAACCCTCACTTTCCGACGCCGCCACCATAACTTTAATTTTATATTACATTACACCGTTATTACACTCAATAATAACATTGTTATCTTCTAGTTCAAATGTTTTGTTAGATGCACTTTCATTGCAACGTTACCTCCTATAATAATATAATAATATCGACACATAGTAAGTCCGTGTGCACACCTAAGTGATACGGCACGTGCGATATGGCATGCAAGATTTGCACACTTGTACGATACGATAGATTCGATTCGTACGATCTGATTCAAGAAGGGGAATTTTTCAAGTCAGTGTTAATCGTGAGCTGGTCAAGTGAGAAGGAGATTATCGAACTGTATTGGTATGTAAGAAATAAAAAAAGACAATTTAAAAGTAATAGTTCTGCAATCGAGAACTATCGCAACATAAATCAAAATTTAAAGAATTCTATTGAATGGGCCCCGAGGGCTGGAACAAGATAAAGCATAATGTTTAACTTCTTGAAGGAAAAAGCCACCGTAACTAAAAATCAATTTAAATTGTAAAAAATATAAACTGTTCCTGTATGAAGAAAAATAATTCTTATCTGTATATTTCAATTCGCTGGCAGCAGTTTTCGATGTCTTTGTGATGTCATTTTTATTATACTCTTTCAGGCCATAATTCTAAAAAAATGGGTATTTTTTAATGTAATTAACAAACATTAATTGTAAACGATACATCTTCGCAAACATTTTGGTGTCTTTTTGGTACCGAATTACCGAACCTTTTTTCAAAATTTAATTGTTAAATAGAATTGTTGATAATGCACGCTTTTTGAATTATCGTTGCTTTAAAATTTATTTTTCTTGAATATATCGTACGATACGACATCGTGTCGTATAGGGGTGCATCAATTTTATCGTTTCAATGCAGTTTAAATGCACTCAAACGATGCATGTTGTAAAGCGACACATATCGTATATCGTAAATGTTGTATCGCCTAGGTGTGCAATCGGGTTTATATATGTATATTAACCGTTCTTGTTGAACTATAGATAATTATCCTAATTTGATTAAAGTAAATGGCCAAAACACATAAAGCGGTTTACTTAATATTAATTATCAACTGATATAACGTGTAAGTGATAGTGGTGGAAGTGGCTAAGTACACGTTTTAGTATATTCAAAATTTAATTAATTTTCCAAGCTGTTGATTCATATACTGGAACCGTTTAATGGTGTTGATGCGTCACAAGATTAAATCATTACGTCATGAAAATAATTAATATTGGTGATAAGAGGGACGAAAAATTTTGGCTGCTACCAAACTGGTTGAATTTTGTACCTTGCGAATAAATTTTTCTGTACTATTTTATAAAAAAATGAAATATTTAATATTATTCCCTGGAAAATACAAGAATATTATGACAGTATTTTTGCACATATCATTGAAAATGGGGTTTATGTTTTTTTCTTGTGTACGATGTAGGGAAAAATATTTGTTTCTAATAGAAATAAAAAAGTAAGCGAATTTTCTCCGCTGTATGGGAAAACATTAGTTCAACGGGTACACACAGAGATAAGGGGTTAAAAAGTAAAGTGAAATATTGCCTTTAATCTATTTCTCTTACTTTACAAAAATTCAAAATTGCATAGACAAAGATATATTCTAATTGAAGCGGAGTTGTATCGAATGCCTTCAGTGCACGGACAAGCAATAAATTGTATGGAATAATAGGACATCAAGTATACTTTGTATAAATTTGAAATTATTTATTTTTTTAAATAGTTTATTACTTAACAACTGTTTGAAGGGTCCGATCAAAGCCACTGAACACTGAATCGACCATATTAACATAATATTATGTTTCCTAGAGATACCACAGGCATTAAATTTTGAAGCATGACTCCATTTTAGTAAGCCCAACTTGTAACCACGGAGACTTGTTTATAAATATTAGATAAACCATTAAATTAATGGTTTGACCGCCATTAAAGTAATCTCATCAGTTAATTTTTTTGCTCAAATTAGTAAATTCTTTTGCTGCAATTTCTTAATGTATTTGTAATACACAGCATTCTCTCTAGTCGATTCTCTTCTCATTGGATTAAAGCATACGATCAAAGTGTTTGCTTTGAATATTTCGTTGCTTTCTAGGCATAAGGTCGTATCTAATTTTCAGTAAGTTTTTTAGGAGAGTAGAAAAGCAAGAACTACTGTTACATTTTGTTTTATTACTAATATTTTTCAAGTATCTACATTTGTTTACGATTTACAAAACAAAATGTAACAGTAGTTCTTGTTTTCCTACTCTCCTAAAAAAATCATTAAAAATGAGATACGACCTTATACCTGGAAGGCGACGATTTGAATCAATATTTGAGATTTCCTTTAGTTTTTCACATTATTTAATTTTGTTTTATTTATTGCTTTATATTTTGTCGACATTTTTTTTTAAACATTAGAGAAATGTTTAAAAGCAACCCTTTAACTCTGAATAGATTTCTTATAATCTGGAATCATTTTTGCCATTAATCGGAATAACATTAGGTCGTGTAATATGAAATGTCGTTTTCCGACCACTTGACCGACCGTGTTATTCAGATAAACATCGGCACTTTTTTGAACATTAGAGAAATGTTTAAAAGCAATTCATCAATTTTGCCTCAACTTCTCCTAATTTTGAAAAGACTTTTTTTAACATACGAGTATGAATATAATGGTCCCTGAAAAAATTGATCATATGGTATAGCGATGAGCAAATGCAAGACCAAAACCAAGACTTGGCAGTCTTGGTCTTGTTCTTGCATTAAGAATCTTGGTCTTGATCTTGCTAGAGCAGTTTGAGTCTTGGTCTTTGTCTTGCAAAATGCAGTCTTGGCCTTGGTCTTGGTCTTGCTAAAAAATCTTGCACTTTCTTGCATTTTTTATTAGCGAATTTTTTCCTTCTAAACAGAATTTTATCTCTTTACGGTATTAATTATACTTTCGAATTATTTAAATAGTTTAGCAAGAGTCTTGCTTTTTTTGCTTTTGTCTTGGTCTCTCTCTCTTGAGTCTTGTTATTGGTCTTGCAGCCATACTTGTAGTCTTGGTCTTGGTCTTGCTCTTGGTATACATAGTCTTGGTCTTGGTCTTGCAAAAAATGCGAGACCGAGACAAGACTGCAAGACCGAGACTAATTTTGCTCATCACTAATATGGTATAATATTTGAAAAGTTGGAAAATTTTCCAAATAAGTTGACTAATAATCTTTTCTGATTTTAAGAGTAGGTAAATAAACACATTTGGTAGTTTAATTAATTAACTTATGTCTCAACTTATTTTTTCAGTCAGTTGATAAATACGTGTTTTTCAAAGGAAGTTTGTTAAACAATTACGCCACTCTTCATCGTCAGAGACAAAATTATTCGTATCAAGTCTGTTGAAAATTTCCGTATGACCGGTTCGGTATATTAAGCAGTAAAAGCATATAACCAGTTGGTAATAGTGGTTTCTACTTTACATACATACGTATATATTCACGTATAAAGTACAATATTCTGTTATCTTCTGAATGCAACATTATTACAAATAATATTCATAGTAATATCATTTTTAGAGGTGGGCGTAACAGCGATTTTTCCTTGAGCAGCAATCACAGTCATGTCTAGTCTTTTTTGCTATTGTACAATTACTTACAAATGAAAATCTAAAAATCTGCAGTATTAAAAAATAAGAAATAAAAGACCTAATATCTAGAAAATTATTAACAATTATTGTAATATAAAAATAACAATTACAACTGAAAAAATTTAAAAAGTAAAAAATAAAAACTAAGTAGAAAAAGACTTTGAGTTTTAAGAATTAAACAAACCGAAGTATCCTGTGAAAGAGCATGCATCTAAACATAATATATAGGAACGTCTAAAATTTTAGTTTTAGTGCTAGTACTTATATACTTACCACAATTGAAAATGTTTAAGAATAAAATATATTTGAAAGAAGAAATCCTACGCCTGCTCTTTTATGTTAAAGAGTAGAACAATATTATATACGTAGGGTGCGCCATAAGTTCTCGGCTTGAGTATTAAAAAATACAGAGAGTGAAAAGAATTTATTTTTCTATATAACCTCCCTCTATTTCAATACACTTATTAGAAGGTGGGATAAGCATCTCTATACCTTTATAATAATAAGCAAATTCTTTGTAGCGATTCTACAAGAGCGATGTTTTCGGAAGTGATCGAATCTGCCGGACGTCCAGAACGTCCAGAACGATCGTCGTTGAGGGACTCGTACCGCAAGCGAAACCTTTGGCAAAGCTTTACCGTATACACCATCTAATCTGTCCTTAATTTCTTCTGGAGTTTGTCTTTCTTTTGTCAGAAATTTTATGACTACACGATATTCAATTTTTGAAACGGTCGACATATTGAGTTTACACTTTTACAACAGAATAAGTAAAACACATGTAAACTTGTCCACTGCGTTTATCATTATTAGAGACTTAATACTTTCTGTGAGTATAAATTACGTCACCTTTAAATAAGTTTAATCATGTTAGGCCGAGAACTTATGGCTCACCCCACGTATATAGTATGTTCTTTGCTCAGTACAAATTATCTGCTCTAGTTAACACTGATGAAAAGTTTAAAAGAGCCGACAGGAGAGCAGTTAAGTTAAAAAACAGAACAATATGTTATCTACTCAGTATAAACAGAGTACTTATTCTCAAATGGAAACACGTCGAGACTGGGGAAGTGAGTGTTTCCATTTGAGAATCACCAGTGTCGGTTGATGATATTTAATAATAAGGAAATACATAGAAATTACATATGTATAAAATAAAAACGCCGTGAGCAGCGGGGCCCCATCACGGTAGTCGAATTTTCCCCTTCATCTTCGGTATTGAATGTCTACAAGCGAAATGTGATTGAAAGTCTACAACCGAATTGTCATTTTGTTGGTTTCAAAACTGGTGATGAGTGTTCGGCTGATCGAGGCTTTAAAAAAAGGTTTTAAGTATTTAAGGGCTGTATCTCAGTAAATTTCAATTTTGTGCCGAAAACAGGTAGCAGAAAAAAAGCCAACACAATTCGTACGAGGACATTCCTGCCCATGTTTATCCGCTAATTGTCTTTATGTTTTAGTTTTAAAAATTAAAAAAGGACCTTAAATAGTAAACTGGAAGGCCTTTATAAAGATATTTTTTCTTTCCAAAAAAATCCAAAATTTCTATTTTATAAATACTAAAAATCCAAAATTCCTAATTTATAAATAAACAGTGACTTTAATAACATTTTTAAATTACTTAATATGTATGTATTTCATTTGTCATAAAAGTAAGTTCACTTTTTTTTTAATTTTTTAAAATTACTATTCGCCTACTTGTATTTAGAATAAACATAATGCTTTTAAAACACATTTAACAATAGCATTCAATTCCGATGTAAAAATGGGAGAAGTGGGGGGGAAAGTGATGCGGACTCCCTACAAGGTACTAGCTGGATACTAACTGAATACACGTACAAAATTTCAGCCCTCTAGGTTTCCTTATGGAGTCTCTAGACATGTTAGAAAACAAGCAAAAAAATTAAGGAAATATTGGCGTAAAAATCGTGGGGGTAAGGGTTAAAAGTTGAAACCTCCAAAAAACAGTGTCTGGCTATTAGCTTAATCTGTACACAAAATTTCAGCCCTCTAGGTTTATTTGGGGAGATTTTGACCCGAACGAAACTGTTAAAAAACAAGAAAAATCATGTTCTTTTGGGTATAAAAATGGTGGGGGTAGGGATTAAACGTCGAGACCCCCAAAAGGCACCCCCTTGATACTAACTCAATCCGAATACAAAATTTTAGCCCTCTAGGTTTATTCGGGTGACCTGTGCGAGTGGTACAAACTTCGAAAACGTCGAAAATGCATGAAATTGTAGCTTAAAAATGAGGGGGGTGGGGGGTAAAATATTAAAACCGCCAAAAAGCACAACCTAGGTACTAACTTTATCAACACACCAAATTTCAACCCTCTACGTTAATTCTGGGGGGCTGGGGGCCTGTTAGATCCAGCGAAAATCGTTTTTCCCCCCTCTACTCCCACCATATCATCCTAGGAAGCTGAATTTTGGATATGTTGTAGATAATTGACCGAAACATTATTTAAAACCGGTTTGGAAAAGTTTTATTGCTTTTCCGCCCCCCACCACCCCCTTAAAGGTCGGGTCCGAAAAAAAATTTGCCCAAAATTTGACCCCACTTTGATAGTATTGTTGTGCATCGGAATAAGCCCCACTTACCAAATTTCATCTCTTAACTTCCATAGGGGGGCCCTACACATATTAAAAGGTTGCGGGAAAATATATATATATATATATATATATATATATATATATATATATATATATATATATATATATATATATATATATATATATATATATATATATATCAGACATCTTTTTTTTTTACATAATCGTGTTCTACGGGTCCGAAAACGGATAGCGCCCCTGGTCTCGCCTCTCGCAGCTCTTATCGTATAGACTGTATAAGTCTAATTTTTCGGAGAAAATTCGACTAATAAACTTTTATAGTTTAAATTACTTTATGCGGTAAATATCCAATGGTACGGACTCCAATTTTACATAGTGACGTCAGCGAATTATGTAATATACAATATAAATGATGCGACGCAAAAAAAAATTGTTAAGTTTATTTTAAAAACGATCGAAAAACCCACTTTATAACTGAGTTGAACATTGAAAAAGATTCCAGAATATTCTATTCAAAAGTTAACAAAGATATCGAAGATCCATTTCACCATGTAATTAGTCATCGAGGAAAATGTCAGAACATTCTATTTGAAAACCTACAATGACATTAGAAAACCGACTTCACCATTTGATTAGTAATTCAAGATAAGGCTAAATAGTGAAATTTGACAAAAATTCTAGAATTTTTTACCCGTCAACTAGCAGATATTTTGAAAAACCGATTGTTTCGGACTGATTGTTTTGTTACTGTCATTGGACTGGACACCAAAAAAAGAGACCAAAAACCACATTTTGACAAAAGTTCCAGAATATTTTATTTTTCAACTAGCAAAGATATGTAGAAATCGATTGCATCATTCGTTTGGACACCAAATAAGAGATAAAATAACACATTTAGACAAGAGTTCTAGAATATACTATTCTTCAGCTAACAAATATGTATATCAAAGAACACCTTTGGAGAATTGTTGCAGAATATTTTATTTGGCAACCAAAAAAGTTATCGAAAATCGACCTCTAAAACTTTTGTCTAAATACGCTCGTTGGCCTCTTTCTTGGTGATCAATTCAATGATGAAGTCCGTTTTTCAATTTCTTTGTTGGTTGACGAATAGAATGTTCTAGAACACTTGTTAAATTATGGTAATGATTTCTTTTTCGATGACCATTTTAATAGTGTAATCGGTCTTCCTATATATTTTCTAGTTTATGAATAGAATATTTTAGTATATTTGTTTAGTTTCGCTATCTGGACTTTGACCAATTTGACCAACTATGAAGTCGGTTTTTTGGTTTCTTTACTAGCAGACGGCTAGAATATTCTAGAACAATAGTTAAAATATAATATTTTATCGCCCTTTCTATGATGAATCCAGTAGTGCAATCCGTTTTTCAATATCTTTGCTAGTTAACGAATAGAATATTCTAGAACTATTGTCAACTGCTACTATTTGACGTCAATTACAATGATTAGTAGATTGGTGAAGTCGGTTTTTCAACATCTTTACTGGTTTCCGAATAGAATGCTCTGGAATTATGTGCTCAGTTATTCCTTTCGACACCTAAATTTGTAAACATAGAGGTATTTTAGGTATATGAATGTTATTCTTATCATATTTTCAAAATGAGCAACCTACTTATCAGAAAAAAAAATTATTTCAATTTGACACTACGTTATACAGTGTTTCAGTACTTTGTTGTGATTTATATTATTTCCATTTTTTTATTAATAAAAACTTAAATTTCCAAATTGCCATATCTTTTTTATATTAAAAATATTTCAAGTAATAATTTAAGTTTGTGGGTTGCAATGACCACAGTAAACTTTTGTGACACCGCCCCTGCTTAATACAGCAGCCACAGCCATTAGAGGGGAAGTGATTACGTATCGGTGTTTGAGAATGAGTACTGTAATAGTGGTTTCAGTAGCAGCAATCACAAGAACAGCCTCACCACTAATCACTCATAGAGGTACTACGCTGTCTCCTGTCCATCCCACCTCTTATGACATTGTCCCGTCCCTCAGTTTTAGTGCTTTTATTTCTTCCATTTCATTTTATATGGAGCTGGTTTGGTTTCCCTGGGTATCACATGTGCATTAAGAGATAGTTGAGTGGGATAGGTTATGACTCTATCTGTGTCGTGCTATTTATTTGTATTTTTCAAAAATTCCGCAATCCGATTTGTGATATTTGAAAAGGAAAAAGTTTCAAAAGGTTATATAAGACGACAAAAAGTTACTGTATTATTTTTAAAATATATGAAATTAAATGGTAACAGAGATCAAATCGGTTACAAATATAAAGAAATTGATTTCAAAGCAATTTAAAGTTAGTGTAACCATATGGTAACAAAAACGTTAATTAGTTAAGTATGTTCTTTTTGAAAAATATTCGTTATTATATTGGTAAATTTGTAATTAGTAAGACGCAAGTTTTCCTTCTTTGCTTTGGTCTCATTGTCCTAAAAAGGTTGCCGATATCTGTACTGCAGTACTTACTTTCATACTTTTAAATTACTAAAACCGTTCAGTAGCTTTTGTTTCGATGGGTTGAAAGTTGTGGAAGCATGTTATAATTAGAAAATACTTTGAAGCAAACTTCTTACTCTTATTAAATTCGGATTCTTTTTGTCGAGGCAAATTACTGAACGTACTGATATGAAATTTTTTTCAGTTCTGTCATGATTATTCGTATTTCTGGTCCGGATTTTATTCATATTATTAGTAATAATATCGCAAATTATACTACTCAGGTATACGCAGGGTCGGATTTATAGATATAGGGGCCCCTACTTTTGAGAAGTGGATAAGTTTTGTTTTCAAAAATTAAAATTTCTACTCATGTTTCATTTTTTGGAGCTTGCTGTTGAAAACTTTTGACTGTGTGTCTATCAGTTTGTCCGTTTATGTGTTCATTCTAGTGGTGTTAACCTTTCCATAACAATTAATCCACCTTTACTGAATGTAAATGCACAGTTTAAATAATAGTTTGTTTTACAAACAGTTACGAAACGAGATGACGTAAGAGTGTCATTTGAAATTCAAAAATTCCAAAGGGTTTTCCATGTTATGTACCTAAATAATGCATAACATTATGCATACTAATACAGTGAAAATATCATCACTAAGGTAAATTTAATTTAGAAAAATAAATTTACAGGTCAAATTATTTTGTGAAAATTTACAGTTGATAATTATGATAATTATTTAATTTTGTCTAAGTATCACTGACTTTTTTAAAATTTTTTAACAACGATGGCAGTGGAATTTTAACTGTCATTAAATTTTTTTATTTAAAGCTTGTCATCAGTTATTTTTGATATTTCGTTGTAATTTTAGTGTGTTTTGTGATCTGTAAGATATTTCTGATATGTATTTAATTATTATGGTGACTTAAAATTTCTGGTGATAACTCTTGTGCTGCTAAATTTTGTTTAAATCATTCAAAACAAAATTTCAATTTATGTTTTTTTCTGAGTGCCGTTTGGTGCAAATTTGTAAGCATTATTATAATTTGAATACTTATGTAAAAATACGTTAAATAATAAATAATTATTAATATTTTATAATAATTCAGTTAATATTTTCGATTTCGACAGTGGTTGGTGCTAATAGGTCGTGGCGATCTAAATTCTCGTGTTGAATACTGTCATCAATTTCGCGTTTGCTTAGTTCACTTTGAATAAAGTTGCATTTAGTTGTTCATATAATCTAACATGACCATTATCAACCCTCAATCTCACATGTACAAACACCTACAACGACATAAGTAAAAAAGGACATCCATAATTGTTTGTACTTATATCAAAAAAGAATAGAAAGTGCGTTTCTCTACTGCCTACGGTAATAATCTTTTATTTATACTGTGGTAAATGCCAAACTAAAAGCCACTGGCTATTCTTGATGTCACAGATATCCCTATTAAAAGTTCTATCACTGAAAGAAAAAAAACCTATGAAACGTATGAGTTTATATATAAATTATGATGTAGGTGTCGTCTATTATTGACAATAATTCTCAAAATCTGAAAACCTCATTGCCCGCTTAATTTTAACAAAAATCTAAATTTTCGTTAGAGTTTCACGATTCGAAAAGTTTAGGAGGAAACACTGTCCTAGACAATCGTCTCCTTTGCCTCCTATTTAAAATTCCGGCCCTGGTACATCTGGTACACATAGGTACATCTGTCAAACTAATAAAATAGTGACCTAAAGACAAATTCTAATTTAAGATATTACGGATTTTATATTTTATATAATTAAAACGACATAGAGATTCATATTAAAAGATATCCAACTAAACATTAATTTGCTGATGGACTCAGATATGAGTATAATATTATATGAACGGTATAAATATCTGTAATATTATGAAATATTAAAATTTTTATTGTCTTTTTAATACTGCTGTAATATTAAATATAAAATACTAGGGAATAAAAAACTGTTTATGCTTTCTTTTAGTAGCATAGTTTTTGTTACCCTGAGTTTAAATGATATTTATTAGTAAGCAAAAGGTAATTGTTTTTTTCTATTCCTATTGAAGAATACATTTATTACGTACTTATCCATTAATGGGGAATTTGACTCATTTTGGGAAATTATTTTAAAGCACATATATTTATGTATTATACATGTATATATGCTTTTACTTTTTAAAAATAATGCTGAAAATCGTTACAAAAAATTATTTTAATATTTATTCTCAAAATTTGCGCGAAAACGTTCATTAGCTGTCAGTTACCTACATTAGATTCTCTAAATAGGCTATTGACTATGTAGTTGAATAAGGAACTAATTCGTAACAGGTGTTTTGTTGTTTCATATGTTCAATTGTACCCCAAAGATGATAAATTCACAAAGTGCTATTAAATTTAGGCATGTGTTTTTACGAACGGCGTAAACTTATCGACGCTTACGTTTTTTAACTATAACTCAAAAACTATGCATTTGTCGTAAATACACATGATATGATTTTTTGTAGAGAATTAAATTTCCTATCGAAATGGCACTTTATGAACTCAAAAAACTTTTTTCTCAACAAAATAAGTCAAAAAAACTATTTAAAGAAAAGCTCAAATTTTTCAATTTTTCTTTTTTTTTTTAAATTTTTGAGTAGTACTTTTTTCTGAGTGAATTTAGGTATAGGGATTGGTTCACAAAAAAGAAAGCTGATGTAATTCCCGTCAGAATGGTGACCGATAAAACTATTTTCGATAACAACCGGCTGAGACACAGTCGTTCAAAGTTACCTACTTTTTTACAATTTTATTACTTTTGACTTTTATACCATGTTATTTGTAATTTTTACACGCAAAAATTATTTTTATTGAGTACAAAAATTATTTCTGCTTTATCAGAGGTAACGATAAAATTATTTGCTAAAAATTTTGATATTCATATGATCTTAGGTATAAAAAGAAACTTTAATATTGTATTAAATTACAGTTCTATTTTTTAAAAAAAATTAAATGTATCTATGATATTTCTCCCATAATGTTTTCAAATTCAATATCAATATCTTCATCAACATCGTTTTGGACATCTCCTTCTGTAATTTCTGGAACAACCGCATTTTCAAAATTTTCTGGAACATCCACATTTTCGCAAATAAATTCTTTGCAGCTAATTCCTAATTTTCTACAGCTGCAATTTCCGTGACAACCTTTTATACACCCGCAACCTATTTGTTCCAGTGAATTCTGCAGTGCAGGAGGTTTTGTTGTTTTAATTGGCACTAATCCATTTTTAGATTTTTGCAAACCCCACTCAAATGGATTTAAAATATTTCCTTCCCACTGTTGAATTTGGTGGTACGTCCTTAAACCGTGATAATTAGTGGCATCAGAAGTTAATGGGAAATTGGTTAGAGAAAATTTTGTGCTTTTTGATAATTTTTGAAAAAGTTGTAACCGAGAACTACCTAAACTGTTGGCCTTAATGCCATAAAGAGAAATTACGATTTAATTCTATTACGTAAATTGTGGCTGTAAGTAGATAGGCTAGGAGAGAGCTACCCCACAGTAGAACCCCAATTTTCCGGACTACTTTTTTGACGATGTTAAGAACCGTGTAGTTTGGGGTCCTACTGTACCTAGAGTATGAATTGATCTCTGACCCGGCACGTACCAGGTACATGTATTTAAAATTTGTTGTTGACATTTGACCCCACACGCGCTCATACTGTTAGCCTTGAAATTCATAAGAGATGAGTCATTACCCGCAACCAAATTAATTTATGTTAACCCATTATGCGTCATCACAATTTACTTATAACAATTTGGTTTTGTGTTAACCCATTATGCGCCGGCACTAATGTAGTTTTTGAATGCAAACCTAACGCATGCGCAGATTGAATGTAAGTACACGACGCATGCGCAGACTGAATTTTAGGTTACAATTTGATAGATGGGGTACACTACCGCGTTAAAAATGTGGGGTTACCCTAACTCGGGGGGTGGCCCCAAACTTTTGACGCCGTACTGTACTTAAATTTTTGGTACACTGCCGTGTCAAAAGTGCGGGCCCCCCTGACCAAAAAGGTATCCGATCACTTTTTTAAGCGTACTGTACGTGCAAACCTTGGCCCCAACACGCGCTTGCCTTAATTACGTCATCTTAAACGAACTATCACGTCAAAAAATGTGGGGAATACCCTAACTCGGGGGTGGCCCCAAATTTTTGACGCCGTACTGTACTTAAATTTTTGGTACACTGCCGTGTCAAAAGTGCGGGCCCCCCTAACTAAAAAGGGTATCCGATCACTTTTTGAAGCGTACTATACTTGTTTTTTATGTGTACGTGCAAACCTTCGCCTTTAATCTCACTTAATTGCGTCATCTTAAATTGGGTGCGGTCGCTAACGATAAATTTTGTCAGGGGCGCACTGTACCAAGCGCTAGATTTTAAAATCAGAATCCAGACTCCAGATTTCAGACCGCTACTGTACTGCCGGAAATTTGGGTGTCAACTGTAACTCAGGGGTTTTTTTGTATATTTAACCTTGGAAAATTCCAGGAATTTTTATCAGTTTTAACATAAACAAACAACCAATAATTAAATGTTTGTTTTAGCTGAATTTTGATCGTAAGACTCATATAAGGAGTTTTTTTGGTATAAGAAAGATGACGTCATGGAATATTAATGAGTTAAAAAATTGTTTAGTAAAAAATATCACCCATTGTAGGCCTCAAGCAAGAAATTATTTTTATCAGTTTTAATACTTTAACATTTAACCTACAGTGACCAATTTTTTAGTTAACTAACAGAAGTTCTTGAAATTTTAACAAGTTACAAAAAATATTACTTCTTATGGTGCACAACATTTTTGAATTTGACTGTAGCACAAAACTGTTTCTATATCAAACGAAAATTATCTGAAATAATTCAGTATGTACATATGTATAGACTCTGTATATTAAAAATATTTTATGTATACACTCTGTATATTGAGAATAAGAAAGAAAATTTGTATATAATTTTAATTTTTATGAATACTAGTAAACGAATTGTATAGCCATTTATGAATAAGTATTAAATCTAATTATAAAATAATTTATAAATATTGCAAAAATTTTGTTTAATCAGCAAAATCAATGTATATCATTTTAATACTGATACATATTTATATTAGGGTATAATAGTATTGTATTTATCATTTTTAAACAGAATAAAAGTTCAATTTTTGGTTTTAAATTACTATAAGTTAAACACGTCGCTTAATATAAAAATGATAACAGCATTGAGTTTTACTAAATTTTTAAGTCTGTAAAATCAAAATTTTTTATAGACTAGAAAATTTTGAATTTGCTACTCTATCATTAACATACAAATAATATCATGTATATATAACGGCTGTATATTTAGTATTTTTAATAAATATTTTAGTATACAGGGTGTATCATGAAATATGCTTTTTAATTAGAACAATAAATTTCATAAGATTTTTGTTAATACTCTTATAGGTTAACGAAAGAAACTTTTTGCTGTAAAAAATAGGGGAATGCAGGGTAATAATTAAATAAAACGCACATATTTTTTTTTTTAAATTTTATTTATAGAATATGTATACAAAAAATTAAATTGCTTAAATCTATATATTACTTAAAATCTATTTATTTTCCATATAAAAATTTTTTAAAAGAATACAATTTTCTAATGAACAAATTTTATCTGAATGAAGCATACAGCGTCTTGAATAATATTCATCTCGCAGAATGGAAATCTTCGGTACATCAAATATTTCTTCCAAATTCAAAATCCACGGCTGGTTTTCGGTACCATCAAACAAACTTGATATCCATTTCTTCTTTTCACCACCCTTGACGTATATAACATCATACTTCTTTAATATAGGTTTCAATATGGTATGAAGTTTTTTGTATGGAATAAATCCATACGACCAAGGTATCCCATGCCAATTTCGGTAAAGCCAACTGGCTACTCGTTGATATTTCTTCGGCAACTCGTTGAAATCAAACGGTGCGTCGAATATAAGATGTAATATATCATCCGAATTTTCTGCAGCAATACCAACTTCTTTAAAATAAAATTCGTTGTTAGCTCCTTGATAGCCTTGTATGTCAAGAAACGCCATTTTTTACCGCCACCGTAGAACTGAATTTATTCACACAATCCACAACTTTATATAGAATAATTAAAAGTGGTGGGGGTAATTAGGTATACTTTTTAACCAGGTTAGTTAGTGGAATGTATTCGAAAATGACATCATGAACTAAAATGGCTATTGCTGTCGTACCAGCCGGAATATCTTTATTACATTTAAATTCTAAACGAACATCAACTGAACCGCTTTTCAGTGACTCATTTTGATGTGAGCAATCGATAAAAACTATCGGAGCTATAGTTTTAAAATTTTCCCAATTTAAGAGCGGTTCATTGGAACGATGATAGTATGAGGATTGAAAGCGGGTATACATATCATAAAGTATTGCATACTGATTAATATCAAATTTAATATTCAAATCATCATAAGGGTACACTTGTGAATTTAGGTAAACTTTGAAATTATTTAAATCACAATGATCAAACTTAGAAACATTTTTATCCTTTTTCTGTAAAGCGAAAATGATATATCGCGGTTTTTCTAGCTGTGTAGTTGTTTTTACAACCCAAGTGTTTTGTTGTGTAGTGGGTAATGCAGGTTGAATATAAGTTTCCCACGCTCTAAAACTAATCTGTATAGGTTCAGTTTTTTTCAACATATTTTAGCAGTGATAATTTAATTTCATCTGATACAGTTACATGTGGAACACGCCATTCGAGTTTATTTATTTCAAATTTCAACGAATCCGATTCTGAAACAATTACATCGTTGTCAGTTCGTGCACGAATAAGAATTAATTCATGCTTTGCGTTTAACATAATTTTTCCGTAATCCTCAGCGAATCCCAATAATTTTCTAAGCGGAATGCAAAAGTTAAAGTTGGCTTGTGGTAATTTTATTGTACAATCATTATCAATCGACCAACCAGCATTTAGTAATTGTTTACTCTCACCATCGTTTAACGATAAATAATTTTTCAATGTCGATGTTAGACCAACATACCTAACACGTTCAAGTTCAACCCCATTTAATTCATATCTAATTTCATCGAATAGAAAGGCAATACAATTATTAACCAATTTTATATCTGGAACGGCATTTTCATTATTTAAAATTTTCCCCTCAATGTAAATAAAACTTTCACTAGGTAAAATATACAAGTCCTGGTTTTGAATTAATATTCTAACTTCGTCATTATTCTTAAAGGATCGTAAAAAGGGCGCATATGTATGATATTCAAAGTTCGTAATGCTATCATCAATTTGTGAGCCACCAGGAATATTTAATACGTCGCTGTATACCATTTTCTTTTAACTTTGTGACCCAATGCTTCAAGAAATGCTAAACGTTCAGGTGAAATACGCTGTTGCTTAAATGCTTTACGTTTAATGGTATTCAACTGAATGAGCTCAGGCTGTAAAAACGCTCTATTATATAGCCTAGCGGCGGGTTGCTCCAGATTGTAAATTAACATGGTCTCAAATGCAAACGTACTGTGATTGTTTCACCGCGAAAGTCAACCAAATCACCGTCTTGATCGACAATTTTCAACGAAAGAGATGTTAACTCTCTAACGGTTACTGGTGAATAGATTATATTTCGCGGTACCTCAACTATTTTATACCCTGGCGCAACAAGAGGTGAAAATTCGTGAAGTGTGTGAGCTAGCATACCATTCATATAAGCATTACTCGTAATATTAGATTCAATGCGTATTGCATTCACCTTCATAATACTGACAGGCTCATTAGATGAGTGAAGTTTGTTTGGTTCCAATATCCGTTTAGTAAACCCTAAAAGTGAACCAATTGTATTAGGTTTAGTGAAATCAATAGCTTTATTGCTAATTATTTCGCATTTGAGTGTGTTATTATTAGCCCTTAGATGTATGTATGGTTTATCATTTTCGTTGTTATATATTATATTACCATACTTGTTGTAAATAGTTTTGTTTATATATGTAGCTAAATCATCTATTTCAAAGGTGCCGGTAGGAAATGATATTACATCATTATCACCGTAATGTAATAAATTATTTTTAGCAGTTACGTTAGGAATTGAATTGTATACTTGGAAATCTAATAGAGCACACTCATATTGATTTCTAAGTTGAATTGCCGGAAAATAGTGTGCAGTGAGTATAGAAGTATTTCCCGACAAAGTTAATGTGAACGCCATGACTTCGTCTTTCGAAATGACAAACATACGTGAGCGTTGATTTCTTTTATAAATATTTATCACCATCACCGTAATATTTATTATAAAGAAACTCTAAACATAAATGACCACATTTATAGGAATTGTAATCTTGATATTTATTATAATTGTATGTAATATTGTTTCCACTGAGATAGCGAGCCACTTCAAGCGGTGGTTTTAAATTACCAAAACTATCAAAATAATCTACCTGATTACCATTTTTCCAGTAACAGGTCCAATGAGTACCAGGTCCGGTAGAACTATCTAAATTTAAAATACCGCATTCATTATACCACGGTCCACGTTTGGGTAAATTATCGCGCATAAATACACCACGAAAATGGGGTAAATATTTCGCATATTTACGTAAATCTCTATCTGTTAGTGCCCGCTCGGGCAATTTCATTATAAGTTTTTTGGATACGGTTGCAAGTATAATCCTAATCCTTTTCTATATGGTTTTATATACAAACCCCGGCCATTACGTATAGCAATAGCCTCCATCGTTCGGTTATGGCGTTCACTTTCATTCAACTGTTTTTGTGCCGCTTTAGCATCATTAATAGCTTTCGCAATTCCTGATGCACCCCCGGCTAGCGCACCGGCTGCCGAAAGTGCCGCAAAAATTGGTAAAAGTGGTAGAACACCACCCGTTTTAGGTATTGGAATAATACGTGGTGTTTTAATTTTTTTACCCCTAGCTGCAACTTTAGCTGCTTTAAGAGCAAGCTTTACAGCATTATTAATTGGTTCACGTTTTAATTTTTTAACGGTACCGCGTACACTTCTTCGCACTTGACCGAGTGTAGCCTTTTTGTTCACACCCATACCAAGTTTTACTTTAGCTTTCATTGCGTTTGTTACGGCCCACGCAGCAGCTTTTTCACCAAATTTTGCGTCTGAAGATTTAACTCGATCCCAGGCTGCGTTTGCTAAAATTAAATCCGCCTTATGTCGATCAGAGAGATTTTTACTTTGCGAGTAAGCGATATCGTGTGCCTTACAAGCTTCGTCTAATTTATTGATCCCCGGATCACCTCTTGCTAATCTTTCTTGTAATTTTGTACCCGGTCCACAATACTGATAGCCAGGTATGTGAAGTTCAAATGGCAATTTGTTAATTAATGAATTAACAAGTCCACGACCACTTCGTTGTTGTTGCCGGTTGTGACGTAACATTAGAACTGAATGCTAATAAAATTTGATTCGAGCTATTTATAGATTCATGAAAAATTGAAATGAATCAATTTTATGAACAGCTAATTTACAATTTTGATCACTTTCAATCAAATAAATCCTCTTTTTACAACAATTAGAAATTATAATACATAGATGCATAATATCATCCTTTTCAATATGATTAAAAGTTATTGACAACAATGGTTCATCAGAATCGTTAAACCATTTAATTTCATTGTTGTCGGTAACTTGTGGATCACTGCAACAATTAAATTCATTGTTGACGAGTATACATTCAAGACCTAAGGTGTGCCAATCCACGCTGTAGTGATTCATGATGACTACTGCGTGTAAGTATATAAGGGGCTGAGCGCTTATATAATAAATCAGTAGCGTTAAAAATGCGTTTCGTAAAACAAGATGTTGAACTGCCAATCAAAAATATGGATTTTGTATCAATCACACTAGCTGAAAAAAAGCATGGCCCCTTATTACCGAATAGTATAAGATGTATAATCTCTGGTCCTTCGGGATGTGGCAAGACTAGCATTTTATTAAATTTATTAGAACATCCGAATGGATTAAGTTTTGAAAATATTTATCTCTATTCAAAATCACTCTGTCAACCAAAGTATGAGTATTTGAAACGCGTTCTCAAACCGATAAGGGGTTTAGGATATTTTACTTTTTCTAATAATGATGATGTTATAGCACCAGAAGATGTAAAAAATAATTCAATTTTTATATTTGACGATGTTGCTACGGATAAACAAAATAATATTAGAGCATATTTCAGTATGGGGCGTCATAAAAATGTTTCAGTCTTCTATCTTTGTCAGACGTACAGTTTCATACCAAAACAATTACTTAGGGATAATGCTAATTTAATAGTTTTATTTAAACAAGATTTGACTAATATCAAACACGTTTTCCAAGAACATGTAGGTAGTGACATGTCATTCGATCAGTTCAAAGAAATTTGCAATGAATGTTGGCGTGAAAGGTTCAACTTTTTGGTTATAGATAAAGACAGTGAGTTGAATAGCGGAAGGTATCGTAAAAATTTCGATATCTTTATTCAAATTAAAAACTGATCAATAACATATAGATTATTTCTATATGAAATACCATTGTGTTTCGAACCGAAATAGACTAACTTATTTTACCATTTACATATAGTTCATTGCTAGATGATACTATACTTACTCAGCATCAATATTCAAATACTTGCCCCTGAATATAGGCAATTACACTGCGTTGCCAAGTGGCCCCATACCTACTGATGCAGTGCGGTTGGACCGAAATAGTGTGCGGTTGGACCGAAAATGTGTGCGGTTCGACCGAAAATGTGTGCGGTTCGACCGAAAACGTGTGCGGTTGGACCGAAATCGTGTGCGGTTGGACCGAAATAGTGTGCGGTTGGACCGAAAATGTGTGCGGTTGGACCGAAAATGTGTGCGGTTCGACCGAAAACATGTGCGGTTGGACCGAAAACGTGTGCGGTTGGACCGAAATCGTGTGCGGTTGGACCGAAATCGTGTGCGGTTCGACCGAAAATGTGTGCGGTTCGACCGAAAATGTGTGCGGTTCGACCGAAATAGTGTGCAGTTCGACCGAAAATGTGTGCGGTTCGACCGAAATAGTGTGCGGTTCGACCGAAAATGTGTGCAGTTCGACCGAAAATGTGTGCGGTTCGACCGAAATAGTGTGCGGTTCGACCGAAATCTCTGTTCAGTTCATCAATTCGGTTCGAAAAAGCTATAAAATGGCTGTGTACACGTTCACACTGCACATTTGCTAGTAAACTGTAATAGCATAAGCACGCACACACTATGGATAGCGAACGGGAGCTAAAACGAAAAATCATCAATGCTACAAAATCTATACGCGCCAAATACCGTGCGCTCAAAGATAGTCAGTTTAAACGAGAGAAAAATTTACAAGAATCATTTAAACCAATAACGGAGCCACTTAAGGAACTAGCTGCTGAAATAAGAAACGAACCAATAAAAAGTTTCTTGCTTAAAGATGAAAAACCTAAAATTAAAAAAGCACGTTTTTCAACCGATTCTGATGTCGATATAAAGTCACATTTTCTTAGTAATGATAATGATACTGAGATATTTAGGTCAACGCTTATGGAACAAAGTAGTCAACCTACAACAAGTCAACCTACAGCAACACCTTATGTGATGGAACAAAGTAGTCAACCTACAGCAAAACCCTATGTTGGTGCACTAGCTGAAAAATATCTCACGTTAGCAACCACACGTAGAGCTAAAAGAACCCTTGATCGTACCTATGGACCGCGTATAGATGAGCGAACAAATAAATGGATGATTGGTAATTCTGAATTGGATATAATTGATGATAATTTTATTATTAACAACATCGTTTACCCCGGTACTGAAGGTCTCTTTGAGTTAATGTTTAAAAAATATCCAAATCATCATGTATACACAGAGTCGGATTTAGATACTTATAAGACCATTTTAAAAAGTACTAATGCGCATAAAAGAAGTTATAATATTAATGCACCAGTTAATTCAAATCAAAGTTATAAGTATAGAATAATTATAAAAAAACTTTTTCCATCATCACCAAGGTACACGTCAACACCCAAACGACAACCAACCGGTTCCGGTTTAATGCATTATGATGCTAATCAAACGATTGATTATCGTTATTGGAATGATATAGATGAACTTATCGATAGGCTAATATTATTGGTTGCATCACAGCAAGCTGGACACACCAATCATCAAAATGAGATACAAGCCATTTTAGAGGAATTGCGCGAGGCTGATGTAATAGAATAAATACAGGTGATCAACCTGATTAGATAGTCATTTCAAACATGAGCGTTGACAAATTCGGTCGATTCAGCAGTGGTGGAAAAGCCGCTTCCATTAATTTAACAACGAATGGTGATTACGATATGAAAGGTAAACGTCTGACAAACGTTCGCACACCTAAACATAAAGCTGATGCTGTTAACTTGGCTTTTCTTAATGAAGCGCTTGCTAAAATTTCGGACGGTATGACAACACTTGAAAATTCACATAAACAATTTGAATCAATTGTGACCGCAAAACTTAGTCATTTGGAGATCATGGATAATGAGTTGAAAATGGTAATGGAAACTATTGCAAATGCGGTATTTAAAGAGGAATTTCACGTTAAATTTAAGCAATTAGAAAATAAAATACAATTTATTTCGAACCTATATAAGCAAATCACTGTAAATACCATGCCAACAGTTCAAGATGAGTAAAGTTAAAGAACAAGTTGTAAGCGAATTACACAAACCGGCTCGTAAAAATTTCAAAAGGCGTCGTGTTATAACTAAGGGTATCGATGATTTATGGCAAGCTGATCTTGTTGAAATGGGTGCTTATGCGAAAGAAAATCATGGATATAGGTACCTGTTGACAGCTATTGACACATTTTCGAAGTATGCTTGGACTGTACCGGTAAAAGATAAATCTGGAGTGCTTGTTACTGCTGCCATGGAATCGATATTCAAACAGAGCAAGCGCACACCGACGCACCTTCAAACAGACGACGGCCGAGAATTTTTTAATAGTAACTTTAAGGCGTTAATGGAAAAACATAATATTAATCATTATTCTACATATAGTACGTTAAAAGCTTCAATCGTTGAACGTTTTAATCGTACCATTAAGAATAAACTTTGGCGTGCTTTTTCTCTAAACGGTAATTATAAATGGTTGCAATTAATTAACGATTTAGTTGATGAATATAATAGAACAAAGCATCGTACAATCAAAATGGCTCCACGAGATGTCACTGCTGATAATGAAGCATATTTATTATCTAATGTATACAGTAATATAAAAATTGCTGGTGCAGCCAAGTATAAAGTTAACGACTTTGTTCGAATTAGCAAATTTAAATCGATCTTTGAAAAAGGCTACACACCGAATTGGTCTACGGAAATTTTTAAAATCGTCAAAGTTAAACATACAAATCCGGTCACATATCTACTTGAAGATATCAATCAACGGCCTATCCGAGGCAGCTTTTACGAGTATGAACTACAGAAAGTTAAATATCCTGATGTGTACCTCGTGGAACGAATTCTGAAGAGACGTGATGGGAAAGTATTGGTCAAGTGGCTTGGTTTCCCATCGGATAACAACAGCTGGATTCAAGAATCTGATATTGTTTAAACAATCTAATTTTTGATAATCTGTAAGATAAAAATGTTTTTTTTCAAATAAATAACACATATATGTAAATAATTATTGTTCTTTATTTTTAAAATATAAGTATGAATACAAAATATTTTCACAATAAATGTATATGTAATATTTTTTACAATAAATGTTTTGTATATGAAATATTTTTTTACAATAAATGTATATGAATTATTTTTTACAATAAATAAATATTAAAAATTGTATGATTTGTTTATATATTCAATAAGACCCGAACGTAATTGTTTCATGTTTTCAGGTAACTGATCCCATACTTGACAAATTCGTTGTGCATATTCGGGTATCATATATGCATACAGATGTTGCACCCAAATATCATATTTCAATAGTTGTTTTGTTAAGTATAATAACATATCGAAATTTCTGACTTTTGTATACAAATAAGGATGAGTCAGAAATATGTCTTCAACGTGTGAAATCCGTGTTGCAAATGTCAATGGTTCACCAACGGGCGGTTGAAAGTTTTCCTCCATTTTCACGCCATTCTTGCACATTTCACAGCGATTTTTTAAACCAGGTGGTCCATCAATATGATCTTGTTGCCATGGTCGATTATAATGTTCAAAACATGGTTCACATTCTTGAAACATGGCTCGATAATCGGATGGTAACCAAATCCAGGCGCGTTGTATGATTTTTGCACCATAACTTTTCAGCACATTCAAACTGATCCACTTGTAGATTTGAAGAAATGTTTCCAAAGTCAGTTCGTTCAGCAGCATTGGTTCACGTTCGAAAAATTCACCAATTGAAACATCCATTTTATCCCACTCCATTGATTCCGGTTCAGACAATTTCAAATTTTGCATTTTTACAATAGCATCAATTGTTTTTTCGTAGGTATCAACCCGTTTACGTAGTTTATCCAGTTCACTTGAAAATATTTGTAGCCGTTTCCAGTAAGCCGATGATGACGATGCCATTTCCACTTGCGTACTAATTTAACGAGTAATGTCCCCATGCTAAAGTATCCGTTTCCCCCTCCACAATATGTCGTTTCGTATCGTACGGGCTGAGCGCCACCTTGTTCTGAGTTACACTATACACGTTATGTTTTTTCGATTGTATCAGGTTTTGTTGTCGGTTTATGATTGTATTGTGTTTTAGACAGTCCACGTAATCGTTGAAAGTTATCGTTTTCTTAACCACAGAGTTCTTTACACCTTTCGCTTTCTTCGTGTGATCCTCGCCGTCCACTTGACAACTATACATTTTTGACCTTAAACCCACAAATTTTGTAAAGATTCGTCCATTTAGCTCATCCTTCATTAACCCGGGTATTTTCTTATTGACTCTTGGCATGTTATATTTATTATCCGCGTTGTAATCCGACGTATCGAAGTATTGAATATCTCGTTTCATTATTTCGTAAATATCTGAGCATTTTATCTCGTAAATCAATGAATCCGTGTCTGTGTAGAGTAATTTGCTGTTGTTCCCGAACGTTGGCTGTATGTAGTTGTAATGAAAATCGTAGACACATGTTTTCGAAATATCCAGAATTGCTTGCCCGACGTATATTGGTTTGTTCATAAACACTTCCGTTTTTCGTAGTTCGACTGCAATAAGATTCTCGTCAAATATGGTGCGGCTGTGGAAATTCGGTTTTGCTATCATAACTTCCGCACCATATCGTCCATACCATTTCGTTAACAATTTCACAATCGAGTGTTTCCGTACGTTTTCCATCGTTTTCCCGAAGACCGCGTTGTTGAGTAGCTTGTAGAGATTTTTCTCGAATTCGTTTCCCGCCGTTTGTCTTAGAGCTGTATTCAAGTCGATGTAGGATTTAAGCCATGGTGATTGATCGAATTGTAGCACTCTGTGTATTTTCTTTAATTTCATCCCGTGTTGTAGACATTGTTTCAGATTCCGATAGTGTATCACGTATTTCTGTTTGTTGTATAACGTTGCTAGTAACATTTCCTGTTTAGTACCGGGTGCACACATTCTCTCTGGACATAATGGTAAATCGTTGTGTTTATCGTGCAGTTCTCTCGGGTATTCCAAATCCACTTCCAGTAAATATCCTATTGGTGAATCGTCGGGTATTTGTTGAACATCTATGTCGGTATTTTCCATCCATTTGAAATTTCCCGTTGGTAAGTATTGTGACATTGCCCATCCATATAAGTTGTTCACGTCATAGTACATCAGGTATTTTGATTCCTCATCCGGGTCGTAGGTGTTCATATATTTATTGTTTGCTGTCGCGTATCGGTTACTACACTGGCTCAATCCACCTCGAATACCACGTTCAATGAATAATAATTGGTCCACATCAGATATCAGTTCTAACTCTACTTTTGTATATTTTAAGGCTGCATCCCACGTAAGTCCCGGCGTCGTGTAGTAATGAGCAGGATCCAATCCGTGTGTGCGCATGCACGTATCCCGAAAATTCTCGAAAACATCTGCGAGTAGTAGTATGTCCGTTTTCATATATAAATCCGAGTATTCTCCAAGCGTCTGTATGTTGAAGGTATCCCAAACTTTTTGTGCGTGTGTATAGTCATCCATGGTGATATCGTTGTCGTTGAGTCGATTGTAGAATTTCTCCCGTGATGGTAAACATGTTTCTTCCAATTTATCCCAGCCTGATATGTAGTCGTACGGAAAAACACCTTTGCGCGTAAGTAATTTGTAGTCAGTATCCGGAAATTGTGATTTAACTATGTTGAACTCGTTGAGATATGAAGATAATTTATCCAAACTTGATGCCATAAATCGGAAAGAGTCGATGAATCTAAATGTAATTTCGCTGCCCATAACATGTTTAGTGAATGCAATATATCGTTCCTTGTTGATTGGTAGTAAGTCGACACGTCCCTCGAATGCTGTTGCTATATCCTTTATTACGAAATGTGCATCATAACCACTCAAGTTGTGGAATACAACAGGAATCATATGGAAATCCTTATAATTCAAGTTGCATCCCTTGTGCGCAGGTCCATTGTATTCGCCGGTGAAGTGGTTATGATCACGAACCACAATATCCTCAGGTTTGAATGGTTTCTCGCAGATGTGGCACCCGGTACTTCGTTGTTTAAGTTGCTGTTGTTCCTCTGGTGTTAACTCGTTCATTGGTATTATGTTGTCGTATATGGGTTCCAAGATATTTTCACGTAACGTTGCCAATTCTTCTGCGAACCATTTTTCGCAATTTGGTCCGCGGTATGATCTATAGTAGCTTAGTTGGTTGTTGTAGGAGCAGTGAAAGTAGTAACCGATACTGTATGCCCGATGTTGTTGATATGTTGTCGTGTTTTTCCGATTTTCGTTATCCGTCACAGGTTGTAGGAATGATTCCACGTCGGCGTAAATTATAAATGGAACACGTTTCTTGTTGCTGTAGTTCTTGAATGATATGTATTTGCTTTTCCCTTCCGGCATTATAACCCGACAGTTGTTCATGTTCACGCAGTCTTCTGTATGTTTTATCAGTTTATCTTCTGTGCGAAAGTAATTTAAGCATCGATCACAGATGTATTTTTTTCCATTACGATTTGATAGTTGTCTTGACACGAGTTTTGATAAGTCCTTAATCCAGCAGAAATGGTAGCGTAAATCTTGATCGTTGTCCTGTTCGTTGTCCTCATCCTCGTAATACTCGTTCTGGATCATTAAAAGGTTTATGTGGTTTTGTTTCTTCTCCCTCGTTAGCGCAGCAGGTACGGTTTCAAAATGTCCATTTTGTTTCTTTAACACAAACACGTTGACTGATATTGTTGGGTTCTGTTTCTCGAATTTGCTCAGTTGTTGGATTGTCATTGGAAACTGTATCCCGTCCAAGTTTAGTATCGTTGAGTAGTATGGGTACGATGATGTTCTTTCAGCATGTTTATTTGTTGGATAAAGTGCTGATACCACTGCCCACGCGAAACAGGCGTCATCGTTGAAGTTCTCAATGTTGATACATGCTTTTTTAGTTTTTATTTCCTGTGGCAATTCGATGTAGCTTGATCCACGGAAAGGTGTGTATTTGTTCACGTTCACGGCTAGGTTGATTATGCTTGATAAAGCCCATCCGCTTCCCGACTCGGTAAACTCGCTCAATTTTCTTAGAATTGGTTCCTGTATATGTTCCATGTAGCACTGTTTTAAGTTTGTTCCACGATCTATTATGATATTCGGTGTATTGAAGTGTTTCATGTCGTATTTATCCTCGTCACCATCAGTTTTCACAAATAACCCGCAAAACGTTGTGTTGACTTTTATCGTTAGGTATTGTTTCAGAATATTTTGTATTCGCCGAGTGAACATCGATGTAGCGTCGTCTAAAAAGTCCTTTGGCTCTATGTGTGTGATGTTGGTAACCACTCCCGTTCGTATTCGACTTGCAAATGCGGATTCCACGTCAGCCCATTGAATTCTATCAGATCTTTTACGTTGATTTCGATTCATGCCGGCACCTGAAACAATCAACATAAAAAAAATTATTTATCAAATTTATAAAAAATCATTTAAAAAAAAAAAAAATTTATTCAAAAAAACTTACCATGTTGATATATCAAAATTATAAAAAAAATCATTAAATAATAAATTTATATTTGAAAAAACTTACCATGTTTTCGTAGCGCCTTCATTCTGATTCGAAATCCTTTCATTTTTCCCGCACATGATTCAAAATGTTTGCGTTGTCCCAAGTTTTCCGCTCCACGAATTGCCTTGTTGATTAGTCTTATGTTGGTATTTGTATGTTTCATCCATTTTTCCAGTTCATCTGCATCCCGGGTATCCATTTCCAGTAATGATAGCGCGTTGCGTACATTTTCCACCATTCTAGTTGCCACGTCGTTTAATGAAGCCATCGTTGTATTTTAATTTAAAAAAAAAAAAAATCTCGATACAAATTCTTGCAACAATAACAATATTAACTGCTTGAAGTTTGTTGAAGAAGTGATTTGAGGGAGCACGCAGACCTCAATTTATACGATTTTGACTGCTCGAAAAATTCTGGAGGGGAATCACAAAAAATGCTGGCTCAGACTTTTTACAACGCAAATAACCGAAGGTCAAATGTCAAATTCCGAGAAATTTATTTCGCATTTGAAACCTAATAAAAGAATTGCTGACTAATCTTAAATAAACATTTTTTAAAATTAAACCTTATATAAACAAATTGAAAAAACCCCCGATTATTATCAGGCTATAAATTAAAAATTCCGAGAAAATTATTTCGTATTTGAGATCAAACAAAGAAATTGCTGTGTTGTCAAAATCTTAAATAAACATTTTTAAAATTAAAACATGTCTTATATAAATAAATTAAAAAAATATCTGAGTATGAGTCAGCAAAATCTTAAATAAACACACAGCTATATTAATAATTTATGAGGACATTAATGTAAACAAATTTATTTGAATTCAACAAGTTGTGACATGTTTTTAAATAAAATTCCCCTCCGACTATGCTGTAAACATATCATGAAATTACAAACAGTTAGCTAAAAAAGCTTAAATAAACAAACTCAAACCATATAAAAAGTCACGAGTTTATTTAATATATAAACAACTTATAAAGTGCTGACCACATATCCCCTGAGGTACAGCTGAAACCCAAATTTCCGGCAGTACAGTAGCGGTCTGAAATCTGGAGTCTGGATTCTGATTTTAAAATCTAGCGCTTGGTACAGTGCGCCCCTGACAAAATTTATCGTTAGCGACCGCACCCAATTTAAGATGACGCAATTAAGTGAGATTAAAGGCGAAGGTTTGCACGTACACATAAAAAACAAGTATAGTACGCTTCAAAAAGTGATCGGATACCCTTTTTAGTTAGGGGGGCCCGCACTTTTGACACGGCAGTGTACCAAAAATTTAAGTACAGTACGGCGTCAAAAATTTGGGGCCACCCCCGAGTTAGGGTATTCCCCACATTTTTTGACGTGATAGTTCGTTTAAGATGACGTAATTAAGGCAAGCGCGTGTTGGGGCCAAGGTTTGCACGTACAGTACGCTTAAAAAAGTGATCGGATACCTTTTTGGTCAGGGGGGCCCGCACTTTTGACACGGCAGTGTACCAAAAATTTAAGTACAGTACGGCGTCAAAAGTTTGGGGCCACCCCCCGAGTTAGGGTAACCCCACATTTTTAACGCGGTAGTGTACCCCATCTATCAAATTGTAACCTAAAATTCAGTCTGCGCATGCGTCGTGTACTTACATTCAATCTGCGCATGCGTTAGGTTTGCATTCAAAAACTACATTAGTGCCGGCGCATAATGGGTTAACACAAAACCAAATTGTTATAAGTAAATTGTGATGACGCATAATGGGTTAACATAAATTAATTTGGTTGCGGGTAATGACTCATCTCTTATGAATTTCAAGGCTAACAGTATGAGCGCGTGTGGGGTCAAATGTCAACAACAAATTTTAAATACATGTACCTGGTACGTGCCGGGTCAGAGATCAATTCATACTCTAGGTACAGTAGGACCCCAAACTACACGGTTCTTAACATCGTCAAAAAAGTAGTCCGGAAAATTGGGGTTCTACTGTGGGGTAGCTCTCTCCTAGCCTATCTACTGCTGTAGAAAATTATAGGAATTAGCTGCTCCATGTTCTGCAAAGAATGTATGGGCCTAAATTGTGAAAATGCGGATGTTCCAGAAATGACAGAAGAGAATGTCCAAAACGATGTTGATGAAGGTATTGATATTGAATTTGAAAACATTATGAGAGAAATATAATAGGTACATGTAACTTTTAAAAAAAATTAGAACTATAATTTAGTACAATATTAAAGTTTTTTTTATACCTAAGATCATATGAATATCAAAATTTTATCGTTACCGCTTTTATCGTTACCTCTGGTAAAGCAGAAATAATTTTTGTACTCAATAAAAATAATTTTTTTGTGTAAAAATTACAAATAATATGGTATAAAAGTCAAAAGAAATAAAATTCTAAAAAAAAAGGTAAATTTGAACGACTGTATCTCAGCCGGTTTTTATCGAAAATATTTTTATCGGTCACCATTCTGACGGGAATTACATCAGCTTTCTTTTTTGTGAACCAATCCCTATACCTAAATTCACTCAGAAAAAAGTACTACTCAAAAATTAAAAGAAAAAAGAAAAATTGAAAAATTTGAGCTTTTTTTTAAATAATTGTTTTGACTTATTTTGTTGAGAAAAAAGCTTTTTGAGTTCATAAAGTGCCATTTCGATGGGAAATTTAATTCTCTACAAAAACTCATATTATGTGCATTTACGAAAAATGCATAGTCTTTGAGTTATAGTTAAAAAACGTAAGCGTCGATAAGTTTACGCCGTTTGTAAAAACGCACGCCTAAATTTAATAGCACTTTGTGAATTTATCATCTTCGGGGTACAACTGAACATATGAAACAATAAAACACCTGACCAGCGGAGTGGCCGAGCGTGCTTGTGCACTAAGCGCTTGCCGACTGGTAGGTCTGGGGTTCGAATCCCGCGGCCGGCTATGCTTGTGAAGGTTTTCTGCAGTTTCCCTTCACAATTCCAGATGAATATCGGCATAGTTCCTTCAGAAGACGGCTGCAGACGCATACCTACCAAATCCTAGCCCTCACACCACTTTCCTTGTCCTCCACCCACATCATAAATGTATAATGTAATGAATAAAAATTTGTAACGAATAAATAAAGTATACAAATAATGATGTGGGTGGCGTCTGTTATGGACTAAATAGTCTCAAAAACGGACGTTAAACGCATTATTATTATATAATAAAACACCTGTTACAAATTAGTTCCTTTTCCCCCTGTTTTTTTGTACATAGTCAATAGCCTAAAATAGCAACAGGAAAAAGTAACTAAGAAAAAAATTGTTTATTTTTTTTTTATAACTGTAGGAAAAGAAATTGCTGATTTTTAAAAAAATAATTTAATTTAGATTAATTTTCATAGTTATGTTTGCTAACTGGAATTTTAAGTAGCGACCCTAGTGGCGATAGTGTTGAAATATAAGAGAATGTAACGTCACAACCCGTTTCTGTTGACGTGGATTTTAGCTAAAAAATTACTTTTTTAATTAATTTTTTTTATTAATTAAATAAAATTTAATTAATTCATTAAAAATTGTTTTGATTACTTTCCTTTGATATTGTCAAATACTCCATTGTTGAGGAAATTATGTATTATTTCAAGATGTGGAGGAGCCACCATTACTCAATTCCTTTCGACCACTGAAATCACCGTATTAATCAAAATTCAATGAGTTGCAGTTGTTTTATGAACAATAAAACGGGATTACATTGACATTAATGGTAACTTTAGTTTTTGAGGCTACTTTAACAAAGTGTCAAAATACGGTTTAAACATGTAAGTAAGTTTGGGTAAATTAAAATATCTATGTTCAATTTTCTAATTATAATTTAAACTAATTTATATAAATATTCGAAGTTTTTGTATGTTATAAATGCAAAACAGTAACTGGTCAGTTGAAACCATAAATAACTAGCTTTACCCTTTCCAAATTAGACTTTTTCTGAGGAAGATGATCCTCTAAGTGATTTGGTCCGCAAGAAGTGAATAAAGAAGGCCAAGAGAAGGACAATATATTTTATATAAATTTACAAAATTTATATAAAATATTAAAGTGTGGTAATATGGAAATATTTATTATTAATAACATGTGATTATATTGAGGGAAACACGTTCCTTTGGCTTCCACGGACCTGCACGCCACGTTAATTTTTGGATTTCCAGCGCGCCCACCATTATTGTAATCTTGTATGTACTACGTTAAAACAGTAATATTTTGAGTTTAGCAAAAAAACAAGACAATCATTGTTAGAGAACAAAAACTTTTTTTTATCATAAAAACAATTATGAATAATCCGTAATGTTGTGATATTTTACTCAAAGAACACGTCACTATATTTTGTATACTTACAAATGTAAAATACTGTAAATTATTTTGAAATTGAAATTCTAGTTTAAGTATGTGGGCGTTTTTCAGAATAAATAAAAAAAATATCTTTACTATTCATTTTTTTTACATTTTATTTGTTTATGTTTTAAAAATATACAAAAAATTTACAAAATTCCAGAAGTCATCAACTGTTACACAGTAAAAAAAATTGTGGTCTGCGTAAAAAAAAACCAGTGGTTAAAATTTTTGTGTTAAATAAGTAACACAACCCTGCGTAAATGTAACATTTCGTGTTTGTGTTAAATGAAAATATTCACACAAATTTCGATTTAACAGAATAAAAATGTTAACCTGTTTTGAACAGCAAGGAAGTATCACAATATTTGTGTAGAGCAAAAGAATGCTGTAAGTACCTAACGAAATACGAAATATATATTTTCTCAAAACGGTACAATATTTTACAAAGTTTTTATGTAATTACAATACTTCACTTAATTCTAGGTACCTATAACTAGTGTTTAACCCTAACCTAACATGTACAATTCTAAGAAATACAATACATGAGAAAACTTAATTATTAATGACTCTATACAAAGCAAAATTTTCAAAAAACCTTTAAACATGATAAGTACCTAACTTACATTAGAATATACATATATCTACCAAAATATATATAATAAAAAAGATAGAGTAGTTCTTATTATTAAACAAAACCGAAAAATTGTAAGTTTTTTCAGTTACTGACGAATATAGTTTTATTAAACGTTTAAAAATGAAACAATTTTCTTACATTTTAAGGTTATTTTGCTACAGATTCAGTTACAGAAATCATGTAAGCTTACTTGAGATTGTATTATATTACATACAATCTCGTAACCTTACATGATTTTTTTTAAACTGAATCTGTAACAAAATAACCTTAAAATGTAAAAGAATTGTTTCATTTTTAAGCGTTTAATAATACTATATTCCTCAATAACTGAAAAAACTTATAATTTTTCGGTTTTGTTTAATAATAAGAACCACTCTCATCTTTTTTACTATATATATTTTGGTACATATATATGGAAACAAATAAGAATTTTTACAAAGGGCTGACTTATTTTGCGTTCTCTGAGTCTCATTTATAATAACATATGAACAAAATCGTTATAATTTTTGACGATTTTCAAATATTTTAAGTGGAAGTAAAATATTGAATATAAAAGTTTAACAATAACAACTAACTCTGATAAATCTGAAAAATTAACACAAAATGTATGTCCTCTTGTGTGTTAAATCATTGACACAAATCTTGTGTAATGATTTGACACATATGCTTTGTGTAACACAAAAAATTGAGTGAACCATTCTGGATATGTGAAATGTGTTAATTTTAACACAAATTTTTTCACTATGTATACATTGTCGTAAAAAGGGAGATAAGCTGGTTGATATAATTTAAGCCCCTTCGGAAATCTGAGACAAAAATCATACAGTTTCTTGATAAGGATTAATCAATAACGAGAGAGATAAAAATTCGTCAAATGGCAGTAAAATAATAAAAATACCATTACTTTGCTCCTTTTTTTATTAATTTTTTTTTTTTTAAATAACAGAAAAATATTATTGAATTTTCTAAATTTTGGATCATTGTAAAATTTCTGTTTGAAGGTTACTGGTTGGCGAGAATCCAAGATTTTATGTCCACCAACCCGAAAAAATATTCGAGTCTTTAAGGTTTTGTGTAACATTTCAAAAAACTACCATAATAGTCTATGTTGCTTGAAAATTGTATGCATTGATTATTGTCCAATTCATTCCGCCGCAGCATAATTGCTAATTCATTTAAATATCTATAACTTCAAAAATATATTCAAAATTTTAAAATTTCTTTTTAGGTCCAAATTTTGAGAATATGCAGAAAATGTTGTTTTAAGAAAAGGTAGGCATAAATAATGGAAGACCTTTTGTTTCGTTACTTTTCTCTATAAAACATATCTAACATGAATACTTACGAGTTGACTTTTGGTTTTTAAACTATCTTCAGGTGAAACACAATTAAAAGTTCTATATCTGGACAACAACCGTTTTACAACCGTTCATATTAAATATGTTTTATAGTGGAGTGATAAAGCAAATGATCTGATTTTGTTAATATGGATTTTTACAAAGTAAATCATTTGAATGTATCTACTTCTGTTTCAACTGATAACTAACATGCTCTTGAGGAGTGGCTTTCACTCAACAATATGCCGTAAGACGTAAGACGCAAGCCGCAAGGAGTATCGCCATCTAGTGACCCGTATGAAACATTGTGTAGTTTTCTAACTAAACCACACATTACAGTGAGTTTTTAATCGGTTGATTGAAAAGTCACTATTATTATATAGGATTCATACAGGATTACTAGGTGACGACACTTTTTACGTCTTACTCATATCCCTGCCACTTGTTTTTAAGGACGGACCTTTCAATGTCACAGTTTTCTACGTGGCGCTGATGGTAGAGGAGCATACTAAATAGAGTTGGGACACGTGAGCATTTTTCATCAAATAGATGTCAAAATTAATTATCATATGATTGAGTACAAAAGTATCGTCACCAAGTTGTGTGTTAACGAAAAATTATAATTTTTTATAGGTTCGAAGACATTCGTCAATCTTCGGACCTATTATAATTTCGTTCAAATTCTTGCTATTCTTGAAACATCAGTAGCGCATACAGCAAAAGTCCACTTGTCGCACACTCCAAGAAGTGCGACATCGACATTAAGTGAGGGGAGAGTCCATACCTCGTTTACTCACGTACACTGCTTCTTAAGTATGTGTGTGTGTCCACACAACGTATTCGCCTTAGACATAGACGGTCATGTATCGTCATGTTGTATGCTTATCTTAAAGTATTATTAATTTACCTATGCATGTTATATTACAGGTTTTGAATCGATTCTTGCAATTGTTATACATTGTTGATTTTAGTGCAATTTATTATTTTTCGTTATTATTAAAAAACGTAATATTTGTTATTATTTTTTATTTAAATTGAGTTTAATTATATTTAATAGAGTTCAACGTATTATTATTATCATTATCATTATTTTAATAAAAAAGTGTTTAAAAAATTTATTTTACAATTTCTGTTGAATTAGAAAATATAGTTTCTATTTTTTGATTTGATATTTTGTAGTTGCAAAATTTGTTGCCATAATATTTTCTTTAAAAAAATATAACAAAAAACACAATTTAAAAAGTGAAAATAGTGACAATTTTTACATTATTTGTTCAAATTTTTTAATGCAAACATGGCTGACTATGCTTCAATTTTAATTTTAAAGTTTGGGGTATCCTAGAAAAAGAAATATATATTGGCATTTTACATGCTATTTATAATATTTGTCTCTTTTTAACGTGTACGTATTATCTTTCGTACGTAATATAAATTACTGGTCCTTTCATATCTAATGTCTATGGTCAAACATATTCATCTATTTCTTTAATAAAACGTAAAAATGTACTTAAATGCTTTATATACTTTATCCCGAAAATTGAGAAACAGTAATCACTGAGGACCTATATTTAATGCGTGTCAAACACGCACTTCACGACTTTCCAGTTTAATTAATCTTTCTAGGTTGAATTAAAGTATTTTTTTAAATATTTAATTTATTTCCAATTTATTTTAGATGAATCTTTGATGAAAAATAGCGAACTATTAAAACTCATGTCCCGACTCTAATTTTATTCTAGTACATCAACGCCATCTGGTACATTAGTTACATCGGCGTCAGAATTTTTTTTTTTATAATGGACTATATGGAAAGTGGCAAGGACATGGTCTTACTGCATTTTGTTGTGTGAAAGCGCTGAAAGCCATGCTGAAAGATATGCTCAAGAAACTATGACGTACTTAGTAAACAAAATATTTTAACATTACGTGCAATTTATACTAAATGAATAAATGTTTGTATAGAAATGTTTTTTGTGCACGTAATTTTTGCGTTTTTTTTTCGTTTGCCGGTACTCCATCGGTGTGGTCGGGCGGACCTCTTTGCTTCTTCCGTACATTTTACTCGAGTAGAGGTAAATAATGGAGGTTTTTTATTTATATATTGATTGATTTGCGTTACTTTGGCCCGAACATCACATCACGTTTTATTTATTACACATTCGTCGAAAAAAAAAGCATGAAAAAACATAAAAAAGTATAAAAATACTGTTTTACCGTTTACTTTTCTGTTCGCTATCTTGTGCTATCGCGGCTTATCATCATTGGATATATATTTAGATGTATGTTTGTCTCTGTGTGTGTGTTTATATATTCTCAAGTGAATTGTACCAAAAAAAAAGAGAAAAAATGATCATTATATGGCAAAAATCAGCCAATGTAATCAATAACAATTACAACAATTTATATATGTATATATGTATTTATATATAGGGTTGTTCACGAAATTTGGGGTGTTGGAATTGAAAGGAGATATATACCGTATTTTCCGGCGTATAACGCGCACCGATGTATACCATGCACCCCAAAATTTTGAATAATTTTTTAGTTTTTTGTATGTTCGCCCTATTACGCGCACCCCAGCCTTGATAATAAAATAATTAATCTTATACCTAACAAAAATAATTTTAATATATAAATTTACTGTCAGGAATAATTTGAAATACATTTTTATTTTTTTATTTTATATATTTTATTCTTTGTAATCTATCTTATTAAATTTGTATTAGTGTTAAATTTTCTTTTATTTTTTTCTTTTATTTATTTGATAACTCACTTACTACTGACAGGGGAGATTTATAGGGACATGTATAGGGGACATATATAGGGGAGATTTTTGTACCTCAGGACACCTTGTACCTCGGGACAAGCCCATAATTTGAGAACCAATGTATTGTAAAATGATTAGTAGTGACATGAGTCTTTGACAAAAATACTCAAAACATACGCAGTGCAGTCCGCCATTTTGACTTGTTAGTTCTATGTGCAAGGTTTTGAGATTTTGGCCGTGTTTTTTTTTTTTTTTTTTTTTTTTTTTTTTTTTGTAATCCATTTAAATCATCATTTTACTAAAAGTATTTTGAGGTGAGTAAATCATTAAAGATACAAATAGTTATTATACAGATTCGTAACTATTTATTTTGACGTATATCACTGGATTTCCCTAATTAAAAAATATAACCACACTTATTTGTATGCAATTAAAATTTGTATCTTAGGACAGCAAATTTTTTGTACCTTGGGACGGTTCCAAGGTACAAGGCATTGCTTTTTTTTTACAGAGGTTTATAGATAAGTTTGTTTTCAATATGTCTATCTATCCAGATGCCGCGAAGTAAGAACAAAGTCACCCGGCCAAAGCCCAATGAAGAAAACGTCAAAAATGGTCAATGAAGAAAAAATCAAAAAATAAAATGGTCATTTTTTTTCTATAATGAAAATGATTGCAAGTAAAACCAAAAAAATTTTATTGCTCTTAAAAAAAATAGAATATATATTTTGCTTTTAGGGCTTAAAATGGCTTGCATAGTTTGTTCCAAGGCACAACCATTGGTGTCCCAAGGTACAAGCTGTGATTGTACCTTGGGACAGATATCTTCGATTTTTCAATGCAAGTTTTCGCAAAAATGAAACACAATATCGTGATATATTGTATCATAGTATTAAGATGTTATTGTGTGCTTAGAGAATTTTCAATATTCGAAGTCATACATCAATTTTTACTCAAGTTATAAAGTTTTTAACGAAAGTGTCCCCAGGTACAAGGATCTCCCCTAATATTGAAATAAAAACCGTTATAATCTTTACAGAACTCAGTTTTATATCCGGTGTATAACGCGCACCCCGAAATTTGGACAATATTTTTGGTGTTCAAGGTGCGCGTTATACGCCGGAAAATATGGTATTTTGTTAAGATATATACTGAAAACCTGTTTTTTGTGTTGGCTTTTTTGGGCGGTATTTAAAAAATCTCCATCAAAGTGCATACTGTGAATAAAATATGAGAAAAAATAAGAAATTTAAAGATTTATTTGCGGTGAGGTTATCTGCTGACTGTCCAAATTTTTTTACAGTGCTGCAAATTATATATTTTATAGCTACTTATTTATGAAATTTCGGAATATTTTTTTTTTTTGTGCGTTGAAACCACCGAATTAAGATGAAAAACGCATTTTTCTTGTTTTTCAGTTTTTCTTGACCCGCTGACGCGAAACTGGAATCTCATGATCTAAATAATGGACAGCGTGATTTTGTATGGATACACATTCTACTCTTTTGTGGCCTGAAAAGACAATCATAATGTAAACGCTAGAGTTTTTAAGCGTATTAATAATATGTATATTACAAAACTTTCTAGAAATATCTATTGTAGAACTATTTGGAACTATTTAGAGTATTAAGGCGTTTCTGTATAATATTTTCATACATATATAATAAGGTATGTTCCAGCAAACACTAGAATGTCCAATTTGAGTGAATCTAGTATTTTAAATTCGATAATGTCATTTGAAGGTCAAATCAAATTCAATTCAGTTCGGTATTTAATATGTAGGAACGTTTATATTAATTCTTAGGGATTTCAAAAGATGTCCCTACTAAAGACTTGAGTTATGTATTCTATACCTTCCATACTATGAAGAATATTTACAAATAATATATCGCCTAAAAAATTATAATATACTTTAAAATACGTTAATTTAATTTTTAAATAAAAAGTACGAACTGTTTTTTTTTTTTTACTTTAATTACTTCGTATTTTACTTTATTACTAACTAAAATAATAAAAATATTTATAAAATAAATAATTAAAATATACCTGTTTTCTAATTTAAAAAAAAAAAAATATACTTATTAGTTAGGTATAGCAATTAAATAAAGTCAAAAATTTGAAATCTGTTTTTTTAAAGAACAATTCAAACTTAAAATTTTCTGTTTATTATTTAAATATTTAAATTATAAGGTTAAAAATTAAATTTTCGTTAATGCGCATGCCTAGGATTACTCTGAAGCAAGAATTTTAAAAATCAATTCGGGTGAATTCAGAATTAGATTTAAACACTTGTTAAAACACAGAATTTCATATTGTGTGTAAACTGAAATTACAATTCTGCCTAGTTCTACCTAGAGTAAAGTCAACTATGCGCATGCTCATTAAAACTAAAATTAATTCGGATGTTTGTTGGAACATACCTATGTTAATAATAATGTCAAGTTTTTCTGGAAACAATTGACCAATATTAAACAAAACAAACACAGTCGATTGGTTAGATCGAAGTTTGTCTTATCTTGCATTCAATGGTATTTTATCTTGTAATGAACCTGGTGGTTATTATATTTATTAATATTTTGTTTATATTTATATTTTTGAATAATAATTCTGATTGGGTGAAAAGAAAATACCGGAATGGGTGGATTTCCATTGATACACAGTCGCTTTATATTTTGTATTGTACAATTAATATTAATTCTGATACATGTGGGTGTTCGGCGAACAATTAAGTGCCACTGGGAATAATACTGATGGGTATTAGGGAAATTTCCAGGAAGCAATGGAAAATTTATTTTAAACAGGAAAAAAAAATAGACGTAGATTTTGAAAGATATTAATATTTATTGCGTATTTTTTGTATAACAATTTCTCAGTGATATTTGCTTATTATCGTACTTTTTCGTGTTACTGGATTGAATGTTTAAGAATTTTCAAGATGAAATGAAATGAAAAAATAAAGCCGCTGTAGCTAAGTTTGTATATTTTTTGTACATTTCTTGTACATTTATTGATTTCTAATTGACTATTTTTGCGTTTCTTTTAAATTCTATATTTATTCCAATGCAATGTGTTAATTTTCGAATGGATTTTCAATTTTTGTCATAAAGATATTAAAATTCCTTTTGAAAAGAGGTCCTTTGTTGAACTCTGTAGTTTTAATTGTGTAAAAAGGGAAATGAATATTTAATCTATCATGTTAATTAAGGGGGTTCCCCTGTGTGACGGACTGTCTTTTTGAGCTTTTTTGGGAATTTTTTTTGACGACCACTGAAAACATAGAACTTTGAGTTTTTCTATCATTTATTTATTACTATCTCAAGAGTATGTAAAACAAATTTCAAGTAAAAATTTTCAAAATAAAAGACAATTTTTTTACTTTACTAATACCACTTTATTTAAAGTCTTGATTATCTGTGACATGTTTCGGCCCTATATTTAACAAGCTACTTACTTACGTACTATTTTCCATTTTAAATTTCTTCCTATTGTGAACAATAAATTGTTGTTGTCAAATCAGAATTAAAAGTAAAAACAAAGTCACAAAACTGGTTTTGGAATGTTACAAATTCAGATAAAAAATAATTTTAACATTAAAATTAATTTTGAAGTAAATAATTTTCAGACAAATATAGTAAAAATGTGAATAAAATTAAAAATAATTTCGAAAACATGTGAGTATGGCTTGTCTTACAAAATATAAAATATAATAAAAACAAAGTCATAAAATAAAACTGGTTTTTGGAATGTTACAATTTTAGGGAACTGCATAAAAATAATTTTGATTTTGAAATTAAAATTAAAATTAAATTTGGAATAGATGATTTCTAGACAAATATAAATGCAAACAATTCTGGAAAAATAAAATCTTAATTATGTAAGATTACAGGGTGTTAAATAATGTTGAATCATAGATATCGATACAATCCGTTCAGTAGATTTGGGGAATTGTTTTTATAGATTTATAGAAATATAAAAATTTTCATTAGAACGTAAGTTGTACCACTCTGAAGACACTCCCCTCGGAAAAAAGACGCTCACTTCCACGATTTCGGCTGCGATTGGCTTATCTGAAAAAAAAAAAAACGGTGTTTTAATCTGTAAGCCTAAATGCATCAAGTAAACTAGAATCATTTGAAAATATTGAAAATTGAGTTTTTGGCAGATTTCTGAAAAAAAAAGTTTCAAATTTCATGATTTCTTTTTGAATATTTCGTTACGAAAAAAATACAAATACTCAGAATTTTTAGATGATTCTAGTTCCCTCCGTTCTACATGTGAGCATCTACATGTGCTGAGTTTACTCTATTAATTTCAAGTGGACCGGTCAAACCGTTCTCGAGATATGATGGAGTAAAGTTTGAAAAACACAGTTTTGAGAAAAATGCGTTTAAAATTTCAAGTACGGTTAAATTATAAAAATTTGAACTTATCATTAATCTGCGAATCCTTTTGGAAATCTTTCAAAGTGAAGTTTTCAAGTTGAAAAAAATATTTTTTTTGAATTCATCACACAGGGGAACTCCCTTAATTGAGTACACTATATAATATCATAAGGATCGATAAATTTATTTGAGTAATTTTATTAATTTTGGAGTAAATTTTGGATTTCTACCATAAAAGTCCTCTATCTTCTATAACTATACTTTCGAGCAATAAATGAAAAACGCAAGAGCAAAAACTTTGCACATTTAAGCAATTTCATAAATAGTATTTTTTGGCAAGTTATTTATCAGTAAGTTTGCATTAAGTAAAATTGAATAATGAATTTGGAAGTGAGTCGTAAGTTTTAGAAGTGGTTCTTTTCATTTTTACCATAATTAAGCACGTGAGTTCATCAGAAAACAAATTTGTCGAATTAGTCATATTTCTAAAATGAATTTCCTGATTTTTATAATAAGAATGGAAAATTGACGCCAAAATTACCCGAATCACACCAGTTAAACTCATTTTCATAGAGCTTCATTTGAAAAATAAGAATTTTTTAACTTTGGTGACGTCATTAAATTTACCAGACAGTGTTCTAAAAATCTTAAATAAAATTGTATACTATTATGAAATTGGGATCAAACTGTAGGTTTTCGAAGTCATCCTTCTAATTTTTATTAAAATCAGGCATGCAGGACCAAGCGGAGATTAATCCAAATTTTATCGGTTTTAATGTTAGTTTCATACATTTTTTTACTTTAAATTTAATGTTAAAAAAGGCATTATTAAGCCTTATCAAAATGTGATTTACCCCTGTTTTTTGGGTAAATAACAAAAAGGTTGAAAATAAAATTACACTGTCCTCATTTCTATAATTAAAATATTTTGACATTTTCCTATTAATTCATAATTAAATAGATTTTGTTATTATTTAATTTTCAACATTTGTTAACCATAGTGTATGTAATATGTAATGTATACATATGCGTCTATTTAGCTGTTGTAAGCTCATGAAGTAAAGTGACATTCTAGATATTAAATACCGATAGTCAATTGTAAAATGTTATTTCGAGAAAAAGGTGTTTAAAATTTTGGTATGTAATAATCAAAACGAAACTATTTCGGCACACAATGGCATATAATATGTATTTATTTATTTACATATGTACCTACCAGATATACAAATAAGCCATAGATACTATTTCATGCGCTCCAGCGCGTTTTATGTTTAGGCGCTAAACCAAGTAAAGAGTTTCGAGTATTGCTCTGAAAATTTGGGTGTATATAGTTGAGATGATTTACCAATATTTTATGAAAAATAAATTCGAATTTAGTTCCAAAGGTATTCCGTCCTTTAAGAGTCGATTGCTCAAAGAAAGATAACATCTAAAATTTTTAACATTTTCAATTAACTTCCGATATACTTAGCAAATTTCCCCTATTCTTATTATTAGTAAGTTTGGTTATTGTTGTGGCTAGTCACAAAACAAACTTTTAATTAGAGATTATAGTAGCACTTTTCGTGAGCCAGTTTATGTCACAAGACTACGACATATACCTATTTCGGTTTGTAGATTTGTATATGTGTGAAAATGTGGTGACATCTGTACATGCATGAGTAACTAAAGTAGAAGTAATTATTCGTTGTGCTATTCTGCTCTTTTCTCCGCTCCACTCCGCGTTGCTTTAGCTTCACTCATCTGTATATACGAATGTTTATCTAAGTTAATTTACTTATTGCGGATGGTGTTGCATTTGTTCGTCTCACCGCCCCGCCGCTCGACAGCCGCTAAATCCAACACGGTATAATTCGGTATTATATCCTTAAACTATCATACATTGACTTTATCAAGATATATGTATACTAACTTTGACGCCAATGCTGGTGTATTATTCATATGTTTATTTTTGTAAGATTATACATATTCAACTGTTTTGCAACGGTTTAATGAATAAATATTTTGAGTAGTTATATAAACTATATTGTTGAATAGTTGCACATAACATGATAGTGTTTGGAGCACAGATGTCGCTGGAAGCAACTTTTTCCCATTTCCGCTTACTCCTGAATTTGATTTATCGTTTTCGCCTACTTCCAATTCTAAGAAAAAATGTCAAACCGAGTCCAATTCAGTTCCCAGTAGTTACATTACTTTTAGTGCTAATCTTATCCGCTCTCAAATCCACGCAAAAAATTGCTTATTCCCACTCCTTTCCATTCTTTCCTGTTTCCAAAAAATAAACCTATTCCCGTCGGGACCTATTTATTTTTGCCGCTAGAATAAAATCTCTAATTAGAAGTAACCTTTGTTTCGTTTTCCAAAAATATAAAACATTGAATTTTCGTTAATTTTCCATTTTAGGATTTTGTAGTCATAACAACGAAATCCTTATAAACTCAGCATGTTTGTCATCGCGTTAAGTGGTGTATCCATATTTAGCAAATTTTTTACATGCAGTTCCGGACTTCACAAAATTTAACAGTATCGTCTTTTAATAACGTTATTGAAAATTTTTAAAAGTAAATGGCTTAGATAATCATATTATTCACAAACTGAAAGCTAATTATAATCCGAACTAATATTATAAATATAAAAATGAGTTGTTCGATTCTTTGATTGTTTGTCTTCGTTTCACGTCTCAACCATTTAAAGAATCGTCTTTAAATTTTGCACAGAGATAGCTTAGGTTATAGACTCTATATTTCCTCGGGAAAACATTTCATTTTTGTGGTGGGATTCCCAAATATAGAATAACGGTTCTCAATAGTGACACGATGCAAGTATACTTTATACATATTAATTTGATGTGGTAATTTCGAACACAACGCGGGCAAGATCGCGGGTAAATAAAGGTAAGAAGTATTTTATCCCGAGAACTGTGAAAAATTCTAGCCACTTATTACGAAATCCTAAATTAATGTGTGTTTGCCGAAATGCTTGAACTTGCCCAATGTTTTTATTATTTCGGTTATCACATTTCTTCAATGTGGGCCATATTTATTTTTAATATTTTTCAAAAAAATATTTTCTTAAAATAAAGAAATATTTCTTTAACTGCTAAAAAAAGATTGATGCGCCGGGAAAGTCGAATAAATATAAAATTGCTTTTTTTCCACGAAATTTATTATTATTAAATTATTTTCTTATTTATTTAACAAAAATAAATGTTTAATTTGACTGATTTTCTAAAATAAATTTTTAACATGTTGATTGAACCGAGAATAAAGAATTTTTAGAATAATAATAATAAAATCGTTTTAAAAGTGAACAAAATTTATATAACTACTTTACATAATTTCACATTATGATGCGAGTGGAGGATAATGAAATTCGTGGAATAGTTTCGCTATAATCGGCACATACATAGTTTGAAATAAGCGATAATTAAGGATGAAAACTAGGTCAGAAACCAAAATTTCGTAAGAGCACCCATAGAGAAGTTCATGTGACTTTCTTACTCCATTTTTAATTATACCGCTGTTGTTTTCCAATAAACTATACCGTTGCATAACATTCCGTTGAGTCAAATTATTCAAATGTATAATTTGGAAAACATGGAAAATTATGTGAAGTGTTTAATTTTCTTTAGACATATGATATTTTAATAATATACATAGATCCAGCTCGCTCGTATGTGTATTCGTATAGCTAACGTCTAACCGTAAAAGAAGGAAATACATATATATGTATGTAAATAGCTTTTGTAGTAACAAAACGAAAACTAACTCACAAGCAAAACTATAACAGCAATAAGCTCGAGATTTACAAAATACTATACCGATTCATAGGTGCATGCATATAGACATAGGGGAAAGTTGCCCTGATTGAACCACTTAGTACGTTTTTCTTTATTCCATTAAGACTAGAAGGAACTGGATTGTGTAATAGGCTACAATAAAAAAGCATACACATTTCTATACATAAATATGTATTCACATAGAAAGGTAGCCCAACCAAAAACGGGGCCTTAAAACCAATTTCTTATAACAATATAAAAATCTATTGCATTTTACTACTTTTACATTGGACAAATTCGTACAGTTAGCGGTAGGATGACCTTGATGGAAACGGTTGTTCAACAAACTTACCGGCATAATATGCATTCGACATACACAAATTTCTTACATGCAAAATTCCAGTTCAAAACACACTCTAGTTTTCCCTAGCTTTTGCAACTTATAAAGTTACAACTGTAACTTTTGGTGTAGAATCGTTGTAAAATTACAACATTTGGTAAAGAATTGCTGTAACCTTACTACTTTTAATACAGAACATCTGTAACCTTATTACTTTTGGTACAGAATCGTTGTAACCATACTAACTTTAGCACAAAACCACTGTAAACTTATTAACTTTGGTACAGAATCGCTGCAACCTTACTACCTTTAGTATAGAACCACTATAACCTTACTACTTTTATTAAAAAAACGCTGTAACCTTACTACTTTTAGTACAGAACAGCTATAACCTTACTATTTTCGTAGTAGAATTGCGGTCACATTACTATTTTTAGTTTAGAACTGCTGTAACCTTAATACTTTTAGTACAAAACCACTGCACCTTATTGCTTTTGGTACAAAATCGCTGTAACCTTACTACTTTTAGTACAGAACCGCTGTAACCTTACTACTTTTAGTACAGAACCACTATAACCTTACTAATTTCGGTGTAGAATTGCGGTCACATTACTACTTTTAGTTTAGAACTGCTGTAACCTTACAACTTTTAGTATAGAACCGCTGTAACCTTATTACTTTTGGTACAGAATCGCAGTAACCTTACTACTTTTAGTATAGAACCACTGTAACCTTATTAATTTCGGTACAGAATCGCTGTAACCTTACTACTTTTAGCATAAAACCACTGTAACCTAATTACTTTTGGTACAGAATCGCTGTAACCTTACTACTTTTAGTATAGAACCACTGTAACCTTATAACTTTGCGTACAGAATCGCTGTAACCTTACTACTTTTAGCATAAAACCACTGTAACCTTACTACTTTTGGTACAGAATCGCTGTAACCTTACTACTTTTAGCATAGAATCACTGTAACCTTATTACTTTTGGTAGAGAATCGCTGTAACCTTACTACTTTTAGCATAGAACCACTGTAACTTTAATACTTTTGGGACAGAATCGCTATAACCTTACTACTTTCGGTGTAGAATTGCGGTCACCTTACTACTTTTAGTTGAAAACTGCTGTAACCTTACTACTTTTAGCATAAAACCACTGTAACTTTATTACTTTTGGTACAGAACCGCTGTAACCTTACTACTTTTAGTACAGAACCGCTATAACCTTACTATTTTCGGTGTAGAATTGCGGTCACATTACTATTTTTAGTTTAGAACTGCTGTAACCTTACTACTTTTAGAATAGAACCGCTGTAACCTTATTACCTTTGGTACAAAATCGCGTAACCTTACTACTTTCAGTACAAAACCGCTGTAATTTTACTACTTTTAGTACAGGACCGCTATAACCTTACTACTTTCGGTGTAGAATTGCGGTCACATTACTACTTTTAGTTTTTAACTGCTGCAACCTTACTACTTTTAGTATAGAACCAGTGTAACCTTATTACTTTTGGTACAGAATCGCTGTAACCTTACTGCTTTTAGCATAAAACCACTGTAATTTTATTACTTTTGGCAGAGAATCGCTGTAACCTTACTACTTTTAGTACAGAACCACTGTAACCTTATAACTTTTGGTACAGAATCGCTGTAAACTTACTACTCTTAGCATAAAACCACTGTAATATTATTACTTTTGCTACAGAATCGCTGTAGCCTTTCTACTCTTAGCATAGAACCACTGTAACCTTACTACTTTTGGTACAGAATCGCTGTAACCTTACTACTTTTAGCATAAAACCACTGTAAACTTATTACTTTTGGTACAGAATCGCTGTAACCTTACTGCTTTTAGTATAGAAAGACTGTAACCTTATTACTTTTGGTACAGAATCGCTGTAATCTTACTACTTTTAACATAAAACCACTGTCATCTTATTACTTTTGGTACAGAATCGCTATAACCTTACTACTTTTAGCATAAAACCACTGTAAACTTATTACTTTTGGTACAGAATCGCTGTAACCTTATAAACTTTTAGCATAGAACCACTGCAACCTTATTACTTTTGGTATAGAATAGCTATAAGCTTACTACTTTCGGTGTAGAATTGCGGGCACGTTACTACTTTTAGTTTAAAACTGCTGTAACCTTACTTCTTTCAGTATAGAACCGCTGTAACCTTATTACTTTTGGTACAGAATCGCTGTAACCTTACTACTTTTAGTATAGAACAACTGTAACCTTATTACTCTTTGTACAGAATCGCTGTAACCTTACTACCTTTAGTATAAAACCACTGTAACCTTTTTACTTTTGGTACAGAATCGCTGTAACCTTACTACTTTTAGTACAGAACCACTGTAACCTTATTACTATTGGTACAGAATCGCTGTAGCCTTACTAATTTTAGCATAAAACCACTATAAACTTATTACTTTTGGTACAGAATCGCTGTAACCTTACTACTTTTAGCATAAAACCACCGTAATCTTATTACTATTGGTACAGAATCGCTGTGACCTTACAACTTTTAGCATAAAACCACTGTAACCTTATTTCTTTTGGTACAGAATCGCTATAACCTTACTACTTTTAGCATAAAACCACTGTAAACTTATTACTTTTTGTACAGAACCGCTGTAACCTTACTACTTTTAGTATAAGACCACTGTAACCTTATTACTTTTGGTACAGAATCGATTTAACCTTACTAATTTTAGTATAGAACGACTGTAACCTTATTACTTTTTGTACAGAATCGCTGTAACCTTACTACTTTTAGTATAAAACCACTGTAACCTTATTACTTTTGGTACAGAATCGCTGTAACCTTACTACTTTTAGCATAGAACCATTGTAACCTTATTACTTTTGGTACAGAATCGCTCTAACCTTACTACTGTTAGCATAAAACCACTGTACCCTTATTACTTTTGGTACAGAATCGCTTTAACCTTACTACTTTTAGCATAAAACCACTTTAACCTTATTACTTTTGGTACAGAATCGCTGTAGCCTTACTACTTTTATTATAAAACCACTGCAACCTTATTACTTTTGGTACAGAATCGCTATAACCTTACTACTTTCGGAGTAGAATTGCGGTCACATTACTACTTTTAAAACTGCTGTAACCTTACTACTTTTAGCATAAAACCACTGTAACCTTATTACTCTTGGTACAGAAATGCTGTAACATTACTACTTTTAGTATAAAACCACTGTAACCTTATTACTTTTGGTACAGAATCGCTGTAACCTTACTACTTTTAGTATAGAACCATTGTAACCTTATTATTTTTGGTACAGAATCGCTGTAACCTTACTACTTTTAGAATAAAACTACTGTAACCTTATTACTTTTGGTACAGAATCGCTGTGACCTTAGTACTTTTGGCATAAAACCACTGTAACCTTATTACCTTTGGTACAGAATCGCTGTAACCTTACCACGTTTAGTATGGAGCCCCTGTAACCTTATTACTTTTGGCAGAGAATCGTTGTAGCCTTACTACTTATAGTATAGAACCACTGAAACCTTATTACTGTTGGTACAGAATCGCTGTAACCTGACTACTTTTAGTATAGAACCACTATAACCTTATTCTTTTGGTACAGAATCGCAATAACCTTACTACTTTCGGTGTAGAATTGCGGTCACATTACTACTTTTAGTTTAGAACTGCTGTAACCTTACTACTTTTAGTATAGAACCGCTGTAATCTTATTAATTTTGGTACAGAATCGCTGTAACCTTACTACTTTTAGTACAGAACCACTGTAACCTTATTACTTTTTGTACAGAATCGCTGTAGCCTTACTACTTTTAGCATAAAACCACTGTAACCTTATTACTTTTGGTATAGAATGGCTGTAACCTTATTACTTTTGGCACAGAATCGTTGCAGCCTTACTACTTATAGTATAGAACCACTGAAACCTTATTACTATTGGTACAGAATCGCTGTAACCTGACTACTTTTAGTATAGAACTACTATAACCTTATTCTTTTGGTACAGAATCGCAATAACCTTACTACTTTCGGTGTAGAATTGCGGTCACATTACTACTTTTAGTTTAGAACTGCTGTAAGCTTACTACTTTTAGTATAGAACTGCTGTAACCTTATTACTTTTGGTACAGAATCGCTGTAACCTCACTAGTTTTAGTATAGAACCGCTGTAACCCTGTTACTTTTTGTACAGAATCGCTGTAACCTTACTACTTTTAGCATAGAACCACTGTAACCTTATTACTTTTGGTACAGAATCGCTGCAACCTTACTACTTTTAGCATAAAACCACTGTACCCTTATTACTTTTGGTACAGAATCGCTGTAACCTTACTACTTTTAGGATAAAGCCGCTGTAACCTTATGACTTTTGGTAGAGAATGGTTGTAACCTTACTGATTTTAGCATAAAACCACTGTAACCTTATTACTTTTGGTACAGAATCGCTGTAACCTTACTACTTTTAGCATAGAATCACTGGAACCTTATTACTTTTGGAACAGAATCGCTCTAATCTTACTACTGTAAGCATAAAACCACTGTACTCTTATTACTTTTGGTACAGAATCGCTGTAACCTTACTACTTTTAGGATAAAACCGCTGTAACCTTATTACTTTTGGTACAGAATCTCTGTAACCTTACTACTTTTAGCATAAAACCACTGTAACCTTATTAATTTTGGTACAGACTCGCTGTAACCTTACTACTTTTAGTATAGAACCACTGTAACGTTATTACTTTTGGTATAGAATCGCTATAACCTTACTACTTTCGGTGTAGAATTGCGGTCACATTACTACTTTTAGTCTAGAACTGCTGAAACCTTACTACTTTTAGTATAGAACCGCTGTAACCTTATTACTTTTGGTACAGAATCGCTGTAACCTTACTACTTTTAGTATAGAACCACTGTAACCTTATTACTCTTTGTACAGAATCGCTGTAACCTTACTACCTTTAGTATAAAACCACTGTAACCTTTTTACTTTTGGTACAGAATCGCTGTAACCTTACTACTTTTAGTACAGAACCACTGTAACCTTATTACTTTTGGTACAGAATCGCTGTAGCCTTACTACTTTTAGCATAAAATCACTGTAACCTTATTACTTTTGGTACAGAATCGCTATAACCTTACTAATTTCGGTGCAGAATTGCGGTCACATTACTACTTTTAGTATAGAACCGCTGTAACCTTATTACTTTTGGTACAAAATCGCTGTAACCTTACTACTTTCGGAGTAGAATTGCGGTCATATTACTACTTTTAGCTTAGAACTGCTGAAACCTTACTACTTTTAGTACAGAACCACTGTAACCTTATTACTTTTTGTACAGAATCGCTGTAGCCTTACTACTTTTAGCATAAAACCACTGTAACCTTATTACTTTTGGTACAGAATCGCTGTAAACTTACTACTTTTAGTGTAAAACCACTGTAAGCTTATGACTTTTGGTACGGAATCGCTGTGACTTTACTACTTTTAGCATAAAACCAATGTAGCCTTATTACTTTTGGTACAGAATCGCTGTAACCTTACTGCTTTTAGTATAGAATGACTGTAACCTGATTACTATTGGTACAGAATAGCTGTAACCTTACTACTTTTGGCATAAAACCACTGTAACCTTATTACTTTTGGTACAGAGTCGCTGTAACCTTACTACTTTTAGTACAGAACCATTGTAGCCTTAATAATTTTGGTTCAGAATCGCTGTAACCTTACTTCTTTTAGCATAAAACCACTGTAACTTTATTACTTTTTTCACAGAATCGCTGTAACCTTACTATCTTTAGTGTAGAACCACTGTAACCTTATTACTTTTGGTACAGAATCGCTGTAACCTTACTAGTTTTAGTATAGAACCGCTGTAACCCCTATTACTTTTTGTAAAGAATCGCTGTAACCTAACTACTTTTAGCATAGAACCAATGTAGCTTTATTACCCTGGGTACAGAATCGCTATAAGCTTACTACTTTCGGTGTAGAATTACGGTCACATTACTACTTTTAGTTTAAAAACTGCTGTAACCTTACTACTTTTAGCATAAAACCACTGTAACTTTATTACTCTTGGTACAGAAATTCTGTAACATTACTACTTTTAGTATAAAACCACTGCAATTTTATTACTTTTGGTACAGAATCGCTGTAACCTTACTACTTTTGGCATAAAACCACCGTTGTCTTATTACTATTGGTACAGGATCGCTGTGACCTTACAACTTTTAGCATAAAACCACTGTAACCTTATTACTGTTGGTACAGAATCGCTATAACCTTCCTACTTTTAGCATAAAACTACTGTAAACTTATTACTTTTTATACAGAACCGCTGTAACCTTACTACTTTTAGTATGGAGCCCCTGTAACCTTATTACTTTTGGTATAGAATCGCTGTACCTTATTACTTTTGGCACAGAACCGTTGTAGCCTTACTACTTATAGTATAGAACCACTGAAACCTTATTACTATTGGTACAGAATCGCTGTAACCTGACTACTTTTAGTATAGAACAACTGTAACCTTATTCTTTTGGGACAGAATCGCAATAACCTTACTACTTTCGGTGTAGAATTGCGGTCACATTACTACTTTTAGTTTAGAACTGCTGTAACCTTACTACTTTTAGTATAGAATCGCTGCATGCTTACTATTTTTACCATAAAATTACTGTAATATTATTACTTTTGGTACAGAATCGCTGTAACCTGATTACTTTTAGTATAGAACCACTGTAACATTATTACTTTTGGTACAGAATCGCTGTAACCTTACTACTTTTTTCTATAGAACCACTGTAACATTATTACTCTTCGTACAGAACCTTACTACTATTAGTATAAAACCACTGTAATTTTATTACTTTTAGTACAGAACCGCTGTAACCTTACTATTTTTGGTACAAAATCACTGTAACCTTACTACTTTCGGTGTAGAATGGCGGTCACATTACTACCTTTAGTTTAGAACTGCTGTAACCTTACTACTTTTAGTATAGAACCACTGTAACCTTACTACTTTTGGTACAGAATCGCTGTAACCTTACTACTTTTAGTATAAAACCACTGTAACCTTATTATTTTTGATACAGAATCGCTGCAACCTTACTAATTTTAGTATAGAACCACTGTAACCTTATTACTTTCGGTACAGAATCGCTGTAACCTTACTACGTTTAGCATAAAACCACTGTAACCTTTTTACTTTTGGTACAGAATCGCTGTAGCCTTACTACTTTTTAGCATAAAACCACTGTAATCTTATTACTTTTGGTACAAAATCGCTGTAACCTTACTACTTTTAGCATAAAACCACTGTAGCCTTATTCGCTGTAACCTTACTACTTTTAGCTTAAAACCACTGTAACCTTATTGCTTTTGGTACAGAATCGGTGTAACCTTACTACTTTTAGCATAGAACCACTGTAACCTTATTACTTTTGGTACAGAATCGCTATGACCTTACTATTTTCGGTGTAGAATTTCGGTCACATTACTACTTTTAGTTTAGAACTGCTGTAACCTTACCTCTTTTAGTATAGAACCGCTGTAACTTTTTTACTTTTGGTACAGAATCGCTGTAACCTTACTTCTTTTAGCATAAAACCACTCTAACTTTATTACTTTTGGCACAGAATCCCTGTAACCTTACTATTTTTAGTATAGAACCACTGTAACCTTATTACTGTTGGTAGAGAATCGCGGTATACTTACTACTTTTAGTATAAAATCATAGTAATATTATTACTTTTGATACAGAATCGCAATGACCTTACTACTTTTAGTATAGAACCACTGTAACCTTTAAACTTTTGGTACAGAATCGCTGTAACCTTACCACTTTTAGTATAAAACCACTTTAACCTTATTACTTTTGGCACAGAATCGCTGTGCCCTTACTACGTTTAGTACAGAACCACTGTAACATTATTACTTTTGGTACAGAATCGCTGTAACCTTACTACTTTTAGCATAAAACCACTGTAACCTTATTACTTTTGGTAGAGAATTGCTGTAATCTTATTACTTTTGCAACAGAATCGTTGTTACCTTTCTACTTTTAGCATAAAACCACTGTAACCTTATTACTTTTGGTACAGAATCGCTGTAACCTTACTACTTTTAGCATAGAACCACTGTAACCTAATTACTTTTGGTACAGAATCGCTCTAACCTCACTACCTTTAGCATAGAACCACTGTAAACTTATTACTTTTGGTAAAGAATCGCTGGAACATTACTAGTTTTAGTACAGAACCGCTGTAACCTTACCACTTTTAGTACAGAACCACCGTAGCCTTATTACTTTTGTTTCAGAATAGCTGTAACCTTACTTCTTTTAGCATAAAACCACTGTAACTTTATTACTTTTGGCACAGAATCGCTGTAACCTTACTATTTTTAGTATAGAACCACCGTAACCTTATTAATTTTGGTACAGAAACGCTGTATACTTACTACTTGTAGCATAAAATCACAGTAATATTATTACTTTTGGTACAGAATCGCAGTAACCTTACTACTTTTGGTACAGAATGGCTGTAACTTTACCACTTTTGGTATAAAACCACTGTAACTTTATTACTTTTGGCACAGAATCGCTGTAACCTTACTACTTTTAGCATAGAACCATTGTAACCTTATTACTTTTGGTACAGAATCGCTCTAACCTTACTACTGTTAGCATAAAACCACTGTACCCTTATTACTTTTGGTACAGAATCGCTTTAACCTCTACTACTTTTAGCATAAAACCACTTTAACCTTATTACTTTTGGTACAGAATCGCTGTAGCCTTACTACTTTTATTATAAAACCACTGCAACCTATTACTTTTGGTACAGAATCGCTATAACCTTACTACTTTCGGAGTAGAATTGCGGTCACATTACTACTTTTAAAACTGCTGTAACCTTACTACTTTTAGCATAAAACCACTGTAACCTTATTACTCTTGGTACAGAAATGCTGTAACATTACTACTTTTAGTATAAAACCACTGTAATTTTATTACTTTTGGTACAGAATCGCTGTAACTTTACTACTTTTAGTATAGAACCACTGTAACCTTATTACTCTTGGTACAGAACCGCTGTAATCTTACTACTGTTAGTTTAAAACCACTGTAATTTTATTACTTTATAGTATAGAACCGCTGAACCTTATTAGTTTTGGTACAAAATTCACTGTAACCTTACTACTTTCGGTGTAGAATTGCGGTCACATTACTACTTTTAGTTTAGAACCTGCTGTAACCTTACTACTTTTAGTATAGAACAGCTGTAACCTTATTACTTTTTGTACAGAATCGCTGTAATCTTACTACCTTTAGTATAAAACCACTGTAACCTTATTACTTTTGGTACAGAATCGCTGTAACCTTACTACTTTTAGTATAGAACCACTGTAACCTTATTACTTTTTGTACAGAATCGCTGTAACCTTACTACCATTAGTATAAAACCACTGTAGCCTTATTACTTTTGGTACAGAATCGCTGTAGCCTTACTACTTTTAGCATAAAAGCACTGTGACCTTAATACTTCTGGTACAGAATCGCTGTAACCTTACTACTTTTAGCATAAACCACCGTAATCTTATTACTATTGGTACAGAATCGCTGTAACCTTACTACTTTTAGTATAAAACAATTGTAACCTTATTACTTTTGGTACAGAATCGCTGTAACCTTATTACTTTTGGCACAGAATCGTTGTAACCTTACTACTTTTAGTATAGAACCACTGTAACCTTAATACTTTTGGTACAGAACCGCCGTAACCTTAGTACTTTTAGAATAAAACCACTGTAACCTTATTACTTTTGGTACAGAATCGCTGTAGCCTTACTACTTTTAGCATAAAAGCACTGTAACCTTATTAGTTTTGGTACAGAATCGCTGTATCCTTACTGCTTTAGCGTAAACCACTGTAACCTTATTGATTTGGAACAGAATAGCTGTAAGCTTACTACTTTTGGCATAATACCACTGTAACCTTATTACTTTTGGTACAGAATCGCTGTAATCTAACTACTTTTAGTACAGAACCACTGTAGCCTTATTAGTTTTGGTTCAGAATCGCTACAACCCTACTTCTTTTAGCATAAAACCGTTGTAACTATTTTTAGTATAGAACCATTGTTACCTTATTACTTTTGGTACCGAATCGCTGTATACTTACTACTATTAGCATAAAATCATAGTAATATTATTACTTTGGGTACAGAATCGCAATAACCTTACTACTTTTAGTATAGAACCACTGTAACCTTACTACTTTTGGTACAGAATCGCTGGAACATTACTACTTTTCGTACCAAACTGCTGTAACCTTACTACTTTTAGTACAGAACCACTGTAGCCTTATTACTTTTGGTTTAGAATCGCTGTAACCTTATTACTTTTAGTATAGAGCCACTGTAACCTTAATACTTTTGGTACAGAATCGCTGTAATCTTACCACTTTTAGTATAAAACCACTTTAACCTTATTACTTTTGGCACAGAATCGCTGTAACCTTACTACTTTTAGTACAGAGCCACTGTAACCTTGTTACTTTTGGTACAGAATCCGCTGTAACCTTACTACTTTTAAGATAAAACAACTGTAACCTTAATACTTTTGGTAGAGAATTGCTGTAATCTTATTACTTTTGCAACAGAATCGTCGTAACCTTACTACTTTTAGCATAAAACCACTGTAACCTTATTACTTTTGGTACAGAATCGCTGTAACCTTACTACTTTTAGCATAAAACCACTGTAAACTTATTACCTTTAATACAGAATCACTGTAACCTTACTACTTTTAGTATAAAACCACTTTGACTTTATTACTTTTGGTACAGAATCGCTGTAACCTTACTACTTTTAGCATAAAACCACAGTAACTTTATTACTTTTGGTACAGAATCGCTGTAACCTTACTACTTTTAGGATAAAACTACCGTAATCTGATTACTTTTGGTACAGAATCGCTGTACCCTTACTACTTTTAGTTCAGTACCACTGTAACCTTATTACTGTTGGTACAAAATCGCCGTAACCTTACTACTTTTGGCATAAAACCACTGTAAACTTATTACCTTTGGTACAGAATCACTGTAACCCTTACTACTTTTAGTATAAAACCACTGTGACTTTATTACTTTTGGTACAGAATCGCTGTAACCTTACTACTTTTAGTACAAAACCACTGTAACATTATTACTTTTGGTACAGAATCGCTGTAACCTTACTACTTTTAGCATAAAACCACTGTAACCTTACTACTTTTAGTATAGAACCACTGTAACCTTACTACTTTTGGTACAGAATCGCTGTAACTATACCACTTTTAGTATAAAACCACTTTAACCTTATTACTTTTATCACAGAATCGCTGTAACCTTACTACTTTTAGTACAAAACCACTGTAACATTATTACTTTTGGTAGAGAATCGCTGTAACCTTACTACTTTTAGCATAAAACCACTGTAACCTTATTACTTTTGGTAGAGAATTGCTGTAATTTTATTACTTTTGGAACAGAATCGTTGCAACCTTACTACTTTTAGCATAAAACAACTGTAACTTTATTAGTTTTGGTACAGAATCGCTGTAACCTTACTACTTTTAGTATAAAACCACTGTAACTTTATTACTCTTGGTACAGAAATTCTGTAACATTACTACTTTTAGTATAAAACCACTGTAATTTTATTACTTTTGGTACAGAATCGCTGTAACCTTACTACTTTTTCTATAGAACCACTGTAACATTATTACTCTTCGTACAGAACCTTACTACTATTAGTATAAAACCACTGTAATTTTATTACTTTTAGTACAGAACCGCTGTAACCTTACTATTTTGGGTACAAAATCACTGTAACCTTACTACTTTCGGTGTAGAATGGCGGTCACATTACTACCTTTAGTTTAGAACTGCTGTAACCTTACTACTTTTAGTATAGAACCACTGTAACCTTACTACTTTTGGTACAGAATCGCTGTAACCTTACTACTTTAGTATAAAACCACTGTAACCTTATTATTTTTGATACAGAATCGCTGCAACCTTACTAATTTTAGTATAGAACCACTGTAACCTTATTACTTTCGGTACAGAATCGCTGTAACCTTACTACGTTTAGCATAAAACCACTGTAACCTTTTTACTTTTGGTACAGAATCGCTGTAACCTTACTACTTTTGGCATAAAACCACTGTAAACTTATTACTTTTGGTACAGAATCACTGTAACCTTACTACTTTTAGTATAAAACCACTGTGACTTTATTACTTTTGGTACAGAATCGGTGTAAAATTACTGCTTTTAGCATAAAACCACTGTAATCTTATTACTTTTGGTAAACAATCGCTGTAACCTTACTACTTTTAGTATAGAACCACTGTAACGTTATTACTTTTGGTACAGAATCGCCGTAAACTTACCACTTTTAGCATAAAGCCACTGTAACATTATTACTTTTGATACAGAATCGCTGTAACCTTACTACTTCTAGCATTAAACCACTGTAACCTTATTGCTTTTGGTACAGAATCGCTGTAACCTTACTACTTTTAGTATAAAACCACTGTAATTAGCATAAAACTACCGTAATCTGATTACTTTTGGTACAGAATCGCTGTAACCTTACTACTTTTGGCATAAAACTACTGTAAACTTATTACTTTTGGTACAGAATCACTGTAACCTTACTACTTTTAGTATAAAACCACTGTGACTTTATTACTTTTGGTACAGAATCGCTGTAACCTTACTACTTTTAGTATAAAACCACTATAACCTTATTAGTTTTGGTACAGAATCGCTGTAACCTTAGTACTTTTAGCATAAAACAACTGCAACTTTATTACTTATGGTACAGAATCGCTGTAACCTTACTACCTTTAGTGTAGAACGACTTTAACCTTATTACTTTTGGTACAGAATCGCTGTAACCTTACTGCTTTCGCATAAAACCACTGTAAGCTTATTACTTTTGGTATAGAATAGCTGTAACCTTACTAGTTTTGGCATAAAACCACTGTAACCTTATTACTTTTGGTACAGAATCGCTGTAACCTTACTACTTTTAGTACAGAACCACTCTAGCCTTATTACTTTTGGTTCAGAATCGCTGTAACCTTACTTCTTTTAGTATAAAACCACTGTAATTAGCATAAAATTACCGTAATCTGATTACTTTTGGTACAGAATCGCTGTAACCTTACTACTTTTGGCATAAAACCACTGTAAATTTATTACCTTTGGTACAGAATCACTGTAACCTTACTACTTTTAGTATAAAACCACTGTGACTTTATTACTTTTGGTACAGAATCGCTGTAACCTTACTACTTTTAGTACAAAACCACTGTAACATTATTACTTTTGGTACAGAATCGCTGTAACCTGACTACTTTTAGCATAAAACCACTGTAACCTTACTACTTTTAGTATAGAACCACTGTAACCTTAATACTTTTGGTACAGGACCCGCCCTAACCTTAGTACTTTTAGAATAAAACCCACTGTAACCTTATTACTCTTGGTACAGAATCGCCGTAAACTTACCACTTTTAGCATAACGCCACTGTAACATTATTACTTTTGATACAGAATCGCTGTAACCTTACTACTTCTAGCATAAAACCACTGTAACCTTATTGCTTTTGGTACAGAATCGCTGTAACCCTACTACTTTTAGTATAAAACCACTGTAATTAGCATAAAACTACCGTAATCTGATTACTTCTGGTACAGAATCGCTGTAACCTTACTACTTTTGGCATAAAACCACTGTAAACTTATTACTTTTGGTACAGAATCACTGTAACCTTACTACTTTTAGTATAAAACCACTGTGACTTTATTACTTTTGGTACAGAATCGCTGTAACCTTACTACTTTTAGTATAGAACGACTGTAACCTTATTACTTTTGGTACAGAATCGCTGTAACCTTACTACTCTTAGTATAAAACCACTGTGACTTTATTACTTTTGGTACAGAATCGCTGTAACTTTACTACTTTTAGTATAAAACCACTGTAACATTATTAACTTTGTTACACAATCGCTGTAGCCTTACTATTTTTAGTACAGAACCACTGTGACCTTATTACTTTTGGTACAGAATCGCTGTAACCTTACTACTTTTAGCATAAGACCACTGTAATCTTATTACTTTTGGTACAAAATCGCTGTAATCTTACTACTTTTAGTATAGAAAAACTGTAGCCTTATTACTTTCGGTGTAGAATTGCGGTCACATGACTACTTTTAGTTGAAAACTGTTGTAACATTACTACTTTTAGCATAAAACCACCGTAATCTTATTAATTTTTGTACAGAATCGCTGTAACCTTGCTACTTGTAATATAAAACCACTGTAACCTTACAACTTTTGGCACAGAATCGCTGTAACCTTACTACTTCTAGTACAGAATTACTGTAACCTTTTTAATACTGGTACAGAATCGCTGTAACCTTACTACTTTCGGTGTAGAATTGCGGTCACACTACAAGTTTTAGATTAAAACTGCTGTAACCTCACTACTTTTAGCATAAAACCACTGTAATCTTATTAATTTTTTACAGAATCGCTGTAACTTTACTACTTTCAGTATAGAACCATTGTAACCTTATTACTCTTGGTACAGAATCGCTGTAACCTTACTACTTTAAGCATAAAACTACTGTAACCTTATTACTTTCGGTACAAAAATCGCTTTAACCTTGCTACTTTTAGCATAAAACCACTGTAGCCTTATAACTTTTGGTACAGAATCGCGGTAACCTTACTACTTTTAGTATAGAACTACTGTTACCTTATTACTTTTTGTACAGAATCGCTGTAACCTTACCACTTTTAGTATAAAACCTCTTGAACCTTATTACTTTTGGCACAGAATCGCTGCAACCTTGCTACTTTTGGTACAGAGCCACTGTAACATTGTTAATTTTGGTACAGAATCGCTGTAACCCTTACTGCTTTTAGCATAAAACCACTGCAACCTTATTACTTTTGGTAAAGAATCTCTGCAACATTACTACTTTTAGTACAGAACCGCTGTAACCTTACTACTTTTGGTACAGAACCACTGTAGCCTTATTACTTTTGGTTCAGAATCGCTGTAACCTTTGTTCTTTTAGCATGAAACCACTGTAACTTTATTACTTTTGGCACAGAATCGCTTTAACCATACTATTTTTAGTATAGAACCACTGTAACCTTATTAATTTTGGTACAGAATCGCTGTATACTTACTACTTGTAGCATAAAATCACAGTAATATTAGTACTTTTGGTACAGAATCGCAGTAACCTTACTACTTTTAGTATAGAACCACTGTAATTAGCATAAAACTACTGTAATCTGATTACTTTTGGTACAGAATCGCTGTAACCTTACTACTTTTGGCATAAAACCACTGTAAACTTATTACTTTTGGTACAGAATCGCTGTAACCTTACTACCTTTAGCATAAAACCACTGTAACCTTATTACTTTTGGTACAGAATGGCGGTAACTTTACTGCTCTTAGTATAAAACCACTGTAACCATATTAGTTTTGGTACAGAATCGCTGTGACCTTACTACTTTTGGCATAAAACAACTGTAACTTTGTTACTACCTTTTTTGGTACAGAATCGCAGTAACCTTACTACTTTTAGTATAGAACGACTGTAACCTTATTACTTTTGGTACAGAATCGCTGTAACCTTACTACCTTTAGCATAAAACCACTGTGACTTTATTACTTTTGGTACAGAATCGCTGTAACCTAACTACTTTTAGTATAAAACCACTGTGACTTTATTACTTTTGGTACAGAATCGCTGTAACCTTACTACTCTTAGTATAAAACCACTGTAACCTTATTACTTTTGGTACAGAATCGCTGTAACCTTGCTGCTTTCGCATAAAACCACTGTAAGCTTATTACTTTTGGTATAGAATAGCTGTAACCTTATTAGTTTTGGCATAAAACCACTGTAACCTTATTACTTTTGGTACAGAATCGCTGTAACCTTACTACTTTTAGTACAGAATCACTCCAGCCTTATTACTTTTGGTTCAGAATCGCTGTAACCTTACTTCTTTTAGTATAAAACCACTGTAACTTTATTACTTTTGGCACAGAATCGCTGTAACCTTACTATTTTTAGTATAGAACCACTGTAACCTTATTACTTTTGGTACAGAATCACTGTATACTTACTACTTTTAGCATAAAATCACAGTAATATTGTTACTTTTGGTACAGAATCGCAGTAACCTTACTATTTTTAGTATAGAACCACTGTAACCTTACTACTTTTGGTACAGAATCGCTGTAATACTACCAGTTTTAGTATAAAGCCACTTTAACCTTATTACTTTTGGCACAGAATCGCTGTAACCTTACTACTTTTAGTACAAAACCACTGTAACATTATTACTTTTGGTACAGAATCGCTGTAACCTTACTACTTTTAGCATAAAACCACTGTAACCATATTACTTTTGGTACAGGATCGCTGTAACCTTACTACTTTTAGCATAAAACCACTGTAACCTTATTACTCTTGGTACAGAATCGCTGTAACCTAACTACTTTTGGTATAGAACCACTGTAACCTTATTACTTTTGGTACAAAATCGCTGTAACCTGATTACTTTCAGTACAGAACCGCTGTAACCTTACTGATTTTAGCACAAAACCGCTGTAATCTTACTACTTTCGGTGTAGAATTGCGGTCACATTACTACTTTTAGTTTAGAACTGCTGTAACCTTACTACTTTTAGTATAGAACCGCTGTAACCTTATTACTTTTGGTACAAAATTGCTGTAACCTTACTACTTTCAGTACAGAACTACTGTAACCTTACTACTTTTGGTACAGAATCGCTATAACCTTACTACTTTCGTTGTAGAATTGCGGTCACTATACTACTTTTAGTTTAGAACTGCTGTAACCATACTTCCTTTAGTATAGAACCACTGTAACCTTATTTCTTTTGGTACAGAATCGTTGCAACATTAATACGTTTAGTATAGAACCACTGTAACCTTATTAATTTTGGTAAAGAATCGCTGTATCCTTGTTACTTTTAGCCTAATATCACTGTAATTTTATTAATTTTGGTACAGAATCGCTGTAAACTTACTACTTTTAGCATACAACCATTGTAACCTTATTACTTTTGGTACAGAATCGCTGTATCCTTGTTACTTTTAGCATAAAATCACTGTAATTTTATTACTTTTGGTACAGAATCGCTGTAACCTTACTACTTTTAGCATAGGACTATTGTAATCTTATTACCTTTGGTACAGAATCGCTGTAACCTTACTACCTTTAGTATAGAACCACTGTAACCTTATTACTTTTGGTACAGAATCGCTGTAACCTAACTACTTTAGCATATAACCACTGTAACCTTATTACTTTTGGTACAGAATCGCTGTAACCTTACTACTTTTAGTATAGAACCACTGTAACCTTACTTTTTTTTAGTATAGAACCACTGTAACCTTATTCCTTTTGGTACAGAGTCGCTGTAGTCTTACTTTCAGTACAAAACCGCTGTAACCTAAATGCTTTTAGCACAGAACCGCTATAACCTTACTACTTTTGGTGTAGAATTACGGTCACATTACTATTTTTAATTTAGAACTGCTATAACCTTACTACTTTTAGTATAGAACCGCTGTAACCTTATTACTTTTGTTACAAAATCGCTGTAACCATACTACTTTCGGTGTAGAATTGCGGTCACATTACAAGTTTAAGTTTAAAACTGCTGTAACCTTACTACTTTTAGCATAAAACCACTGTAATCTTATTAATTTTTTACAGAATCGCTGTAACTTTACTACTTTCAGTATTGAACAATTGTAACCTTATTACTCTTGGTACAGAATCGCTGTAACCTTACTACTTTTAGCATAAAACCACTGTAACCTTAATACTTTCGGTACAAAATCGCTTCAACCTTGCTCCTTTTAGC